>CM076581.1:1344324753-1344582517 GCA_034641835.2 Pinus albicaulis | reverse complement strand
CATGAGGACTTCGTTTCCATGCATTATGATGCATATATTTCTTTGGCAAAGGAGTTCACTTGGGAGGGCATCCAACATTAAATATTACATCATATGGAGATATGCATAGTCTGGATGGTGATAGATAGGAGGTCACAGCTACTTCCCTACTCAGTGAAGGTGAGGGAAAGAATCCAGTTGATCCATTTTAGCTCAAGATCTCAAGTACATGATGGAGGAGGTATAATTTCACATTTTGTATTGTACTTATTTTCCTTGTTTGAGTAGGATGATATATCAAGAAGAATTATATCATCTTGCATATTGTATGATGATGTACTTGCAGCTACTTGTAGCATTTATTTTGGGTATATTTTTGGTGGTTTGTGGGGGAAGCCACATTATTCTTGGTGTGCACCATTGACACCACATTGTATCTTCATGTTTCCATATTATGAGATGACCGTGGGAGAAAAAAAGTAGTTTGTGAAGCACTTGTTATTTTTTTTTTTGAAGTAGGCATGGAATGCACTGCGCTGGTTCCTTGTGTGGAACTTTGATTCACTCTCTGGTTTTCATTTGACAGCTTGTTTTCATAGTATTTTGCTTCCATATATTGCTGATATTTTTGTACTCATGGGAAGCTTTGTTTGGAGAGTGGAATTTGAGATGGAGAGGCCCATTGGGAGTACGATTCTCCCTATTTACATGTTGTATTTTTCAGGAGAAACAATGGGCACACCATGATTGCCACAACACACCTCTTTCCTTCATGTAGGAGGAGCCCTTGGGTGAACTTGCATTCTTGGAGGAGGCACTTCATGGTTGAATTATCTTGTGGGGTAGCTTGGGCCATTTTTTAAGGCCATGAAATTACAACCCAGTATCAGCAGCCCCCTCATACTTACCATAAATGGAGAGAGAAACTACTTGGATGGGAAAACATAAACTCTCTATTCAGCTCCAACACATTGCATAAAACCTGGGTTGCAGATTTCTTTGATGAGCTACCTAGGATGGCTCATTTCATTTGGATGATAGAATGGAATGAGATTTCCCATATGTATCATCACTCCTACCTTGAGGAGGCCATGAGATATCAAGAAGGTTTCCTTTTACACCTTCCACCTTTTCATGATGTGAGCCAATTGGTCATGCATCTTTGGGAGTTGACATTGGAGGGCAGATTTGTTGCAGATTATCTTGAGCAGTGGTGGGGACTATTGATGAGGAGGCCATAAGAGGAGAAGGGGAGGAATTTTTCTCTCTCTATACATTTTCTTTAGGACAAGCAACATTTTGGAGGGGAGGACTATAATGTTCCCAAATTTTATCCTCAATCTAAAAGGAACATTATAGTTAGCATTAGGTGAATAAAATGGGTAGGGAGGCCCATTAATATATTTAGAAGGAAAAATAACATTCCTCATGTGAAAAGGGGAAGAATAAGTAGCTATATTGAGCACCTACAGGTTTGAAAAGGATTGGACCATGTTGATTCATTCATATTTGACCAAGTCCACACGCACTGTCTAGATACATTGTATCTCGATGATGGACTACATAGTCTTAATGGAGGACAACTTGCATGGGCTAGGTGGCACATATGGATGGGACCCATTGTGGAGAGGAGAGCTTGATATATATGGAGAGGAGGACAACCATTGTATTCATGCTTGGATTATTATTTGCTTTGGTCTGTTGAGACTTTGCTTCCTCTTGTTGTTTAGAAGGGTTGCAATGATGTTTAGCACAAGGGTGTTCCCAGTAGGGAATCCCTACCTCATCCTCAGGGAAGGAGACTTTATTGAGCTATATTTCCTCATTCAGGCATTTTTTCCAAGCTACCTCCTTCAGCTACAATGCAGTTTATGTTTATAGCTGGGTTGTGTTGAAGGGTGCAGCAAAGGAGGATCTCTTTGAGTCATTTCCGGGCTTGTTTTTCAGTGGGGAGTTTGTCTATCCATTGGAGGATCAGAAAGAAGGACTCCCATGCATATTTTCATATATTTGGCATTAGGCCAACCATATTTCATCCCTCACAACGCAGTTTCAGTCTAGATCTGCGTTATTTTCAGAGGCATTTGTTGGGAGCGTTCATTGAGCTCATCGGGAGGGTCTATTTCTGAGTAGACAGATCAACCTTCTAATTAGAAATACCATTGGAGGAGGAAATAAATATTTCAGATATTTCATAGCATAATTTTATATCAGATCTAGTTTGCAGTGGCACATTAAATCCAGGGTTATTTTTCACATTGTATGTTTTCTGGTATTTCTAGCAATCCTTTCCGGGTTGGCTAGAAATCTTGTATTGGAGCCCATATCTTCATTATTGGGAATTTATTTTGTTTCCTTCACCCATATTTCATGTATGTACATTTTCAGCAGAAACTACACTAATATATACTACACAGTCACTACTCTCTAGCATTCTATATAGTTGCATCATCTCATGTATCTATTGATTTGATCATTGGAGACTTGTTCTAATGGCTTGTGTGGCATGTCCCTCATGATATTTTGTACATTGTTGCTGATCCATTAATAGAATTATGGCTGAATATTTTTCTCTCTCATGACATGACCATATTTTTTGTGTTTACAATATTGTGTTCATGTATTGTTGTAGCTCCACTTTTGGAATATCTTAAGATATTCCCAATAGTGTAGATTTTTCCTATTTTGTAATATTACATATGTCGTGGAACATGAATGGCATGCCATATTGGTGAAGGTGCACAAAGGAATAGCAGGAGGCCACTATGCAGGAAAGGCAACGACACAAAAAATATTGAGAGCTGGGTTATGGTGGCCTACCCTACACCATGATTCTCACGACTATTGTAAATTGTGTGATACGTCCCAGTGGACAGGATGACCCTCGTGAAGAGATGAAATGCTATTGAAACTTCAAATAGCTTTGTAGGCCTTTGAAAAATGGGCCATTGATTTTGTAGGACCAATCAATCCTCCAGCAAAGAAGATAGGTGCGTGCTACATTATTACTGCCACTGACTCTGTCACTTGATGGGCTGAAGCACAAGTGGTAAAGTATTGTACTCTAGATACTGCTGCACACTTCATATTTGATCAAATCCTGACCATATTTTGATGCCCAAAGATCCCGATGAGCGACAGAGGCACATACTTTGTTAATGAAATGATCCAAGCCCTGAATGAGGAATTATGGATCCATAACACAAAAAGTACACCATATCATCCACAAGAAAACGAGGTGGTCGAGGCTTTCAACAAAATCTTAGAACAGGCATGGACCAAGGTCTGCAATGCCAATCATAGTGATTGGGACATACACATCCCCTCTATTATGTGGGCCTATCAGACGACCTGTAAGAAGCTAACGTGAAGGACCCCCTTTCGAATGGTCTATGGAAAAGAGGCCATTATGCCAATAGAATACATTGTTCCTAGTGTAAATATTGCAAAATTTACAAATATGGCAGAACCTGACATCATGGAATAACAACTTGCATAGCTTTTGGCATTGGAAGAAGATCGGTTCATTTCTAACTTTCATCAGCAGGTTCAGAAGGCTCGTGATAAAGCTTGGCATGATCGACATATTTTCCAAAAGACATTCATCGAAGGCAACCTAGTCCTCTTATACTGTAGCCAGTTTGCGAAACACCCAAGGAAATTTCAACAGCACTGGCTTGGTCCCTACACTTTTAAGGAAATAACAGATGGTGGAGTAGTTAGGCTAGCTACCCTGGGTAGTGATGTGTTACCAGGATATGCCAATGGCAGTCGGCTCAAACCATACAGGTTTAAATGACTATATGGCCAGAATAGTTGCCTCAGGCAGAATCGACCCACCAAGGATGGGTTGTTGAGGCATGAACGAGATACACATGCCAATCAGGATAATCAAGTAGCTCAAGGGAAAATTGGTAGACCTGTAGCCACAGTGACTCGGGACGAGCCACAAGATTGTGTTGGGGGACTGTTGGAACAGGGTCTCCTTCCAGCTGTGAAATGGGTCCGATTTTGTATATATTTTTATTATATTTAGTCTAGCGCAGGGATTTTGGGGCAAGTCAAAGCCCCAAAAGAATTGTGGGTCAAAGGGAAGACCTAGAGTCTGCAAACCACAGCTTGCGGACCATAGGAAGGATTAGGCTAGATAATTATAAATAGAAAGACATTTTGAATTATAAGGCAAGAAGCTGATGAGATCTTGATGCGAATTGTATATTAGTAGATCTGTTTGGGGTTTTGGGGAAAGGACTCCTGTTGGCTATGTGTGTGGAGATCCCAGGTCCTGCTGTGTTTGGACCCTGCTGCTGTGTGCGTAGGTCGGGTTTTGGTATCGTAAGAAGGAACTGAAGGATTAATGAATGAAAAAGGTTGTTTGAGTAACTGAATCTATGTGTATTGTTTATGTGAATTGATATAGGGTAAAATTCTTGGGTTGTTGGTTTTATAATATCCCTCTCAGGGCTTTCCGGTGCTCGAGGAAGATAATAAGATTAACTCCATAGTTCACAAAGAAGATACATACATGTTCATATCAACTTAAGAAAATTGATGGAATAAGATGAAAGAATACCTATTCAATGATCTTGAAGTCTTTTGGAGAGCGATAAGTGGCGAAGCAGGGATCCTCCTTCACCAACTCCAAATCTCAACCCTGTGATCAATCAAAGCACCCATGTAATCTCTACCACAACATACATTTCCTATCAATTAAGTTAATATATGATAAAAATTTAAACAATGCACATCTACGCCATTCATCTCATGCTATATAAGTAATTGAAGAAAAATAATGATATCAACACATAGAATAGAAAAAACAGATACAGTTCTATTGATTTATAAAAAGGAGGATTACAACCGTCGGTTGTACCAAGCCCTCCTCAACCTTCCAATCTCTCTATCTCTCAATGTGGTGATGTCTTGATCAACAAGTTCTCAATGAACCTGTTTGATCTTTGACCTTCACACTACAACAATAATTCTCTGCTTCACAAGTATTCAAAACTTTGACAATCCTTCGACCTTGAACCAAGAGCCTTCAGCTCCATTTTATAAGAGATGGAGAGAGAAATCATTGCATTTCTCCTCCCACCAGTTCTAAATGTAAAAAACCAAGATGTCTCCTCAACTTCCCATGCTTTTCCCTTCTTTGAGAGTTCAGTTGTTTTTGGCAAGGCCCAATAAGAGACTAGTGCTTTGCAGTTTCCTTTTTGTACTGACTCTCTTATGAGAAAAAGTTGGGATTTCAAATCATTCTTCGCGAGTTTTTCCTGTTTCAAACTCAAAACCTGAGCAATGCTACCCTCTAGTGTAAACAGAGCATTTCCCTATCCACTAACGTGGCCTATTCATTGATCAGGTGCGTTATAATGCTCTTGTGCTGTTATACGGGTGCGTTACCTTAGAAAAAGTAGGTTTAGTTTAGGTCTTTGTATTCCTTCCATATTTATCTTCTCCTCTGAGCTGATGAGGAGGTTTTTTGACCTGTAACAGATTCCCCTTAAATTCTTAGGTCAGAGATGAAGACGATGGCCGGAATACTTTATAATGTGTGTAGTAGAGATAAAGAGATTGAAATACTGAGGAAAACCTAAAACAACAACATATGTCAGAAAATATAGTATCTGCCTTGAGTCAGGCATTCCCTTTCTCAGTAGCTTAATCAACATGATTTCTCTAGAACAGAGATATGAAGAATCTATCCACCGATAAGCATAATGTGGAAGTGTCTTTCATAACAGGATCAGGCTGAAGAAGTTGTCTCCATAAACAATATCGCAACTTGGGGAAGGGAACATAGCTTTAATGATGTGACCTTTGCCCCAAGGTCTTGACCGCCGATTCACTTAAACTACATATTTCTCAACATGTGAATGAAGGAGCTATCATCAAACATGTGATAAATCATCTGATTACCAGTGGATAATGAAAATTGTTAACAGACGCAAAGGCTGCCACTGATAATGATGATGGTCCCTGAGATGCACAGTACAATCTAGCGAGTGTGAATAAAAAGAGTTGAGGTCCAACACTCATAGAATAATTTTCTTAGGAGCCAATGATGAAGGCTCTTAATCAAACACAAAAGTACCTTCCACTGATGTCTGCAATTATTTCGGTATCGATGGGTTTCTGGATCAACTTCCTAGATAAGATGTTGAGGTCGATAGGAAGAAATCTGTTGAAAGGTAGGCACTGAGGCATCCTACATCAGTCAACATGAAACGGAAACCAAATTATTATTTTTTTTATGGAGATAACGAAGAGAAAATGGGGATTTATGATGACAAATAATTTCTAGCATAATGAGCAGTTTGGTTGATAAGAGGAGCAGTAGATAGTGAGATCTGCTTGAACAATAGAAGGCACTGTAACAAGGTACTAGGCAGTTGAGGCTTAATGAACAACAAAGAATTTATTAGGATTTTATCGGTGTAGGGACACTGGGAGATGAAGGCTAATACTCATAGATGGTAGGGTTCGGCTAACTGCGAAAGAGTTTTCTGGGAAGTGCCATGTTCAATATTTTTGCTGCCAAATCGACCTTTCTGAAATGTAAGAAAGGTAGTATCCATTTTGTGCAATTTTTCCCCATCTGATTAGGTTTAACGAGTCTAGACATGTAAAATCAGTGAATTTTTCATATTTAGAGAGTCTGAAAAATTTCATGAAAGACAACTCCATTCCCCGTCTGATTAGGTTTTAACAAGTCCAGACGAGTAAACTCGGTGAATTTTTCATGTTTAGAGAGTTTGAAAAATGTCATAAAGGACAACTCCACGGGGTACCTTTGTCATGTCTGGATAAAGGGGCACAACAAAGGGATAATAGTAAGCCCAAAACAGTTCATTTTCCATGAGTTAGTCCATCGAAGCTGGAAAAGTGAGAAATCTATGTTCGGTGGACGTTTACCACATTTGTTTATGAGTACGAGGAGACGAAGTAAACTTAGTACTCTTTGTGAAATTTTTAATGAGTCCAAAAAAGAAAAACTCGTTGCTCTCCGTGAAATTTTATCGAGTCATGCGGAGAAAACTCAGTCACTTTTTCTGTTTAAAGAGATTTGAAAAAGAAGAAAAGAATGGCTCCTTACTCTTTGTCGTGGTAGTTTAGCGAGCATGCAAGACCCGTACCCAGAGAGAGATTGGGTACGACACATTGATCATTTCTTTCCTACTAGAGCGAGTACCATTGATGAGGCCTAGGATCATTACAGTGCCATTGGGCCCACGTGAGCCGAGACAGGCTCGATGGGGAGCTTTGCTTTCACGGATTGGAGAGGGTCCCGTCTGTCACTGTTTTGATGATGGGTTTTTTGATTGGCTGAAATCCCAGATTATTATGATTGAGGATTATCCCTATGCAAGGATGAACTTCATAGGCGATACAGAGTTAGTGTTGCCCCCTGGCACCCAGTGGGGGTTCGATGGTAAGAAAGAAATGATTAGTGTACTCTAGGAAGTACTTTGTTTTCTTCCTTTGAATGTTTATGCAATTGTTTTGTTGAAATAGGGTGAAAATTATGCTTTGACATGAAACTTGTTTGCTTGACATAGATGTGGCACTTGTCTACCCAGTTGGGGCCCCTCGCTATGCACGGCGAGGACTGCAGCTACTCGGGGTTGGCGCACCAGCTGAGGATGCGGAAGATGCCGAGGATGATGATTCTTAGGTATTACATGAACTCTCCAGAAACCTAGAGGGTTTGAGTATGGGTATACCAACCCTTCCTATGCGGGAGGTTCCAGTTCATTTGCAGCAACATACCGTAGGTGTGCCGGAGATATACCTGGTGCCTCTAAGGAGGATAGCCAGAGAAGTTGTATGTTATCATGAGCATCAGGCTTAGCTGGCAGAGCGGATGTATAAGTATCATAGCGTGGCTTTAGTATAGCCAATTTTTTTGTAAAATATCCAAGTTTTGGAAGATTTTTTGATGTAACTATTGTACTAGACACGATATATATATATATATATACTTTTTGGTGATTTTGTGTTTTTTAAATTTTTATGTATTTTCAATGGGATAAAAAATATATATATATATACTCATGTGTAAATATTTTATCACAAATGTGAAAAATTCCAATCTAACACATATTTTGCCAAAGAATTGGCTAATGCATTAAATTCTCTAGGAACATGCTCAAATGTGATTGTTTGAAATTGACGTTTTAAAATTCGCACCGTTAAATAATAATGTAACAATACTGGATGGCGGACACGGTAATGATTTTTTAACTGCATAATGATGAGTTGGGAATCTAACTTGACCACTAAATTGGAGATGTCATGAGACACCACCTCCGTGAGGAGTTTGATCACTGACATGTACTAGGCAACGTTATTGGTGGTGCTACCTAGGAAAATTCCCCCAGAACGAAGAAGTTTCGACTCAAGAGTGTATAAAACCCAAGCAGCTGAAGCAATGTGTCTAGTGTGACGACTAGCACTGTCTGCGTATCCGACGTATGATAAGGAGGATGATGGAATCTGTGTGAAGGAAAAATATTTTATATGAGAAAAAGACCTTAAAACCCCAAAAATATCCAGAGACATCAAAACAATAGGAAAAACTTATATACATAAAATTACAAAGCATACTCCTAGTGTGAAACTAGGAAAAATACTTCTTTAGATAGAGCCTATTGCGGGGCTCCGCGAGTGGAATTCCATTACAGTCCTGAAGTTCGTAAGCCTTTTTTTAGAGGACTTTAGTGAAGATGTAAGTACCAAAACATGATGGTTGGCGTGTTCTTGCCCCCAAGAGGTCATGTTTCTGATCATAGAGTAGAACGAGATCACCCTCTTGGAAAGAACAAGGCTTGACAGATTTATCGTATTGAGCTTTTACTCGGCGCTGCTGAGCTTCGAGTGCTAGTGTAGCATCTTGATGAGTTTCGTCCAAATGATCGAGCGAGAGCAAGTGCTCTCCTGTGGCGGTGGTGCCAGGCAGGAGCTCCGCAGCGAGTTTGAGTGATGGAATTTCACACTCGATTGGAAGTATTGCCTCCAGGGCGAATGCAAGTTGAAATGGCGTGAAGCCTGTGGCAGTTTTGACTGACATTCAGTATGCCCATAATGCAGAATACAACTTCTGATGTCATGTGGTTTTATGGTTTTCGACCAATCGACGAATCATGGTTTTGAGGATGCCATTTATGGCTTCGACTTGACCATTAGCTTGAGGATAATAAGACGAAGATTGATCTTGACAAAAACCTAGCATGGACGTTGATTCGGTCATCATATGATTCTGAAAGTGGGATCCATGATCTGTGACAATATATAGGGGTACGCCGAACTGACAGATTACCTGATTGAACTGGAAGAGAGCAGTGGTTTCGCCATCGGCCTTAAAAATGGGAATGACTTCCACCCATTTCGTAAAATATTCGACTGCAACCACGATGTAGTTGTGTCCATTTTCCAAAGTGGGATTGCAGGTGATGAAGTCAATTCCCCATTTAGCGAAAGGACTAATGGAGATAACTGGATGAAGGGGGGTAGGGTGGGCATGCATTTTCTTCGTGAAAATTTGACATGGATGGCACTTCTGGATCGCCGCAATGCAGTCTTTAAACAAAGTGGGCCAATAGTAACCTGCATGCATGATTTGTTGGGTAGTAGCTATGCAGGAAAGATGACCACCGCACGCCCCTACGTGGCAGTCATTCAAAACGCGTTCTTCTTCATTGAAAATGATACAACGTCATAGAATAGTATCGATACCACGACGATATAATGTATCATTTAGCACGAGGTAGTGCTTTGCCTAGTGGCAAATACAATGACGGTCGTCGAACGTGAGAGTTGAGTGGAAGCATGGGGTTTGTAGGTAGAAAAAAATGTCTCCATACCATGGGTCTGAAGAATCGACCAACTATACAGATTCATCAGGAAATGGATCATGAGCTACTTCTCCTGGGTAAATTCTGGGAAGGTTCGATAATAATTCGGCAAAGATGAGGGATTTCTTTGCTTTGGTAGCTATGAAGACCAAATCAAATTGTTGGAGTATTATGATCCATTTGGAATATTTTCCTCCAATAATTTGTTGAGACAGGATGTGTCGCATGGGGTTCTCCAAATCAATAACCGTAGTCTGTCGCAGCATTATATAGTGTCGGAGTCTGGTGACGGCAAAAAATACCGCTAGAGAAAGTTTCTCCACATGTGAATAGCATAATTTGAGTCCAATTAGACCTTTTGAAAATAGTATATCACATGTTCACTGTCTTCATTGTGAACATGCACCAGAACGATTCCAAGTGAGGATGGTGAGGTTGCTAGGTAGAGGAGAAAGTCACATGAGTAGTCAAGGGCACTAAGGAGTGGGGCTGAAACAAGTGCATGTTTTAAAGCATCAAATGACCATTGAGCTTGGTCATCCCACAAATATAGTTTTCCCTTCTTTAATAATTGCATAAATCCTTTTGTCATCTCGGCATAGTTAACAATGAATCGACGTAAAAATTTTGCCTTCCCTTGCAAATGTTGGAGTTGGAGGATGGATTATGGTGCCGAAAATTCAACAGTTGCTTTAACCTTATTAGGATCAACCCTAATCCCATGCTTGGAGACAATGAAACCTAATAGGTTCCCGGAATCGACCATAAATACACACTTATGAGGATTCAGACATATATTGTAGAATCTACACCTAGCAAAAATTTCTTGCATATGAGCAAGCTGATCATGTCTTTTTTTGGAATGGCTGGAAGGTCATTCAAGTAAGCCTGTATAATATGTCGAATTTTGTGGAAAGCGTAGTCCATAGCCCGCTGAAAAATTGCTCTAGAATTCCTCAGATCAAATGGGAGTTTACGATACACAAAGGTGCCCCAAGGATAGATAAAGGCATTTTTATGCTCGTCTTCTCTTTTAATTGCAATATGGTTATAGCCCGAGAATCCATCCATGATGGAAAAATATTCACATCTGGAACAATCGTCGAGAATATGATCTATGAATGGCGTAGGATAATTGTCTTTGGGACAAGCGACATTTAGATTGCGATAGTCAACACAAACTCGGATGGTGCCTTGTTTTTTATCGACGGGAACTGGATTGGAAACCCATTCCATCAAAGGAATGGGATAGATGAAACCAGCGTTTAAATTTTTTTCTACCTCAATTTTGATGGCGGCCACTTTGCGCAGGTGGACAGGCTTGAGTCGCTGCCGAATTTGTTTGGCATTGTCATAAATCTTGATCTCGTGCTCGACTATAGATGGATCTATGCCGGGCATTTCGTCATATGACCAAGCGAACACATCGCCGAATTCCTTGAAAAGGGATGTGAAGCGTGAAATTTCCTCAGGATTGCAATCTTCTCCAATCTGAATATTTTCCACGATACCTATTTTGACCGAGATATTAATGAGCATTGTCTTAGAAATATTACCCATGTTCCCTTCTGAATCAATAGTTTGAACAGTCGTGTAAGTGGAGGGAACCATCTCAAGTGGGTCAAAGGATGGGATTTCAATATTTATCACATCCGAGTCGATCATCGAAGCACGATGGTGAAACTCTCCCCAAGGTCGTTCTTCTAGAGACATGATCTCTTGAATAGCTTCATCTGTAGGCAAGAATTCATTTAGGAGATCCATAGAGAGAACTGTGATGGGTGGGAGGTTTGTACCCTTGGTTGAAACCATAGCAGTGGAGGGTTCAGATGTAATTTGGATGGCTTGGTAGGCCAACATGGCTGGTGAGAGCGGCATCTGATCTCTGTAGGAATCAATGTCTAAAGGTGTCGAGAGGATCCATGGGTCGATAGAGCCATCCAAAGTGGTGGATATCATTGCAACCATATTTGGGATCTCTGGCAGTGGGAGAGGAAAATAACCCAGTATGAAAGATGCCTTCAGAAGACCGGTACCAATACTAACGTAAGAGTCCGAAAAGCCTCCTATTAGGGGTACAATGGTACTTGGTAATGTGGTATAATCAGGGGTGGAAAAGGATAACTGATCCACTGTGAATATTTTCGCATCCAATGGAAATAGGATGAGTTGGAAGACCGAAGAAACAATGGAGGTCATGGCATAAGACCAACTGCGACCGAGCAATAGATTATAGTCGAGATGGCAATCTACGACTTCAACGTCCACGGTTACCGTTTTCCCACTCAGAGTTATGGAAAAGCTAGAAAGGTATCCTTTTGGGAGGAATGTGTGGCCATCAAATTCTTTGAGCGAATTCGACAGTGGTGTTAAGGTAGGAGAACCTAAAGCGAGCCATCAAGCTTGTGACATAACGCAGGGCGAAGCACCTTCGTCAATGACAGTGCGATGGATTGGTCTCCCTTTCTACAGAACCTGCACTTAGAATGTGAGTTGGTGTGAGAGGAGAGTTTGAAATTTTCCCATATCAAATATAGCTAGCATGGAATCCTCAGGGTCTATTCCAATAATGGCCAAAAGTAAGGTTTTCCTTTCTGCAGGACAAGTTTGCAATACTTCAAGAGCAGACATAGCTGATGGTGCCTGCGCCAAATCTTCTACAATATTGTAGTTTTGGGCTGCACGTGCAAAGGTGTTATGAGTCGTGCATCGAAGTGTCCCTTTGGGGGGATGAATTGTGGGATCAGCAGTAGGCCATTCAATATCTAGTTCGTTGGGTAGTGGTGGAGTTGAACTAGTACTAGGTTCTTGAGAGTCGATGGTAGGATTTCCATAAAGCTTGGCTCGTGTTTGAATTTCAACACTCTCAATGCCATAAATGGTATATGATCCTTCACCGGAAGGATGTGAACCACCATTTCCCCATTGCTGGGGTTGTGGCGAGTTGTCAAATATGTGTTGGTGTTGGTGTTGTTGATTAGGGAAAGGATTATGAAGAACGGCAGGTGTTCGCTCAAAATCCTTGTTTGTAATAAAATCGATGCATTCCTAAAACTGAGGACATTTGTATTTCAAGTGGTCCTCGGCACAGATATTGCAAGGAAATTTCATGGGTTTATCCTTCCCTTTGTCATTTTTGGCAGCATTTTTCTGATTAGGATTATTCTGATTGTCTGACTTCTCTTCCGAAGAAGATGTCTTTTTCTTGTTCTTCTTATTCTTTCCACTAGGTTTTTGAGAAGTTTGCAAAAAATTTACCTCAGCGGTAGGAAGAGTAGACTTTTGGTTAGGGGTGGTGGTAGTCGAGGATGGCTAGGAGGTTTTCCCTTGAGACTGTTTTGTGGCTACACCAGAGATTCTGCCAACGAGACCGTCGGCGTGAGCTCTGGTTTTCTGAGTAGCTAGACGATTTGGGTTACCAAGGGCATTGGGGAGTGAATCATATGGTGTGCCAGATTGTGAATAGATTAATTCCAAATTTTGGGCATGACGAATGCATTGATCTTCTGTAACCACACCGGAAAGGCCAATGTCTTTAGAGATGTGGGGTAAGAGAGACTTACAAAACCAATTAGATAGAAGATGATCCTAGATTGGCACTTTGACTAGCCTCCTCCTATGCCTCCATTCATGAATGTGATCAGAGATGTGGGTGGTGATGTCTTGGCGCAGTGAAGTTAACAGTCCCCTTCCGGTTTCAAATTTGATTGGTAATTGGAATTTCTTTAGAAAATCCATCGCTAAAGCACCAAAAGTGTTTATGGCGGCGTGTGGCATATACCACTTGGTGGAATTTCCTATAAGGGTGCGGGGAAATAGTCGAATCCAGACACTATCATCCACCATGGAATTAGATATAGACCATAAATGAAAGGTGGTGATGTGTGCGGTTGGGTCTTCCCCTTGTTTCCCATTGAACTTTGGGATGTCAGAAGGAATCTTGTGCGGTACTGGAGGCTAGAGCGAGTTGTGATTGTTGGGGTCATTAGTTAGTTTATAGATGTCAAGAATGTTTAGAGCTTCCAAAAATGGAAATTGCAGGTTTTCCCCTGAATCTAACCAAGGAAGTGTTGGTTGACTATGTGGACCATTGGGTCCGCCCATCAATGTGTTACCAGTAGGATAAGTAGTACTTTGATAAAAATTTCCTATAGGTGGAGGGGTAGGGATATATTGTTGCTGTCCATAGGGCATATTGTATTATGGCGAAAACAGTTGGTTTCCCCTAGTATAAAAGTTCCCTCCCATTATAGATGTAGGTTGGGGTGGGTTAGTCCATATGGATGAAATAGAGCTTCCCGGAGGCATGCTACTACTTGCATAGTTCAGCAACGACATAGACCCTACACCGATATTTAAACCACTTAAGGAAATAGTGTTAACAATAGGTTGTTCGGTTTGTCCTAACGATTGCAGGGGTAGTGAAATGTTCCCTGTTATTTTCATGCTGGTGACATTGCCCCCTGGTATGGTGGCCAAAGGGTTTGAACTCAGCAAAGGGTTCCAATCGAAAGGGTTGCTAAAAGGAACCAAAGTAGTTCCACTCATGGGAGGGGCAACCGTAGGTCCCAACATGGTCACGGTTGGAGTAGATCCTGAAGGACTCGGCGACTTACTTATAGTTGTGATGATCGTAGGGTTGGGATTAGGCATAAGTTGACTACTGGGGTTACCAAGTGATGGAATAGAACTAACGACTGGTAGGGAGGATGGTGGTGAACCTGGGATGGTTGCCATTGGTATCGGCCCAGTGGATGCCAGTTGTGAAATGGATATTTGTGAAGCTGAAGACATGTCTTGGTGTAGTGGAATCTAAATTATCACAGGTGCCAGTGGATCAGTGAGTGGAGGATTGTAATGGGGTATGACACCTTCCATGAAAGGGTCCTCTAGAAATTCCGTATGATATGAGGCTATGTGCAAATCACAGTTTGTCAATGGAGACTGCTCTTCTACAAAAGGCATGGGTTCACCAAGGTTCAGTTCTTCCTCAAGAGTCAGAGGAGGTAGACCTTGTTATCATCGAGACAGACAGCATGGGTCGGATGATGCCATGGTGACCTGTTTAGCTTTAAAAAATTTTAATAAATTGTTATGTATTATAAAGTCTCAATGACAGTAACCACACACCTAAAAAATAAAAAATAAAAAAGGACTCTCTAAAATCAATCAGCAAGCAGCCAAAAAAGGGTGCCCTATCTAAGTACTACCATTTGTTGGTGATGAAATCTAGTATCACAATAGTATACAGAGAGGGTTGGTCGAAAGTATAGTTATGGTCACTCTAGAGCTTTGCTCGAACCTCATACGATAAGTGTAAGCACTCTCATGAAGATGAGTACCCTCCTAAAGACCGAAGACATAGTGGGTCCGTCTGTTTTAGGTACCAGGACAGCTCATCCCAGTCACCTTGTGTAAGTCCCTAAAAAGTATGGCCACTAAAGATACCTCAAATCATAGGCATCATCAAGGGGGTCCACAGTCTAGGATAGCATGCTATATGGGTAGAACACCTAGATCCCCCATCTAGTTTCGACATCCCTAAAGGGAACCCAAATATATAGCATGCCCACCAGATGCAGTTGAAGGCAGGCTACCTTCTTGTACACCCAAGTGTTGTCTCGCGCTAAGCTCCGGTAAAGGAACGGTCCCGATAATATGAGTGTAGTAGGATTTCACTCGTTAATGACTCTAGTCTCAAGTTTTGAGATCTTGGGTGATTTTCTCACTTTTCCTAACCCAAGATCCTCGCCTGAACTACTGTTGGTGTGATATCAGAAAAAGTAAAGTGATTGATTTTATTATCTCTTGATTCTTAGTGTACTTGATTATTAGTCTTCCAGAGGGGGAGTGGACGTATGGAATGTAATGAGACCCTGACTCAAAAAACCATGCAAAAATATGCTCTAAATATTAAATTCGATGAAGAGTATTTCTACAAGGAGAGGGTTCTTTTCAACATCCATGCACTAACATTCAAATAGAAAATTTCAACCTTTAAAGATTTAGAAATCTATTTTTCCTCATCTTAACAGTATTTTAACTGAAATTCTCAGAATTAATTCAACTAGATGCAAAAAAACTAAAAAAAAAACTATTCTCTAAAAATAAATGTTTTTGACACTAACTTTTCAAACAAGAGAAAATAAACAGAAATTCCAGCTTAGTAAACAAGCACAGGGATTCAGTCAAGGAGGGATACTGATGACCAAAAAACTTTGCAACCAAAAACACAATCACAAGGATGAACAACAAATTTTGGCTACGTAACGCACTATTTCTGAGTAAATACATCGTTAATCCAGAGACTAACGCACTGTATTTAAGCAGAGCCCACGTTATAACACACTGGAACACCAACAAAGGTAGCGTTAGCCACGGTAAAGTTCTTCAGATGGTCAAACAGGAACAGATTTAACTTTGTGAGCTTTTGAAATGTCTACTGGGCATGAATACTGGTTAGAAGGGTCTGTGAACAGAGGAAAGAAGAAAGGGGGAAAGAGATAGTCTAGAAACTATGGGGAAATCCCCACCAGAGTCGCCAATTCTGCTATAGGGTAAAATTCTTGGGTTGTTGGTTTTCTAATATCCCTCTTAGGGCTTTCCGATGCCCGAGGAAGATAGTAAGATTAGCTGCATAGTTCACAAAGAATATACATACATGTTCATATCAACTTAAGTAACTTGATGGAATAAGATGGAAGATTACCTCTTCAATGATCTTGAAGTCTTTTGGAGAGCGCTAAGCGGCAAAGCAGGGATCCTCCTTCACTAGCTCCAAATCTCGACTCTATGATCAATCAAAGCACCCGTGTAATCTCTACCACAACATACATTTCCTATCAATTAAGTTAATATATGATAAAATTTTAAACAATGCACATCTAAGCCATTCATCTCATGCTATATAATTAATTAAAGAACAATAACGATATCAACGCATAGAATGGAAAAAATAGATACATTTCTATTGATTTATAAAAAGGAGGATTACAACCGTTGGTTGTACCAAGCCCTCCTCAGCCTTCCAATCTCTCTATCTCTTAATGTGGTGATGTCCTTATCAACAAGTTCTCAATGAAACTATTTGATCTTTGACCTTCACACTACAACAATAATGCTCTACTTCACAAGTATTTGAAGCTTTGGCAATCCTTCGACCTTGAACCAAGAGCCTTCAGCTCCATTTTATAGGATATGGAGAGAGAAATCATTGCCTTTCTCCTTCTACCAGTTCCAAATGGAAAAAACCAAGATGTTTCCTCAACTTCCCATGCTTTTTCCTTCTTTGAGAGTTCAGTTGTTTTTGGTAAGGCCCAATAAGAGAATAGTGCTTTGCAGTTTCCTTTCTGTACTGACTCTCTTATGAGAAAAAGCTGGGATTTCAAATCATTCTCTGTGGGTTTTCCCTGTTTCAAACTCAAACATGGGTAATGCTTCCCTCTAGTGTAAATAGAGCATTTCCCTAGCCACTAACGGGGCCTATTCATTGATCAGGTGCGTTATAATGCTCTTGTGCTGTTATAGGGGTGCGTTACCTTGGCAGAAGTAGGTTAAGTTTAGGTCTTTGTATTCCTTCCATATTTATCTTCTCCTCTGAGCTGATGAGGAGGTTTTCTGACCTGTAACATGAATATTTGATAGCTGCTGTATTATGCATATTCTTTGTTGAGATACAAAAGTACTGTGTAAGTTTTTCTACTGCATATGGGTTTGTTCTGTTATGTTTTGTGTAATGCTGCACTACTTTTTTAGAAGTATATGATTTGTTGGGCACAGTAATTATAGTTGACCTTGCACATGGGGATGCAAAGGAGATCTATATATCCGGTTCTAAGATAGGTGATCTGGTCATTATACACCCCGGACAGAACTTTTCTTGGCTTACCTATCCTCTCTCAGGGTGCGGAAACCTAGTTCCAGCACCCACCCATACTGCCTTGGGTGAGACTCTTACCTGCGCAAGCAGGTCACTACCAAAAGGGCCAGTAGTATAGGGGTTTGTTGGCAAACCTTAACCTCCAAACCTGGGTCAGGACCCCTCGAGCCACACAATGCCATAAAAAATGTCAATTTTAAATATGTTTAAAATGTTATAATAATTTATTTTATAACACCCATTCAAATCCCTTCAACTTGGTAGTATCAACACTTTTCAATAATTTGAAGAAGTCTTTATTGAAAGATGGTGTTGTATCTATTTTATCATTTTCTTTCAAAAAAATTAAATCAAATATATATTTACAAAAATAAAAATAAAATGGAGATATAGGGACTCTTTGAGCCAAACATTTGTAAAATTTTGTGTTATATATACACTAGATTTCCACACTCAAGTGAAGGGATGTTCAATGTTTCCTTTCAATATTGAGTAGCTAGATGTAATAAAGGTTTTGAAGATGAAATTTTTATGGGGAATCATACTAGAGTCAACTCCAAGTGGAGCAGAAGGATCAATAAGAATGGCACAAGTCTAATTGCAAGTGTTCACTCTCTAGTTGCAAGAAGTGGTAGCTTCCATTTTTCAATGTTATTTCCTATATAAATGGTTTTGTTTGAATCTCACATGTAGAATAGCTAAGGAATAGAGGGCTTTTTCCACCCTATGCTTCAGCTTAAAGGTAAAAACAAGTCAACAACTTGTGGGACGATGAAAGAACTTGACTTTAGTATAAGAATGAAGGCAAGGAAGTGACTTAGAGGTGACCTAGGGTTTTCATAAAAGGTTTGCTATATGGATGCACTAAAACTATAAATTTATTGTTCATTGTGAGTTTTATAGGGTAAAAACTTTCCATATAGATGATTGTTGAAAATTATGTGTGCTTGCCTAATAGTCTTAGAACATATTCAAGGTAGAGTTTTCCAAAGATAGTAATTTGGGGTCAAATAAAAAATCTAGATAATCCATGGAATCTATGAATTTGCATTGATTACTTCTCATATTGGGCATCATGAACCTCTAATCACTAGCGAACCTATGGATTTTATATGTTGCAACAATTTTCTACTAAATAAATAAAAAATCCTTATGTAATAGCCTCTTATTGATGAATTATAATGCTGGAATCCATTTGGAATTATGCTTGAAACCTAATGCAAACATAGTCGATTATGCCCTTTTTCGATTAAGAGCATTGATCTTAACAAATGCTTCTTTTGTTTAATTGTATACAAGTTGAAGGTTGAGCATTGGTTACGTGAATTACAAAAACACATCATGGGTAGGATACTTTAACTCGCTTGCACTAATAAAGGATCCCTGAACTCAACTTGAAAAAGTTATGGTTTTTTAAATGAATTGGATTGAAAAGTGATTAATTAATTGAATTAGAAACAATAATTGAGTTTTAGAGACATCATTGTCTTATTTTATATTTATTTTCAAAATGATCCATCTTGATGAGATAAAAATCCATAGGACTACTATTTATGGATCGTATGTTATCAAAGAAACTAATTTTGTAGCCTTGAAAGAGATGTAGCACCTTGAGGAGAAAATTGAGCGGTTATAAATCCATTTCAAATTGATTTTTAAAGCTTAAAAGTGAGCAGCCAAAGAGGTGTTTTTTCCACCCAACATTACACCAACACTTGGGGGATCAAGAAAAAAATTGAGAAGCACAAAGATAGGTAATAATAGATTTAGAAGTTGATGCTATAACAACATATTTTTGTAATAGCAAGCCATTTCATCTTGCTTGTTAGAGCTTGAAAGTTAGGGGATCAAGAAATTTTCTCTTGAAAGAGGTGTTTCTACCACCAAACACTACATATGTTAGGGGATCAAGAAATTTTTTTGGGAAGAACAAACATAGTTTACATCAGATTAAAATATAGATGCTGTAACAATGGATATTATAACAGTAGATGTTGTAACCACATATTCCATAGAAACATGTCAATGTTAAATTTGTTGAAAATGTTGTAGTAGTTGATGATGTAACACCCATTACTATTGAAAATGTTGAAACTATTGTAAAATATGATTATATACAAATGATACTATTGAAACTCCTGAAATAGTAACCATTACGGTGGATCCTATAACAATAGATGTTGTAACAATGGATATTGTAACAACATATATTGTAACAACGGATTTTGTAACAACAAATGCTATAACAATTGAAGGGCTATAAAGCTATTCCATATTTATTTTAAAATCTTGAAAATGGACAACCAAAAAGGTGTTTCTACCACCTAACAGTATACCAACACTTGAGGTGTTAAAAAAAATTCTTGTTACATTGAAATTTTGAAATTTTTGATTAAAAAAAACATGTTTTTATTGCACTTTGTAATAGTTTGTGCGTAAATATATAATGTAGCAATATATTATTTTTCTTTATTTAAA
This sequence comes from Pinus albicaulis, assembly GCA_034641835.2. Taxonomy (NCBI): domain Eukaryota; kingdom Viridiplantae; phylum Streptophyta; class Pinopsida; order Pinales; family Pinaceae; genus Pinus; species Pinus albicaulis. Next base: position 1,344,562,327 of record CM076581.1, on the reverse strand, counting down.
TAAAGAAAGTGTCAAATTGTTGCACACATACTATCATGCATTTTCTATTGGCATCAATTGACACTTTGGTGATCGAAAAATCTTGTTCTATTGCATGGCCCCCTCGCTTGCTCAACATTTAATGAAGTGGGGGGGTGCAGGGGCTCGGGGTGAGCACAAATTTTTTTTGCAACAAACCAACATATGAATTGTGAATCCCACCTCACTCACTACCACTTACCACCTACCCCCCAAACAAAAAACCATTTACGGTTTTCGGTAATAAATATCACTCGCACACATTTTATTTATCATTTCCCATTTAATTTTGAATATCATTTGCATTTTTTCTAAATATTCCCCTTATCATAACATTCACTCCATAGCGTTCTCACTCCCATTAATAATTTATTCACTCCCACCTTTTTCTGGCCCCTCTCACCTTTCCTTCAGTCGCAAGACACAGGGAATCAAAGTGTAGAATTATGAAAATCCCTCAACTACAACTCTTAAATACAACACATGGTACAAATTATAGGTAATTCGGATCCTTTCTATAAGTTTATAGTTCAAAATGAGTTCAACTAAAAGAAAAGGGTGTCAGGTTAAGTCTAAAACCCTCAAAAAAATTGATGAATTTCCCCTAGTTGATAGGGAAAGAAAAATAGAAGATACAAACTTAGAGTTTGACCTATATCAATTGCAGAATTGAGCTTCCCAAAATTTTCAAGATAATAGAGACAATTTTTCTTTGGGGGATTATTTTTTACCCCCTTTATGTTTCCTTGAACTCGTCATTTTCCATAATTTTTGGTATGGTGTGCGTATAGGTGCTTACCAGTGGCAAAACCATAAATTATCAAATATTTGAAAATTTGTTTTATGTAACTTCTAATCCCCTTTTGAAAGCGATGTGCATATATTTTCCTAACTCTTTGCACTGATTCTCTTGTGAAATTCTCTTCAAAATACATCATAAGTTAACGTTTGGAAACAAAGCATCTATTTTTTAATTATTCATGCACAAAGGACCGATATTCTCACTCACAATCTTCCTTACCCTTCATTTGTGTTTCCAAAATTTTCAAGACAAATCATATCCATAATATGTTGTATTTTAGGGTATCATAATAATGAGAAAGTGGATGAAGTGGTTCTATCTTTTATATCAACATTTTGTCGAGATAGAAAACCACAAATCTTATTCGATTTTAGCTTGTTTTTATCCGAGGCCATTCATGACAAGTTTCTTAAATTTGGAGTTGAAAAAAAATTAAATATCAATCAGTCCTGTTGCATTTGTTTTTGTATTATGAGTCAGACAGATTCCTAGTACAATTTCAAAAGAAGGATCTTGAAGGGAATCAATGGTTTGTGATTCATTGGAGGTCTTGGTTGAAAGAAATTCTGAGGAATTTTCCTTCACTGATTTTGTGAAAAAAATTCTTCACATATGCTACAATCTATTGATTAGTGATAGTCTTTCCAAAATTTCACGTGAAATCAAATTGATATGCAGCTTAGTGAACAAATAAGGCTTGGTTATTGGTATTTGTACCAACATTTTACATAAATTAGATTGTATGGTTGTGAACTTCCACCCTATTAGTTGGCAGTTTTTTTTTCCTATGCGTATTTTTTTGCTTCAATTCATAAGACAATGCCTCAATATTGATCAAGTGCATCTTTTACTGAGACAGAAACATACCTGGTTTAAACTGAAGACATTGGTAGGACCATTTATAGTGAATCACAGGTCAAAAGAAAAAGAGGTGAACCAATTATTGCAACAAATGAAGTTTAATTTGGGGGTTACTTGGCCATATGACCCCATTGGGAGAATTTTAGGCATCAAAGTTTAGCAAAAATCCCCATCTTATTTGCATGTGTAGAAACCTATGATAGAAAAGTTTTCTAATAAGGACATATGGGAGGAAACAAAATTTCAAGAAGTGAAAAAAGAAAAAATTGTGAAGTAGTCAGTAGGAAAAAAAAATCGTTACACCTCCAATGAAAGACAAAAAATTAGGAGGATAGATCAAAGCTTATAAAAGTGTTACACAGGCAAATCCCTTTTTCAGAAAGAAGTGATCCCTCTAGCCCAATGAGTGGGTCTAGTAACAATTGTGACAAAGGATATAAGAATCCCTAGTTTAACATTGAAAAGTAACGCGAGGGAGGGATATTGGCCTACCTCGCTCCTTATGCAGTCGTTTCCCCAGTGTCGATGTTAATCCTTTCACTTCTAGGCTCGTTCTTTGCTTTGATTTCCATGTTTGAATACCTATAAATAATATTACACGAAAAAATACAAAAGATACATAGTATATGCGTTTCAAATAAAACTACATTATAGATAAATGAATATCATGCTAAAAAAATTAATATTAACAGATTTATGGGAAGAAAAATATACTTTGTATTATAAAATGATCAAAGGAAAGATTACAACCAGTGCCTTAATGTTGAAGGCTTCCTTTGGATTTTTGATCCAAGTCCAAGCTACACTCTTCAATATTTTCTCCTTATTCATCAAATTGAGATCATATGGGAAAAATTAGGAAGAAGTAAGGAAACTAGAAATGACCAACCAAGACTCTCTAGCATGGCACTCTCTTATAGCAGAGGTGAGGGGGTTAAGGATCCACTAATGAGGGGGAAATGCCTTATCTCTAAGGGGAAAATATGTGGAGATAATATCAAGGTCCAAACATGGGAGTATTGGACCATATCCTCAACCAAAAAGTACCAGAACTCTGTTCTTGAGAATTCTAGAGGCCACATCTTCTACTCCATCTTTCGAGAACCTGCCTAAAGAGGATGAGTGTGACTTTTCTACTAAATTCCTGTGCTAGAACTGTTGTTCATAGGATAGGAACAGGGTGCCAAATTTTGCCTTATTAAGGGGAGAGTCGCATTGGTCTTACAAAACAAGGTTTTTACAAACTTTTTAGAAAAGTTTCAGGGCATTTCTCATTTAGGTCTTCAGTGATATCTTAAGCATGCTACTCAGGATGAAAACAATTATATGGATTTTGTCACTTTGTGACGTTTGTGACATGAGCAGCACAAAATATGACACTTGAGATAAAAACTGAGTAATGTAACAAAATATTGTGTAACAGATGCCCCCTAAAGCATGAAAGCAGAACCAGGAGTGATGGTTAAACTTTTTTATCCACCATGGGAAGGAATTTGGAAAACCACTGTTAGGATACCCGTTAATCACACAAAATACAATATGTGACATCTTTGATATGAACATTCCTAATAAAATATCTCTGAATAGGCATCAAATAACACATGAACCCATATTATGGGCGCAACCATTCGCTTGAAAGAGATCATGGAAATGGATCCACAGTATTGTCACAACCATTTGTATAGAAAGGATCATGTGTAGAATCATGAATACTCAATAAATCCACTTAGCCTAGATAATAACAAATGGTATCCAAGGTCCTCGTCTTGATATTTATGTATCCACTGTCGAATCTAACCATGTGAATGGATGTACCAATGTCAAACATGGTAGAAACCATCTAATTACCGGTCGATGATGTTAACAGTTAATAGGAACGAGAGAAACCACCAATAATGACAATGGTCCTCAAGATACAACAACACAATATACAAGTGTGAATGAATGAGTTGAAGTTGGACACTTACAAAATCATCTTATCGAAGGCCAATGATGTGAACTTGTCATCGAACGTGAAGAACTTTACATTGAGGCATGCAAGCTCCAAAGCACTGAAAATGATTTTCTAAATCTTCTTCTTAGATAATGAGGTGAAGTCGATAGGAATTGATCCATCAAAGGAGCATCATAATGATTCCCACATCATCGACATGAAAAAAAATATTTCTCAAGATGATAGGTGTGATTCAGGATTGTTACAGATAGGATCAAATAAGAAGAGGATGTTTGACTATTACAGATAGGAATTATTTTGAAAAAATCAACGATATGACTCCAGATTTTGGCAGAATTTGACTAAAAAATGGGATAAAAAGTCCCGATGACAGTAAATAATGATCGAATGAGAGGAAAATGTATTTCCGAAAACCAGGAAGGAACGTGATGAATGAAGGACATCCCCAAACTGACGTTAAATGCAAATGGGTTTCATGTTCATGTTGGGTGTGGAGCCTGATTATCTTGTTTAATTTGTGTCACAACATTGGACCCCTACACCTTCAAAGGGGCGGCAACGCCGTCCGTAATTAATTGCTACCTTAGGGGGTCTAGGGGGGGGGGGCGACAACGCCTTTCGGAGCCCCCCCCTGGCAGGGGTTTTCGGAGGCAGCGCCCTCGAAGCTAAAAATAGATGTAAAATTGCCTTGTAAAAGTGTAGTAATTTCTAGTCAATCTGGGTCGTTCATTAGGCAAATGATCTGACGGTAGAAGTTATGTTTGGATTAGGGTTTTTTGCCCTAGAATAAAACCCCCTTGTATATATGAGGGTATTGTATTGTGGCTGGGGATCATGTGTGTATTCTCAGAGCGAGAAACAGAGAGGGAGACTGTTAGAGAGAAAAGAGGATATTACAGCAGATCTATTGTAGGTTTTGTCTCTCCATTTTTGCTAGATAATAGAAAGGAAGGACTGGTTGTTCGGGGTGGACGTAGCCCAAACTGGGTGAACCACGTATATCTGTGTCTCTCTAGTTTTATGTGTTTTGTGTGCTTTTATTTTCCACATATTTTATGTGTTGCATTGCTCTATAATATTTAATTTTCTAACAACTGGTATCAGAGCCGAAGGTATATTTGGCTGATAAACTCGCAGGAAAGAAGGGTTCCTGGTTCGAGTGGGAGAAATGGCGGACGATGGTAAGTTTAGGGTTGAGAAATTTAACGGCCAAAACTTCCCGTTGTGGAAGATGCAGATGGAAGATTATCTGTATCGGAAAGATCTATACCTACCATTGAGCGGAAAAACAAAGAAGCCAGCGGCCATGACAGACGCGGAATGGAACATTCTCGATAGAAAGGCACTCGGAATAGTACGGTTATGTCTTGCGGCATTAGTCGCCTTCAATATTTTGAAGGAAACAACAACAGAGGGTTTGATGCAGACGTTGGAAAAACTATATGAAAAACCCTCGGCCTCAAACAAGGTATTTCTTATGAAACGACTATTTAATATGAAGATGTCGAAAGGTGGATCTATTGCAGACCATTTAAATGAATTTAATACAGTTACCAGTCAGTTAAGTTCTGTAGGGGTAAAATTTGATGATGAAGTTAGAGCTCTATTATTCTTGTGCTCATTTCCAGAGAGTTGGAATGGTTTAGTAATGGCCATTAGTAACTCTGTCTCTGGATCTAGTACTTTAAAGTTTGATGATGTTGTTGGTGCTATCCTTAGAAAGGAAATGCGATGGAAAAGATCCGGTGAGACATCAGGTAACGCTTTGAGTGCAGAGTCTAGGGGAAGAATAATGGAAAGAGGAAAGAGCTCGGGATATCGCAGTAAATCAAGGAAAGGCAGATCCAAGTCCAGATCGGGGATAGTGTGCTGGAATTGCGGAAAGAAAGGACACCTAAAGAAAGACTGTAGATCTCGGAAGGGAAAAGAAGGAGACACACAACAAGAAAAAAATCATGAAGCAAATGTGACAGGTGATGTGTTACAAGATGCTTTGATTCTTTCTTTCGAAAATGTTATTGATTCTTGGGTTGTAGATTCAAGGGCTTCATTCCATGCCACACCTGATAAGAAATATTTTCATGACTATGTTCAAGGAGATTTTGGACAAGTTCGTTTGGGTGATGATAAACCCTGTAAAATTGTTGGAATGGGTAAAGTTCTTGTAAAACAACATAATGGAAACCAATGGATACTAAAGGAGGTAAGGCATGTTCCAGATCTGAAGAAAAATCTGATTTCAACAGGGCAGTTAGGCGGTGAAGGTTGTGTGACAACTTTCACAGATAAAACTTGGAAGGTCACCAAAGGAGCCCTGGTAATAGCAAAAGGCGAAAAGGCTGGTACATTGTATTTATGCAATGGTATTTCTAACTCTGTTAATGCTTTAACTTCCAAAGGAGCAGATGCAGCATTATGGCATCATAGGCTCGAACATATGAGTGAGAAGGGGATGAAGATTCTTCACTCAAGAAATTTGTTGCCAGGTTTGAAGAATGTTGATTTGGATTTCTGTGAGAATTGCATTTATGGAAAACAAAAGAGAGTCAGATTTCTCAGAGTTGGGAAAGAAAAGAAGAGCGAAAAATTGGAGCTTGTGCATACAAATGTATGGGGACCTGCTCAGGTATATCTCTTGGTTGCTCTCGTTATTATGTTACTTTTATTGATGATGCAACTAGAAAAACATGGATTTATTGTATTCATAATAAATCTGATGTATTTGATACTTTCAAGAAATGGAAAGCTTTGGTTGAGATTGAGACAGGAAAGAAGTTGAAGTGTCTCAGATCAGACAATGGAGGTGAATATTGCAGCAAAGAGTTTGATAGGTACCGTTCAGAGCATGGAATTCGTAGAGAGAAGACAGTTCCAAGAACACCACAAGAAAATGGTGTGTCAGAAAGGATGAACAGAACAATCATGGAGCGTGCAAGGTGCATGAGATTGCATGCAGGATTGCCTTTAAAATTTTGGGCAGATGCTGTAGATACTGCTGTTTATCTAATAAACAGAGGGCCTTCAAGTTCCTTGGATGGTGGTATTCCAAAGGAAGCATGGACAGGTAAAAAGGTAAACTACTCTTTTTTAAAGCCTTTTGGTTGTGAGGCCTTTGTCCATATTAATAAAGAAAACAGAATAAAGCTTGAGGCAAAATCAAAGAAATGTACCTTTATTGGATATGGTGCTAATGATTTTGGTTATCGCTTATATGATTATGAAAATCACAAAATCATTAGGAGCATAGATGTAATATTCAATGAAAAGGTCTTGTATAAGAATCAGTTGCAGGAAAAGAAACAGGAAAAATAAAGCAAGGAATACACAGTTCTTGATGAGATAACTGAAAAAGTAAAGGTGCCTGAAAATAATAATAATCAACAACCACAGCAGCAGCAACCACCACAACAGCAACAGGCACCTCAAACACCTAAAAGTGGTGTTAGAAGATCTACCAGGATAAGTAGACCCCCTGAATGATACTCTCCTTCATTATATTATTTATTGTTGACTGATTCTGGTGAACCCGAATGTTATGAAGAAGAAATGTAGGTTGAAAGCAGGAAGAAGTGGGAGCTAGCCATGGAAGAAGAGATGGACTCCTTAATGCATAACCAGACTTGGGACTTAGTCAGGTTGCCTGCAGGTAAAACTACATTGCAGAATAAATGGGTTTACAGGCTGAAGGAAGAAGATGGAGGAAAACAGAGGTACAAAGCTAGACTTGTGGTGAAGGGGTTTGAACAAAAGAAAGGTATTGATTTTGATGAAATATTTTCTCCTGTTGTTAAGATGAATTCAATCAGAACTATCTTAAGTCTTGTAGCAGCGGAAGATTTACATCTTGAACAATTAGATGTAAAGACAGCATTTCTCCATGGAGATTTGGAGGAAGAGATATACATGCAGCAACCAAAAGGATATGAGGTAAAAGGGAAAGAAAAATTGGTGTGCAGGTTAAAGAAGAGCTTGTATGGTTTAAAACAGGCTCCAAGGCAGTGGTATCTAAAATTTGACAAGTTTATGTCTGAACAAGGTTATACTAGATGTCACTCTGATCATTGTGTTTATCTAAAAAGGAAAAATTATGGCAGCTATATTATATTGTTATTGTATGTAGATGACATGCTTGTTGCAGGGTCTAACATGCAGGAAATAAATGTGCTCAAAAGAAAATTAGCAAATTCATTTGCAATGAAGGATTTGGGAGTTGCAAAACAAATCCTTGGTATGAGGATAACTAGAGACAGGAAAAATCGTAAATTAACACTGTCTCAGAATGAGTACATAGAAAAGGTGTTGAAAAGATTTAATATGCAGAATGCAAAACCAGTTAGTACACCTTTTGCTAGCCATTTAAAACTTATTAAGGAGATGTGCCCCAAGACCCAAGAAGAAATGGACTATATGTCTAAAGTTCCATATGCATCAGCAGTTGGAAGCTTAATGTATGCAATGGTTTGCACAAGGCCTGATATTGCACATGCAGTGGGAGTTGTAAGCAGGTACATGAATAATCCAAGAAAAGAACATTGGATGGTAGTAAAATGGATTCTCAGATATTTGAGAGGTACCACAAATCAAGCATTATGCTTTGGTGGTTCAAACATTGCTCTACAGGGATATGTTGATGCAGATATGGCAGGTGATAGAGATAACAGGAGGAGCACTACAGGATATGTATTTACTATAGGTGGAACAGCGGTCAGTTGGGTTTCAAAAATCCAAAGTGTTGTTGCACTTTCAACAACAGAAGCCGAGTATGTTGCTGCTACGGAGGCTAGTAAAGAAATGATTTGGTTACAAAGGTTTATGGATGAATTGGGTAAGAAGCATGATATGGGCACACTATACAGTGATAGCCAAAGTGCTATTCATCTTGCAAAGAACTCATCATTTCATTCCAGGACTAAACACATACATCTCAAGTACCATTTCATACGGTCAGTATTGGAAGATGGAGAGTTGAAGCTGGAAAAGATACACACTAGCCAGAATCCTGAAGATATGCTAACAAAATTTGTAACCAGGGAGAAACTGAGAATGTGCTCAGTTTCAACTGGTCTTCAAGGATGACGATGAAGATAAGGAATAGCCAGGTCCAAAGAGGAGTCATTGTCCAACAAATGAAGCAGCGATGGATTTGCTACAATCAGTCTCCAAGTGGGATATTGTTGGGTGTGGAGCTTGATTATCTTGTTTACTTTGTATCACAGCATTGGACCCCTATACCTTCAAAGGGGCGACAACGCCTCCCATAATTAATCGTTGTCATGGGGGGTCCAAGGGGGGGGCGACAGTGCTTTTCAGAGCCCCCCCTGGCAGGGGTTTTCGGGGGCAGCGCCTCCGAAGCTAAAAACAGATGTAAAATTTCCTTGTAAAAGTATAGTAATTCTAGTCAATATGGGCTGTTCATTAGGCAAATTATCTGACGGTAGAAGTTATGTTTAGATTAGGGTTTTTTTCCCTAGAATGCAACCCCCTTGTATATATGAGGGTATTGTATTGTGGCTGGGGATCATGTGTGTATTCTCAGAGCAAGAAACAGAGAGGGAGACTGTGAGAGAGAAAAAAGGATATTACAGCGGATCTGCTGTAGGTTTTGTCTCTTCATTTTTGTTGGATAATAGAAAGGAAGGACTGGTTGTTCGGGGTGGATGTAACCGAAACTAGGTGAACCACGTATATATGTGTCTCTCTAGTTTTATGTGTTTTTTGTGCTTTTATTTTCCACATATTTTATGTGTTGCATTGCTCCATAATATATAATTTTCTAACAGTTCAAGAGCGACATGTTTCCTTTGGTACATAACACAAATTATAATTTACTTCCATTTTCCCCCTGTTATTTTTAATGAGTAACTCTTTATTTTTTATAGCACGCTTGAAGAGGATACCATATACTTATCATATTATTTGACCCTTCATATGAATCCATTCTAGTAAGTTTAATGAGCCCTAGGAAGGAGAAGCTTGGTATTGTCATGGTGACAAGTCCTTCGTCGTTTAAGTTTTACAAGTCTAACATAGGAGTAAATCAATATCATTTTAATTTTTAGGGAGTTTGAAAAGGAGACAAAAAATAAAACTCCAAAAGGTCCCTTTTCGTAAATAGTTTCTCAAATACGAAAAGTTAGAAAATAATATCTGAGAGAACCTCTTGATCATGATTGAACAAGATATGCCTTTTTCATAAACAGTCAACCTCAACCCGAAAAATGGGTAAAGCTATACTGAGAGGATTTCAATTCATTTAATTTAACGAGCTCTAAAGGGAAATTTCTCAATAATATTTTAATGTTTCAAGAGTCAGAAAAGAGCTTAAAGTTGACTCCAGAGGGGTTACTTTTTCGTTTGTTTTCACAAGTTTGAAAAAGTGATAAAATATAAACTTTTGATCTAATTTAACTCATAATAAAATGCTTTTGTGCATGCAAACCAACATTACCTTGACAAATATATATATATATATATATATATATATATATATATATATATATATATAAGAAAAAATGCTCATAAAATGATTAAAAAAATAAATAAATTAAAATATAGGTAAAAGTTCTTTAAATAATAAAAAGTCAAAAATAGAAATCACTTTTACCATTTGAACTTCTACTAGAGCAATTTCCCTCCACTTTTATTCAAACTTTGGACACCTTATTCAGGTGATCTAGGACACTGTTTACTGATATGTTTTTTGTAGATAACAATCCTCATATTTTCGTGAATTCCTATTCCATTTTAAATCATTTTCATTCATTTATTGCTAAGTTATAGGTCCCTCCAAAAATTAGGGCCTTTTGGTGACCAACGTGGGTTTCACCTATCAAGTTTGTGTTGCTTGCCTTAGTCCCTAAAGTACCAGTGCATTGTTAGCGCATAAAAATTGGCACATAATCATGCTGGCGCCATGAGAAAATTTTATTCATGAAATGCTCAATTTTTTACCAATGAATTTCCAAAATTTCTCCATGGAAGATGTTTAATGCTTGTTAATTAATGTTTTGCAGGAAACTTATGGCTATTGACTGGAAATAATGGGGTCATGAAGGAGAGGATCAAGAATAATAACAACATCCAAATTGCATAAGGGCACTACGCAACTGTGGAATTCTCAAATTCTTCCAAACACCTGGGATGAGGTCACAAATAGACTTATTGCAGTATCTGGTGAGATGGTGGGATGTGGACCGCCAAGTTTTTTCTATTGGCGATCATGACTTAGAGATCGATATGTCCGATATATATTTTATCATAGTTGTTAACACTGGATAATCATATAGCAGAATATGACATCAATTAATGTCGAGCCTAGGGATTTACAGGATAGGAATACATTATGGAATCAAGAAGTATTTAAAATCTATAAGGTTTTGATAAAATCAGATTTGAACTAGTCATAAATGCTCAAATGCGTGCTTTATCCTTCGAGAAGAGCGCCTTCTATGTGCCTTTTTTCCCGATAAGCACGCATTCCTAGAAATGGAAAAAGTCACTTTCTGGGACCGCAACAAGCAAAGGACAGTTACTCCTTATGTGAAAGCCGCCTAAGGACAACCATCAATGCCTCCTTAGACATTATGTGAGCACACAATGGAATCACACCTCTCCCTTGGGTCACCATCCATCATGTAGCAAGGGAGGGAAGGAGGATTTGAAGCTCACCTATATAAACCCACCAAGAGATGAAGAAATGGTGATCACAAAGTTATGTTGGCCAAAGTTGCTCAAGCAACACCAGCATTGTGTGTGACCCAGATCTGGAGCTAAAGAGGACTCGATAGCTGGCCACCCAACATCTTAGTCCACCACAGCACAGAGAGAGAGTGAGACTACATCAGAGGCAGAGCTTGGAAGGCAACATCCTTGCATCGAGACCTAGAGCCATTGCTTAGGGGCCCTTTATCAATTGGGTAAAATTTCTTCTTAATTTCGAATGTTTAATAAGAAGAGGTCATCGAGCCATCATTTGCAGTATTATTTTTTGGAACTCTCTATATAGCTTCTATATATTTGTGTTTTTTATTTTTAGTTTAACCAAAGCATACTTCGACATACTATTTCCATTAAGTTTTATGCTTTTGAGCTCCCCCACTTTCTTCCTGTTACCAATAGTTTAGAGATTAGACCACACTCTCTAAGCTTGTGCGATTTCATACACCCGTGTGACTAATCCACAACAACAAGATTGGCGACTCCACTGACGAGTTCCAAATTTATGTGGTTTTGCCTGCAAGAGACCCTTTTTCTATGATGGAGTAGAGCTGACAGTCCTTTGACCCATCTTGCAGTCCCTAGACTGATGAAGTGACAAACTGAAGAAGGCAACTCCTAATATTTTACTTGCAGGATTTTTTCGCATAGTTTTTCCACACAGAGGTGCATTGCGCATGCTCATGAGTGACATGTGCACACGAAGGCGCACCTGTTAAGGGCTTTTGCGTGCAAATTGCAAAGAGAATTTTTCTCCCTATTTTCTACACTTTTTCTGCTTGTAAGTGTGGTGGGCAGCCCCTAATGTATCTGCCAACACCTTTTTTGATACCCCACAACTTCTAAGAACTCACTTTTTGTTGCTTTCTGTATGCATTTAGTTATTTTTCATTTAAGTTGGTTTTTTCAAAAAAATGTTCACATAGTTTAAGTAGGGGGCGAATTAACCATTAATTTTCGAACAATTTATGTTTTTTCTGCACATTCTGGTATGCACACTTAGTTTAACTAGTCCAATTAAGTGGCTCAAGACCACATATGCATAAGCTAGTGTAGAAAATGTTTAGTTTAAATTCAATTTTTGCATTTACGAAATTGCGAGACTAGGATTGAATCTCCAATTAGAGCAAGTAATCTCTATTGTCTCTGCACCATTTGGTGACCCTAGAAAATCATATGAACACTCTACATTTGTGATTAACCATCTCCCTTTAGTCACTCACATATACTAACTAGGAAGATTTGGAAGTGGCCCATTATCCGCAAATGCTTTCCATTTGAGCAAGGAACAACATCAAATAGTTTAACTAGGGGACTTTTGTAAAGGATCACCAATATCCATATGTTCAAATTATGAGATTGTTCACCATACACTCACACACATTCACCCACTAAGAAAAGAAAGCCACCTAAAAATAACTTAAACCAACTCACTAAATTCTCCCCACAGGGGCCACAAGAGAATTTATAGATTAAGTTAGGATCAAGGGGGTAGGAATCCAATAAACTACCTCGATCACACTTCACATTGAAACATAGAATTTGTGTATTTAGGGAGCTTTAAAATCCACCTATCAGCCCACTAAAAAGAAAACTCAAGCACGGCAGAGACCCGATTCAAAGGGGGTTAGGCTTAGGCGCAGTGAGAGTGGTATCAGTTGGGGCTACCTAACCCGGCTAATACTCGGTACTATTAGTTGACTACCAAGAAGCCCAAGACTCAAACTCTCACGTGGGATGGTGGTTTTTAGTGGCCAAAACTAGGGCATCCTTTACCCTATATGTGATGGTGCAGGAAAGTGCCATACCCTCTACCCTTACCTTGGTTGATTCTCTTCGGCTAACTGGGGGCATCGCTAGCTCTTACGGGACGTTGTGCCAGCACTCACAAGAAATCCTCTCAAGGCCCAGTTAATTTTGAGTGTGTGGGGACATTGTTGTGGTTCCCATGTTTTGGCCAGATTGGCAAGACCAAAAGATGAGACAACATCAGAACCACTTTGGGATCCTAGGATCTAGCCCTCCTGGATCCGAAGAGGGATCTTTCCAAATAGAGCAAAGAATGATATATATTTGAAATCTCAAAATAAGGTATTAGGCTAGGTATGAAGCACAGAGGGGGGGGGGGGGGGTTCAAAATGATTTGGTTGGTTGGTTGTTGAGTTGAGTCACGAGATCATAGACTGAGAAGGTAATGGGAAGAAAGGAGTAGGGCATTAGGACATTTCGACAAAAGAGGATAGGTCAAGAAAGTGCCATCCATTGGGATATGGAGTCATGAAAGGAGATTACTTGCAAACAACTGGCCAAGGCTTTCAGACGGCAAGTCATCTATACTAAAGGATCCTTTAGATAAATGGTGGGATGGAACAAAAAGGAAAAAAGGTGAAAGAAGGAAAGAAACCCAATTTTTGTCTATAGTTCAGGTCAGAGGTCATTTAACTCCAGACCTACTTGGACATACTCATAGGCAACTCTCAATGGAGGAAAAAAGGGGTAGCTTATAGATTGGACTGGAGGTCATTTAACTCCAGGCCTACTTTAGCATGCTCCAAGGGGAAATAGAGATAGGTTTTAACAGAGCCAGGGTCTATAGATCAGAGAAGGGCATTGAACCTTCAATGCTTTAACACCAGCAAGAGATCTTAGAAAGGCCAGTTGGTCACACAAGGACCCTAGTGGATAGGGATAACTCTAATCCATAGTATCCCAAATCTTCCATCTTAAACCCAACAAGAACAACTGGGCAGCAAACCCTAAATTCACAAATCATCTAGTAGGAAATAACATCCGCTACACTAGTTAAACCACAGGAGTCTACTCTTAGTTTCACTATCAACAGAAAACATTAAAGGCAGGGAGAGAAGAGACATAGGGTACCTAACAAGGGTAAATCCTATGCTATATTTCTGATGCATGCCAGAATAAATCCACAACATTTAATTTAAATAAACGATGCAAAAAGAGAAACATCACCTGTAGTAATAGACCAGGATCCAATGAAATTTTCTTGATTAATTGATGCAAACCCAGTCACATACACTCAGATCAATGGCTAATATATTCAAAACTCTCTCCTCCCACCCTACTAAATAACAACTACTCTGCTACTCCCTCCCAAGACTGTTCTAACAGTGAAAATGAATCCCTCTAACGAGAACAACAAAAACCGAACAACAACCTTTACAATCTATTCTTGGGGATTCTTACAGGAGAAGAGAATAAAAATATTAGATGATATTCATTAAATGGATCTCATTAAGACAGAGTGGAGAAATAATTCACTCCCACTCTCCTTAATGGCAATCTGCATCGCTGTAAGTACTCTATAGTATGGTCTGGGAGTCTTTGTCAGATCGGCTTTGACCTATGATGTTTCGTGAAGTCCTTCTGGGTGTAAGGCCCTCTGTTCTGTCTTCTGAAGCAAGTAAGGTGACTGAAAGGTCTTCAAGTCTCCATGCTTCCATAACTGTAGTCTTGACAGTCTTTAAGAAGTTTATGTCAGAGTAATTAACTGTTTCTAGGCTCGAGGAGGCATGGAGACTGCTGTAGGAAGGTGTACCTCTGGAGAAAATGCACTCTACTGTTATGTAGTGCTGATATGACTTGGTGGTGCGCTCTTTGGTCTGCAAAATACACTTTATCCTTTGAATTCGAGATTAGGCGCTAAATATTTGATTGACAGGCCCAAATACCTCGAAAACGCTTCTGTTGTTTCACTTTGTCGCTGTTGTAATGGCCTCTCTATGCTCTGAATCAAAATGGTTGTGATTACAGCAAAAAAAGTGAATTGATCACTCTGTATACCCTGCACAGTAAAAATGAACCAATTATAAAATACGAGGAGGGGTGGAAGGAATGTTGTGGAGGCCTGCAGAAATGGTGGTGACAACTGTGGAAACGGTGGATGCAACAGACAGTGGTGGAGAAATAACACTTTAGTGCTAAAGCACCAAAGCTTAAACCTTGGGAAAATACAATGGAAAACACAGAAAATGAAAGAAGCGGGGCTTATGATGTGGGACCCGGCATGGGCTGAGGGCGATTAACTGTGGACCGCTAGATCATAAAAATATCAACGGTGGAGATAGCGTCGGAGGATCACAATCACAAAGGGCGGAGGGTGGCACTGTTTTAAAATTGTGATTGTGATTGCGCGATTGAGCGCTGGCCGTTGGATCATGGGACTAGATCAACGACCCACATTCAATCGGAGGGAGATAGAGAGGGGTGACGGAGCGATAATGCGATTAGCGCTGGGTCGTTGGATCCGGAGCCAGATCGACGGCGAAGATTAAATCGGCGGGGATTAAGGTTGGTGCGATGAGTGGGAGGCGATGAGATTTGGGCCGTTGGATCTTGAGAGATCAACGACGGAGATCAAATCAGGGATCATAGTCGTAAAGGGCAGAGGGTGGCACCGTTAAGAACTTGCGATTGCGACGGAGCAATTAAGCGCCAGTCGTTGGATCTGGCAGGAAGATCGACGGTTCAAACATGATCAGAGGGGCGAATGGAAAGGAGCGACAAGCGTGATGCGATTAACGTCGGGCCGTCGGATCCTAACCGATCAATGGTTAGGATCGCAACGAAGGTCTATAGACCAAAGCCCATTCGCATCGGGGATTTTAAGTTAACAAAGAAATGCGCTCACCCAACACCTCCGATTGCAATAAGCGCCTGAGGCTTAAGCGCTTGGTCCTAGGCGCAGGGCATATGGCGAGGAAGTGGTTAAGGGGCTAGCCAAAAGGGGCTTAAGGCTTATATGTAAAATGAGTGATTTTGGGCCTATTTTCAATGCATTTTAAGGTGAAATAGGGGTAATGGTAGAGGAAAAAGGGGTTATTAGCCAAACAAAGGGCATTTGAAGGGTTTAAAAAGGGAATTAGGATGATTTCGAAGGGTAAGAAGGGAATTAGAAGGGGAGACAAGGGGATGAAAACAAAGGTTTAGAAGGGATGATATAAGGGGAAAAAAGGAGGCCTTTTGGGCTTTTCTTCACAAACAGAGAAGCTTTATAACTGGAAACAGCAGTGGGGATTTATCAAAGGACAAGGGCAGAAGGAGGCTTCAAGGATGTTGTGTTTTCAGAGGGAAATGAATTCCTTGAAGGCTCAAAAACATTTTAGCCCCCTGTTTGCTTGTCAAAAAGCTCACAGGGGGCTAACAATGGCTCCACATGGGGATGGCTTCTTCTTGAAGGAGTCAAGAATTCAGATAGTGATATTTGGTGTAGGCCAGATGCCTGGTACCTGACCCACCCATTTTCTTTCTTGGATAAGCTGCCACAAATCATGAAGACATCATATTAGCAGTAAAATTCTCCCAAACAACTACCTACCCACACTATAGTCCTACATTTTTTCTTCTAGGTGCATTTCGACTTGCAGACCCTTTACATCATCAATTTTTACAAACAGGAAAATAAACCTATTCTACTTCTACCGTTACTACTCCCTGAGACCAGATTAGACTGTTGGCCTCATAGCTTCTCTACCTAATCTAATATCTGCTAGGATTAAACTGTCTAGTAGATTTCTTCTCTACATTCTAAGACGGAAATTGAAAAACAGTCAAGCTAGGATTAGACTGTCTGGCTTGTTGGGCTTTGCAGAAATTAAAACAACTGACTACATGCTCACGGGCTGAGCTTTATTGAACTTTTCCTACCTACCCTAATCTAACTGGAATATTTACAAGTCTAGCTTACAAACAATGTCTTCCAATGTAACCAGTCCATCAAGTGATCCCATGACTGGTCTTTCTTGCTCAACTCCTTGAGCAGGCTGGATAGGCAGGGCAACTCCCACTCTTTTTGTTCCATAATAACAGCTTTGGAAAATTTTCTTTCTTTTTGCAACATGCTTCTCAAAAATACCTTTGATCCTTCTTCGAATGTTTGCAGGAAATGAACATAAGGATCATGAAAAGATACCTGACTATGAATATCTGGCAGGTCGGCTTCAACCAGGATCTCTTCTTCTTCCACTGGATGAAAAAAAATACTCTCTTGGAGTAGAGTGTATCCTTCATCTTCTGAACTAGAGGACTCATCGTATATGGAAGTGTTGTCCTCTTGGAGGTCCGAGATGTTCTAAACAGGTAGGCTGAGCTCCATGAAGGGATCCATATATTCTTGAGCAGGGGTTTGGTCTATTTCTTCCTCTGTTTCAAGAGAAGGCCCTTTGTTTTCAGTCTACTCAAAAATATCTTCCTTGTTTTCCTCTTCATCTTCTGAGATAAAAGGCTGCTAACCTCCAATCACGTGAAAACCATTACTGATGAGTTTTAATGGAGTGAAGAAAATATCTAGAGATCCTTCACCCTCTTCTGCACTCTTAAAGCTTTCTTCATCAGTATCATAAATAGCCTGCATTGGCTCATTCCTCTCTCGAAGTAAAGGGAACTGATCCTCCTCCCATAAACCTACTAATGATGACCCTACAAGATCATCTTCTGTTTGGAGAACATCATCATCAGATAGATCAAAAATAGGAAAATCATGAATATAAGTAATGCTGCCAACCAAACATACTGGATTATCAACATATTTTTCTTCACTCTAATTTACATGTGAGCTTTCCAAATCTATACAACAAATCTCATCGGATGAATGGGCAAGAATGTCTGTTGTGCAAAAAATTTCAGAGGTTGGCTGTCCATTGATGATCTGATCTATTTCTTCTTCTGTCAAAGGAGAAGATGGTCTTGTCTTCCTTTGTGCAAAAGTGCAGCAGCTCTCCGTTTCCTTTGAAGACTGGATTTGAGGTAGAATGTCATCTTGAGCCTCAACTACAAGGGATGATGAACCAGCATATGAGTTTTCAGTAATATCTTGAGGAATGTCTATGGTCTCTTGATTGTTTTCTTCCTCAGTTGATTCATCCATGTTCTTGTGATAGCTAGGATGCATATGAAAATCTTGAATGGCTGTTAATAGATCTTCAGGATGCATATTAACCAAATCCTCATCAATATATAACAGATACTGTATGATATTCTGATATTGATCACAAAAATCCCATGATAAGGATGGAGAGTTTCCTTTATAATTCTTGTAAAATACTTGGTGTATGTCCCTTAAAGAAAACAAACTCCAAGGTTCTAACCATTCATACCAGACCCTAGCTTTTCCTTCTAATTTTTCCATGAACATTTTCATTAGGAAGTCTTCATGCCATTCAAATTTAAATTTCCACACATGTATATGAAACTTGATGAGATGTAGCAAGGGGTCATCAACGTTTTCACCGTGAAAGGTAGGTATGTTTTCTAACCAGTCCACTTCAGGAATTTTGTGTGGGAATCCAGGGATATGCTCCGTACTCATTGGGGCATATATTATCTGTATGCGTGGAAGCATGTTTGTAAATAAAAAATAGGTCACTATATCTTCTCAACCAGTTCAGAGTCTTCTACCAGTGGATTCATTTGGTCTTCTAGGAGTTATGGAGTGTGGAGTCGCCAGGTGGATGAATTTGACTATTTGGAGCAGGCTGCTGTCCACCATCAGTAATTTAAAGCCAATCTAGGCTAAGTGGTATTTTTCCCCAGTGGAATCACCATTATGTTGTGGTTCCCATGTTTTGGCCAGATTGGCAAGACCAAAAGATGAGACAACATCATAACCACTTTGAGATCCTAGGATCTAGCCCTCCTGGATCCGGAGAGGGATCTCTCCAAATAGAGAAAAGAATGATATATATTTGAAAGCTAAAAATAAGGTATTAGGCTAGGTATGAAGAAAATAAGGGGGGGTTTAAAATTATTTGGTTGGTTGGTTGTTGAGTTGAGTCACGAGATCATAGACTGAGAAGGTAATGGGAAGAAAGGAGTAGGGCATTCGGACATTTCAGCAAAAGAGGATAGATCAAGAAAGTGCCATCCATTGGGCTATGGAGTCATGAAAGGAGATTACTTGCAAACAACTGGCCAAGGATTTCAGAGGGCAAGTCATCTATATTAAAGGATCCTTTAGATAGATGGTGGGATGGAACAAAAAGGAAAAAAGGTGAAAGAAGGAAAGAAACCTAATTTTTGTCTATAGATCAGGTTAGAGGTCATTTAACTCTAGACTTTCTTGGACATACTCATAGGAAAATCTCAATGGAGGAACAAAGGGGCAACTTATAGATCGGACCAGAGGTATTTTAACTCCAGGTCTGCTTTAGCATGCTCCAAGGGAAAACAGATATAGGTTTTAACAGAGCCAGGGCCTATAGATCAGAGAAGGAATTTGAACCTTCAATGCTTTGACACCAGCAAGAGATCTTAGAAAGGCCAGCTGGTCGCACAAGGACCCTAGTGGACATGGCTAACTCTAATACCCAGTATTCCAAATCTTCCAGCTTAAACCCAACAAGAACAACTGAGCAGCAAACCCCGAATTCACACATCAGCTAGCAGGAAATAACATCTGCTACACTGGCTAAACCACGGGAGTCTGCTCTTAGTTTCACTATCAACAGAAAACATTAAAGGCAGGGAGAGCAGAGACACAGGGTAACTAACAAGGGTAAATCGTATGCCATATTTTTTATGCATGCCAGAAGAAATGAACATCATTTAATGTAAATAAACAATGTAAAAAGAGAAACATCACCCGTAGTAATAGACCAGAATCCAATGAAATTTTCTTGATTAATTGATGCAAAACTAGTCAAATACACTGAGATCAATGGCTAATACAGTCAGAACTCTCTCCTCCCAGCCTACTACATAACTACTACTCTGCTACTCCCTCCCAAGACTATTCTAACAGTCAAAATGAATCCCTCTAACAGGAATGGCAACAACCGAACAACAAACTTTACAATTTGTTCTTGGGGATTCTCATAGGAGAAGAGAATAACAATAGTAGATGATATTCATTAAATGGATCTCATTAAGACAGAGTGGAGAAAGAGTTCATGCCCACTCTCCTTAATGGCAATTTGCATCGCTGTAAGTACTCTATAGTATGGTTTGGGAGTCTCTGTCAGATCGGCTTTGACCTCTGATGTTTTGTGAAGACCTTCTGGATGTAAGGTGCTATGTTCTATCTTCTGAAGAAAGTAAGGTGACTGAAAGGTCTTCAAGTCTCCATGCTTCCACAACTACAGTCCTGACAGTCTTTGAGAAGTTTCTGTCAGAGTAAATAAATGTTTCTGGGCTCGAGGAGGCATGGAGACTACTGTAGGAAGGTGTACCTATGGATAAAACGTGCTCTCCTGTTATGAAGCGCTGATATGACTTGCTGGTGCGCTCTTTGGTCTGTAAACTGCACTTTATCCTTTGAATTCGGGATTAGGCACTAAATATTGGATTGACAGGCCCAAATCCCTCAAAAACGCTTCTGTTGTTTCACTTTGTCGCTGCTGTAATGGCCTCTTTGTACTCTGAATCACAATGGTTGTGATTACAGCAAACAAAGTGAATTAATCACTCTGTATACCCTGCATAGTAAAAATGAACCAATTATAAAATACGGGGAGGGGTGGAAGGAATGTTGTGGAGGCCTGGAGGAAAGGTGGTGGAAAATGTGGAAATGGTGGATGTAATGGATAGTGGTGGAGAAATAACACTTTAGTGCTAAAGCACCAAAGCTTAAACCCTGGGCAAATACAATGGAAAACACAGAAAATGAAAGAAGCGGGGCTTATGATGTGGGACTCGGCATGGGCGGAGGGCGATTAACTCCGGATTGCTAGATCATAAAAATATCAACGGTGGAGATAGCGTCGGAGGATCACAATCACAAAGGGTGGAGGGTGGCACCGTTTGAAAATTTTTATTGTGATTGCGCAATTGAGCACTGGCCATTGGATCATGGGACGAGATCAATGGCCCACATTCAATCGAAGGGAGATGGAGAGGCCACGAGCGATACGGACGGTAATGTGATTCCGGAGCCGTTGAATTCGAACGGATCTATGCCGGAGGGTCATCCGGCGGGGACGAAGGTTGGTGCGATGAGTGGAAGGCGATGAGCTCTGGGCCGTTGGATCTCGAGAGATCAAGCGAGATGCGTCGAGATCGCAATCGCAAAGGGCGGAAAGGTGGCACCGTTAAAACTGCGATTGCGGCCCCGGCGATTAAGCGCCGATCATCGAATCATTTTGAAGAATCGACAGTTCAAACATGATCGGAGGGGCGAAAGGGTAGGAGGGACAAGCGCGATGCGATTAACACCGTGCCATCAGATCCTAACCAATCAACGGTCGGGATCGTGGCGGAGGTCTATATACCAAAGCCCATTCGCATCGGGGATTTTAAGTTAACAAAGAAATGTGCTCGCCCGACACCTCTGATTGCGATAAGTTCTTGGGGCTTAAGTGCTTGGTCCTGGGTGCGGGGCATATGGCGGGGAAGTGGTTAAGGGGCTAGCCAAAAGGGGCTTAAGCCTTATATGTAAAATGAGTGATTTGGGCCTATTTTCAATGCATTTTAAGGCCAAAGAGGGCTAACGGTAGAGGAAAAAGGGGTTATTAGCCAAACAAAGGGCATTTGAAGGGTTTAAAAGGGGAATTAGAATGATTTCGAAGGGTAAGAAGGGAATTATAAGGGGATACAAGGGGATGAAAACAGAGGTTTAGAAGGGATGATATAAGGGGAAAAAAGAAGGCCTTTTGGGCATTTCTTCGCAAACAGAGAGGCTTTATAACTGGAAATAGCAGTGGGGATTTATCAAAGGACTAAGGGCATAAGGAGGCTTCAAGGATGATGTGTTTTCAGAGGGAAATGCATTCCTTGAAGGCTCAAAAACATTTTATCCCCCTGTTTGCTTGTCAAAAAATTCATAGGGGGCTAATAGACGCAATAGGTCTTCTAGGATTTTTAGTATCATGCGTAAACAAAAAAAACCTTTTTTTGTTTGATTGATCACATAGATTAAGCTAAAGGGAAAATTCATTTCATTTTCGCTTTGTTTTATGTATGTGGCCATAAATTTGTCGTGATCACAGACTCGATCCCTCTCAAAATTTTTCCAAAAGCTAACCTGGTCAACACTCAAACAGTTCTAGTGGAACCTCGTCAGTCCAGGTGTCTTTTGGACCTCTCCCCATTAGTGGAAGGGGTTCCAGATATTTTGACGTTTAGGCGTCAAAGACAGAACATTGCCACAGTATTTGGTTCCTCCTTTCTTGGAGCAACCTTAGTTGGGAACCCTAATTGGTCTCCCAACACCCCACCACACACCACTCCCCCCTCATCCCCTATGAAATATTCCTACTTTAGAAAGCAGCTAAAGGGAATATTAATTTTTTATTTTTACACTTAGTAGATGAATAAATGGGGGAGGAGACCTATACTTAACTAAAATCGGCATAAAAACCCTCTTGGTGTGAAAGGGGACCATTATAGCAGTTGGATTTCACACTCTCATGTGTGAATAGGGATAAATGCATGGGGACACAGTCAATTTTGACCAAGTCAACAACGCAGGTATGAGAGGAGGAGATCATCCATAGAGATAGCGCAGTGCAAGTGGGAGGAAGATTCCTTGGTGAAGGCAACTCTAATGAGTGGGGCCCAAGGAAAGGAGGCTTAGATATGTTTAAAAGGAGGGCAAGGCAGCCATAACCAGTTTATGCTTATGATTTTGTTTCTGGATTTGGTTTGAGAGACTATCTTGCTTTCTTCAACTATTTAGTTGAGATTGTTGTGCTTCTTAGCACAAGGATTTCCTGTTTAGGAATCCTTCTCGTTTCTTGAGAGGCCTATTGAAGGATTTGTACTAATTTTCCTCACATCCAGGCTTTAGGCCAAGCATCCTACTTCAGCTACAACATTATTTCTGCAGTAGTATAATTTTTTTTTGTAGGGTGTTGCAGTGAGGGTTCACAACACCACTTCCAGCACATGTTTTTCAGAGGAGGAGGCTCTCTTTCTCTTGGGAGATCAGTGAGGAAGCATTCCAAAGTATATTTTCACATCTTGGCACTTGGAAAAAGTACTCCCATCATCTATAGCACAGTCCCTTGCAGGATCTGTGTCATTTCTTGCAGTGTTGCAATGAGAGGGTCAATCCCCTCAAGTTTGAGTTGGTTTCTCAGGGAAAAGGCCAACCTTTCTTTCGGAAAGTTTGTAAGGTGGATTTTCCTTCATTCCATGTATTTTTAAGCAGTATAAAGACATATATTTAGTTATATTACATCATTTTTAGATCCAGATCTGCAGATCTGACATTTTGCACTTGTACTCTCATAGAACCCTTGTCCGGTCATTTATATAATGTGTAAAAGAAGCTTATTCTCCATTTTTCTCCATGATTTGATGTAATACTCTCCATGTATGATATTTCCACCATATTTCATCATAAAACCTCATAAAATCACATTGTGTATGCTTCAGTAAAATCCGCATAAGTAAAGTCATTGGATTTGGGCCTTTTTGAGCCATATCGGGACCGCAAGATCTGTTTAACTTAGCTAGAGTGATTTGTTTTTCCTCCCACTTGGTATGTAAGTCCCATATGACATAATATAAGTGATCCCACAATTTTTTTCCTCTATTATTACGCAAATAGCTGGGAATAATGTTTTTGGGGCTTATTTTGCTGCTTTTTCCCAACTTTTGGATCATAAAATGAAGTATAAGTTGTTGTTGTAGCTTTAATTGATGGTGATGTGTTTTTAACACATCATATGAGTCTATTCATCATTTAACATCCACTATTGTGCTCATGTATTTCTGAAGCTCCAACTTTGGAACATCTTAAGGTGTTCTTATTATTGTAGATTTTCCCTATTTTGGGATATTACAGTGGTATCAGAGCCTTCATCTTGGCTCAGCCTGTGGATTTCAGAGGCAATATAGAAGATAAGAAGAAGAGGAGATCAAAATTATGGAGAGAATGAGTTTACTCTCATCACTTTTCAGATGTAGAAAGAACCTCCCCAAGGAGGTTAAGCAGATGAAAGAAGAGAGATGCAGTGAGACCTCTAGAAAGTTTCAAGAAGAAGAATAAGACCCATGCACTTCCTTTTCTCTTGGAAGGAATGAGAATCATGGAGAGAAATTAGAACATGAGATCCTAAGTGGGTACTTGGCAGAGTACAAATATCAACCTAGAGCTGTCAAAGAGACTCTAGCTCTTCATCAGTTTATCCAACTGGAAGAAGAGAGGAGGCCATACAACAATAGGATGATGAGAGGTAATAGATTTCTATTTTCCACTTTTGATGGATCAATCAAATGTGAAGAAAAGGCTTGGATAATGAATATAGAGGCTTTCTTCCTACTACATCCAATAGTAGAGAATGAAGCTGTGGAAATTGCAGTGCTACACCTTGAAGGTGAAGCTAATACTTGGTGGTTCAGCCATATGGGACATGCAAGAGTATCTACTTTTGCAGATTTCACTCAAAGGGTGATAAGGAGATTTGGGGAAGGAATATTAAAGAAAGAGATGTTAGCATACTAGTAATTTCTAAAGATTGTGGGCTTTTGATTTTTATTTTAAGAAAACTAGGGGTAACCACAAACCTACTTTGGAAATTTAAGATCTAGCCTTCCTAAATTTCAGGGAGGGCTCTCTCTTTATGATTTAACTTTGTTTTGTTTAAATTTTTAGGCTAGTTATGATAGAAAATTTGGTTTTGGTTTTGAAATTTTTGGTGGAAAATGAGATTACTTAAAGACAAATTAAAGAGGGATCTACTAGTCCATTGGGCTATGGAGTCAAACTCTAGCAAGCAGAAATAGAAGGCAAGGCCAAAAGGATGCTAATGTATTCAAGGCAAGGTAGATAACCCTCAAAGAGTTGGATAGACTGTTTTGATGAAATGGCTTGCTTCTAGATAAAGGGAAATGAAGGATCCTTCGATCCGGAAAAAGAGGAAGGAGGCAGGGGTCAAACGGAACTAGGAGAAATTAAGAATTCCTAAATCTAGAAATCAGCAGAAAGCATTTAAATGATTAAGTAGTTAAGACAGGGAGTTTCTACACTAGTCCTGAAGTAATATTTTTAATTAATAATTAATATTGAACAACATGTATGAAATGTATGTAACTCAGAAAAGGAAACAATGGCAGAACGAAAGTACTGTACTCTTCAAATTATCGCATGAATCCTGAATTATGAAGTCCAATTGGCTATTTTCCAGATTGCTGCTTTAAAATCAACACATGTGACCCTCCAACATACTAGAAAAATGTCTATAATTTTATTAGAAATTTTATTCCACACTAAAAACTTCAAAGAGTGAAGTATTTATACAAATTCTAAACTAGAATATCTTGAAAAAAATATCAAGATTGGTTTACAAATATCTCCAACTGTTTTACATAAATAGAACTTAAGTAAAGGACACTAAAAAATAATGCATATATTTGGCACTATTGTTTATGGATATGTGATGAAAAATAGGAGAATTTGAATTTGATCTCAACTCTTAGTTAATGATGAGGCATCCAAGTCACTAACTGTTTCCTTTCTTTGTGCATTCTGCTCCAACAATTCTTCAAACTTGGGGTCCAATGATACCTTTGTATTTCTCAATCCAAAATAGATATGTAAACAGTGAAAGATTTTATTGTATATGAATATGTTGGTGAGATAAACCTCTCTCCGTTTCCTAAATTTCTGCTTCATCTTTTCACAATAGGCTCTGAAAACAGATGTAAAAAACAGAGTTTTATAGAGTCTGAAAAATAGGCTATAAATATGTGCATTTATCTTTCATTATGTAATACCTGTGCACAAAGTGAGATAGGTTTTTGTAGGTGGATTTCTTAGGAACAAAAACCTCCTTCAGTTTTGTAATATATATTTCTGATTGGCCACAATGTTCTCTGCAAAATGATGACTTAATAGGAATTTTATGTAAAAAGTGCTTTCCACTATTGTTTAATATTTCCCAACCCATAATGGATGTTAGAAAAGTGAGAGAGGTTTTTTTATTTGGAAAAATTAAGAAGATAAACCTCCTTCATTTTTTCAAAATTCATCTTGGATTGGTCACAATAGTTTCTGCAAAACAATGACTTAAACAGGAAATTTCTGCAAAAATGTTCCTTCTTGCTCCATTTTCATCTTTTAACCTTTTTGTTCTTTTAATTGTTTTACTTTCACTTTGGATAAACGTCATTGTTGTTGGTGAAATTATTTTCATCTCTCTTAACCATTACTGACTGTTTTTTTACTTTTATTGTTTTACCTTGACTGCTCTGTAACTTTGTTTTAACTTTCACTCTGACTTTTACCTTATACACTTTAACTCTGATGCTCTTTGACTGTTTTTTTTTCACTGTCATTGTGAATTCTGATTTCACTTTTACCATTCACTGTGCACATTTCATCATTCTGATCTCTCTCTGACTTGATTTTATTCTTTCTTTGTATACAAACTATTTGTTGAATGAATCTTTTGAATTAAAATATGAGAATTTGGAGCAAACAATTTTGTCAACTAGTATTGAAACTGTTGGCCTAATTTCTTATTCTGATAATAACCTGCAAAAATCAAACAATTTGTTAATGAAACAAAGGTCTTCAAGGAGGTGATTGAAGGATTTTTTGAAAGACTTGTGGAATGAGATCTGTCTGTGGAGGTTTAACTCTGTTTTTTAGGCATTTTTAGGTTACTTCTGCAAGATTAGATTGTTTGTAGGAGTAATTTACTTTAACAGAGGGATAATTGAGCAAATTTGGCCAAGGATATTCTCTTTTTGGTTTTCTTCTGAATCAGGTTTATCAAAGAAATTCTGAGGATATGAAAAATGGAATAAAACATAAAACAAGGGTTTTTTGAGTTTGTTTGACTGAGAAATAGGGTTTCAAGGAAAAATTGGCTAGGGTTTGGCCTCTTTTTGGTGTTTTTAGGAAATTTCTACGGATAATTCTCCTAATTCATACTTTACTTTACTTATGGATGGTTTAACCTTGAAATTTGCAGGTCTATTTATCGAAAAATACCTCAAATGGTGGGTTTTTATTGTTGGAAGGGTTTTCTACAATTTTTGTGGTTGAATTTGAGCTCTAGTCCAACTGCTGGAGTGGAAAATGGCTTGTCTAATCTTCAAACAAGGGATATGTGGTTAAATCTGGGTTTTGATTTAGAAATTGATCAACATGGGCTTAAACACAGTTGGGCGGCTTCAATAAAGTCTGGCAGAGCTCTCTTTCAGTTACGCAACTAAACATTAACAATGGTATATCAAAGGTTTTAAATTTTGATATTTAACCATCGTAAATGTATTAATTACTGGTCTTATCACAGGTGGGAAGGCGGTTTTAGATTTTGAAATTGGAAAATCATCAGCAGTTTTCACGTAGATCTCAGGTGGTAAGCTATTTTTTCCAAAACGAATGTGATCGAATGGGGTTTCGCCACGTAGCCGGAGGCGGAAATGAGAAAACCACCCATTTCGCGTTCGTTTGGGTTGTGGGCGAACGATCATGTTGTGAGCACGAAAAGGATCTGGCACCGTTGGATCATCGAGAAGGGAGCGAATGACTGAGATTTGGTGGGTAGGTGCGGTTGAAAGGACGGTGGGACTAGGGTGACTTATGCACTGGCGGGCTTTAAAATATAATAAAACCTTTATATGATATGTGTTGTGATCAAAATTTTATATACAAAAGTGTTATGTATAAGCGATATATGGTGGATTTATTGGAATGGGAGGGATGCGCATGAGGCAGGGCTATATTAACTTGGGTTAATGTTTATATAAAATGTGGAGTTTTATATAACGGGGAAAAGGGAAAAGGTTAAGTTATATTATGGCACACTTTAACCTTAGGTTAAGCTTATGCGGGGAAGAATGGTAAGTATATTACGAAGGCGGGGGTTGAACCTTTATAAGAAACTTAGGATAAAATGAGATAAAATGGGATAACGTTTATGCGCTTAGACATTCATAAGATATGTAATAAAAGCCAATTTTGCATTTTTGTTTTATTATATAGTTTTTAAACCACGGGAGAGTTTAATAACTATAGGGGGCAGGGTATTTCTATATAGTTAGTTTTAGGCAAAAGGGGGTATTTTTTGGGTTTTATTTCAGCATCTGGATAATAACTTTGGCCTAAAATCTTATAATAATGGGTTTTGGGTGAATATTTAACATAAAGGGAATTATATAGGTAGGATAAGGTAATTTTATGGATTTAATAGCATAAGTTAGAAATCAATATGACAAGGGGAAAGGAATACACAAAAATACACTTATATGACTAAGTAAAGTGAAATTTTTTAAAGCAAAGCTTATTATTTCATAAATTCACCACTTTTACTCAGGATAGAGTGTTTTTTGAGGGTTTGTATGCTTTATGAATGAAGGGAGTTAATCAAATGGGATTTTATGTATCATTGAGTAAAAAAGGATTTTTTACTTATGAAAATGAATTAAATGTATGAATGATGGATGAAATAATGGCAAAGGGGATTTTATCATAAGAATTCAACATTTTCCACTATCTATTCATTGAGCTTTGGGTCCGGTCCCAACAGAAGTCAGAGAAATGCTCGCCTCTTTGATTGGAAGTATATAATACTGAATACCTACAAGGGAAGGGAAATTAGTGATTTTTGTCCGGTGAAGAATATTTACATGATTTTTCCCACTTCTTTCTACCTACCCAACATTACTCTAACATTTTTTCTTCCTTTTGGCAGGTGCATTTAAGCTTTCAACCTTGAAACATTTATTCTTTTGAAAGCATAAACTATCTAATTCTACCTTATTTCATCCAAGGGCTCAGATTAAACTGTTGAGCTGCTCATTATTTTCTACCTAACTAATGATTTGTCAGGATTAAACTGTCTGACAAATATTTATTCACTATCTACAACATGGAAATTGAAAACATGACAAGTCAAGATTAAACAGTTTAACTCATCATGGATTATGGCAATTATTGACACTCTACCATAATCATTTATTTAACAAAAAAGGTAAAAAGTAGTGGCATTTTAACTTGCTCACTTTCATGTCTTATTTTCATCTTTTTCTTTTGGGGTTTATATTTTTTGAAGTCCTTTAATCTTTCTTTTAGGAATTTTTACCCTCTTTTTGATTTTTTATTATTTTATTATTTTTATTTATTTTCAAAATATGGGAAAACAACTTGCATAAATAAAGGTATGTACATATTTACAATACTATCAAAATTCAATTCAAAATTATGAATCCTATATTTATAGGACCCTAACATTCCTGAAGTTTCAGATTGCAATAGAATAATGTTAGAAAAAGAGAAAGAGAATATGCCTATTATATTCAAACAACCATCAAAGAAGGCAGATGAAAGTTCAAAACAACATAAAGAATTAGATCAGAGAATTGTGTCAAAGCTGAATCAATAATTTCAGCACCTTGAAGAAGAAGATGGTCTTTGGAGTATGGACTTTGATGGTTCCGTTGGCAAAGATGGGGTTGGCATTGGTTTAAGGATCCACAACCCATTTCAACAGAAAAATAAGGTCCCAAATAATGTGAGATTGTGTTGCTACAAACTAGCATTCGATTGTACGAATAATGAGGTTGAATATGAAGTGCTCATTACTGGTTTGAAAATTTTGAAAAATTTGGGAGCTAGGAGAATTGCAGTCTACGGTGATTCAGAGCTGGTAATTAAAAAAATCAAAGGTGAGTATCAAGCTAATCACCCAAGGATGAGGAAATATAGGAATGCAACACTTGACATTTTAAGAATTTTTTCAGAATATTCACTAAAATTAGTGTCGATATTGAAAAAATTGATGACTGATTCATTAGCCACTGCTGCAAGTAATTTCAGATCTACAATGTTTTCAAATAAAAAGTTTGAGATTCATATAAAGCACAGGCTCGCCATTCCAGATAACTTGAAATTTTGCAAGTTTTCTTGGACGATAAACAAGTGAACAATTTCCTTGAAAGTGAAGGTGAGTTTGAGAACTGTTCTATGGACGAAGTGTATGACAAGGATGACCAAGTCATTGAGGTAGATTAGATTGACATACTTCAGATCAAGGACGATAACATTCAAAAAGGTCTCATAAATTTGGAAGAGTTATTTGATCAAGATAACATGGCAAGAAAACCTACACTGGTCCCCACAGAAAAAGGTGTAGACTATGTTAATATTGGAACAACGGAGCAACCAAAGTTCATCAAGCTTTCAAAGTCTTTGCCTCCAAAGGTAAAGCCTAAATATGTTGATTTTTTACTGAGTTTTCTAACATTTTTTCTTAGGATTACTCATATATAAATGTATACAATAAAGATATCATTCAACACCATCCCGATCAAGCCAAACCAAGAGCCTTTTAGACAGAAGCTCGGGAGAATAAACCCAAAGTTGTTGTTGTCCATTGGGAAGGAGGTAAATAAGCTCTATAAGGCAGGTATTATTGTTCTAATCATATTTTCATATTGGATCTCCAATTTGGTTCCAGTGCAGAAGAAGACTGGTGAAATTCGACTATGTATAGATTTCAGAAATCTAAACAAAGTTTCATTGAAAGACAATTACCCACTTCCAGTGACACCATCCATCCTTATATGTTGTAGTTTCATCACGACAGCATCTTATATGTTGGCTCCCGAGTTGCGTGGTCTACCATTTGTTCCACCATACTTGGAGATTCAGTTGTGATTTTTGTGATCAAATATCTATTGCAACATCATTTATCTGTCTTCTATATGTGATACTTGGACATGATTTTGACTTATACTTTTGGGCAGTGATTAGATGATTCACTATTTACTTTACATTTCAGCTATACTTGTATACATATTGGATCCACTCTATACTTCATATGTGGACATGATTTTCTTTCACTGAGCATGGGTATGACCGCCTCAGACATGAAATATCTTTCTGATCTCTTTCACTAGTTTTTTGGCAGGCTGAAATTTGGTGAAGTCCTCTCTAGTCCTCGCAAGGTTCTTTCTGTGCACATAATACATTTCGGCCATCATGTACCCCTTCTGACCTCATATATTAGGGGGCATCTGTTATAGCATAATTTATCACCATTACGTACTTGATGACTTATGCATTGGCCTTGGGCAACCCTTCCATTCAGACTTGGTCATACTTCTCTAAAAAAAAGTTTCTTAAAGCCTATACGCGACTATTCCTAGACTTTTCCATGTGTACACGCGAGTCCATACATAGAGAATCGTGTATGCATTTTTAAACATTTAAAATATATATAATTTCCCTACTTTTGAGAAGGGGTTTACGGTTGTTCCTGTAACTTAACTACCCCAGCCCGTGGCCTAACTGTCCCCCAATTGAAAAAAATAATTTGAGAAGGTATAAATACCCCTCAAGGGAATGGCCTAAGGGAGGAAGAGAGAGAATTATAGATATTATACTTTTTTATAGTCCTACCCAAGTCTGATATATTCCCTGTGCCTCCTACACTTCCCAGAGTTTCAGGAAACCCTTGTTTCCTTGAGATGTTCACTCATCCTATGTTACATCCACTATGCACTATTCTTGGAAGAAGTTTGCGAGGCTAGGGCTGGACGGATCCAGAGGACGGTATGCTCGAAGGCCATGGAAGATTTTAGGTGATCTCTCCACATTTTTTTACTGTACATGTCATTAATAAAATAAGTGCCATCTTGTTCCTGACGTTCACGTATCATTAATCTTGTATACGTGTGTAATGATCCTAAATAGTTCATTTATTGTTATTTTTATGAGATTATGCATTCTTTTCACTAACGTCTAGAACTTATATATGCTATACAACTAGGTTTTTGTGCTTGTTCTTTACTGGTTTTCAATTTTTGTAGCACAAGGTTTTGCAGGGGGTTTGAACCCAGCGGGATCTACTACAACTGAAGGATAAACAGGTAAGGTCTACAACCCCTAGTTTCTATTTTAAAGCATATGAGTTGGTTAATTGAGTCCTTATTTTGATGACATGCCCCTAATCTGTGAAGGTTTATCAACCCAAGACCTTACGGTAACATTTCCCATAACACTCGCTACCCAAAATGGACCACATACTTCAGTGAGTTGTAAGAGCCAGCAGGATTTCATTGTTGGATGGTTACGCAGGCTACAATCATATCCTTTTGCATGAAGATGATTAGCATAAAACAACGTTCACTACACCATAGGGTACCTTTAAATATGCCAAGATGTCGTTCGGTTTGAAGAATGTCGGGGCCACTTTCCAGCGTGCCATGGACATAGATTTTGGTAATGAGAAAGATGTCTTCCTTGTTGTTTATTTAGATGATATAAATGGTTATTCAAATTCATATGATGAGCATTTACACCATTTGAAAGTTATGTTCCAGAAATGTAGAAAATTTGGGATTTCCCTAAATCCTAAAAAGTGCCTATTTTCTATGGAAGAAGAAAATTTGTTGGGTCACATCATCTCAAAATATGGGATCTGGATAGATCCTGGTAGAGTTGAAGTGATACAACAAATTGATTTCCATAGAAACAAGAAGGAAATTCAAGCGTTCAACGGTAGGATGAATTTCCTACGTAGGTTCATTCCCAACTTAGCAGAAAATCTTAGAGGGTTAACTAACATGTTGAAGAAGGAGAATGATGTAAGATGGTTTGAAAATGCTCATAAGTCGTTTAGCTCGGTGAAATTTTCTTTGACCACTGCTCCAGTTTTGACAAGTCTCAATTATCACTAGATTTCATCATATTTTCTTTTTCTTCTAAGCATACTTTGGCAGCGGTGCTTATGAAAAAAAAATATGGGATAGAGCTGCCCATAGCATTCTTCAGTCAAACAATATGGGATTCAGCCCTCTGATACAACATAATCGAGAAACGAGCGTGACACTTGGTCGAACTCAAAGAATTTCGTGTTTATATTTTGCACTCACATATTTTGGCAGATGTTCCAAATGCAGTTAAAGAAGTACTCATGCAAATAGATACAGAAGGAAGAAGAGGTAGGTGGATAGCAGCACTTTTATAATATGACCTTGATATCAAGCCGACCAAGCCGATCAAAGGGAAAGGCTTAGCCAAGCTCATGGCTGAGTCTAATCTGCATGCACTTGACATCAATCTCATATCAACATTGTCAGATGATGAAGAAGGTGTAAGCCTTGTTCAGGTATCAAATCTCTTTTTATCATCTCCACGGCATGCTAATATCATTTATGTTTTAAGACATTTGAACCCTCCTCCGAGCATTTCAAAGAGTAAGAGAAGGTCCTTAAAGCTTAAGGATTCAAA
This sequence comes from Pinus albicaulis, assembly GCA_034641835.2. Taxonomy (NCBI): domain Eukaryota; kingdom Viridiplantae; phylum Streptophyta; class Pinopsida; order Pinales; family Pinaceae; genus Pinus; species Pinus albicaulis. Next base: position 1,344,528,832 of record CM076581.1, on the reverse strand, counting down.
ATATTGCATACTAGATAGTGCACTCTACTGGAAGGATCTTCGAGGAGTGTTACTCAATTGCTTGGTTGAAGATGATTCCAAAGAAGTGATGAATGATTTCCACAAGGGATATTATGGAGGTCATTTGTACTAGAAAACAACAGCCAAAAAAGTACTGAGAGAGGGTTACAATTGGCCTACATTGTTTTCATATTTGTACAAGACAGTCATGAGCTGCCATGAATGCCAACTTTTCCAAGGCGAATGTAAGCTTCTTCCTTTACCATTACAACCCATTTCAGTTGAAGCTCTTTTCCAACAGTGGGGCTTATATTTTATCGGTGAGATACATCCACCCTCATCCACTCAACATAGATGGATACTTACCGCCATAGAATATTTCACAAATTGGATTGAAGCAATCCAAACCAGGCAAGCTACATGCTTAGTTATAATTCAGTTTCTAGAAGCTAACATCTTGTCTTGGTTTGGTTGTCCTAGAAAAATCATCACGGATAACGCTACAGCTTTCAAATCAAAGAAGATGACAGAATTTTGTGATAAGTATAATATTAAATTGGTTCATTCTACAATATATTATCCACAAGGCAACAAATTGGCAGAGTCCTCCAATAAGTCTTTGATTAGCATAATCAAAAATATTTTGGAGGCGAACAAGAAGAATTGGCACAAAAAGATAATTAATGGACTATGGGAAGATCGAGTAAGTAGCAAGAGATCCATTGGCATGTCTCCATTTCAGGTAGATTACGGTGTCCCTTCTTCATTGGTTGTCCCAGTCATGAAGCTTCTACAAGAAGCTATAAGTGAAGAAAATGACATACAACGCAGAATAAACCGAATGATTCACTTGCAGTAGACAAGAGAAGAAGTGTTTCAGAACACTTCCAAGCTCCATGATAAGATCAATCAAATTTATGACAGAAAAAACACGCAAGATGATTTCAATATTGATGATGTAGCACTCAGTTGGGATGCCAGGAATGAAGACAAAGGTAAGCATGGGAACTTTGATAATTTATGGAAAGGTCCTTTTAAGATTCCAGCTTCTTGTGGACAAAATGCATATCTCTTGGAAGAAATGGATGGGAAAAGTTGCTTAGGAGGGCTAGTTAATGGTAGGCTCCTGAAGAACTATCTCTTTTGATCTGAAATTATGAAAAAAAATTCATCCTCATTGTATATATCAGTTTGATATTCCTGCAAGTGTGAAGTGGAAAAGCATTGGAGTTTGGAGCCCGAAGTGAAGGCCATGGAGCTTCATTGAGTTTCTACCATTTCAAGTTAAGTTTGCACTAGAGTAATTTTAGTTTTGAGCCATTGTTTCAGTCAAGTTCAGTCAAATTTCAGTCAGTTTAAGTCAGTTTGTGTCATTGAGTTGTTGGTATTTAGTCCTGCATTTCATTTTGAGTTTTTTTGACCGTATTGGCCCAATGGAAGAGGCAATGATCTACAAAATTCAGAGATATGTGGTTCTTGACACCTCTTTCAGAGATTCCATCCCCAATAAGGCCAATGTTAGTGTCAGAGTATGCATTCTGCCATCAGTGATCAAAATCACTCTTTTCATTCTCGTTTTAGGTGTCCCACTCTGAAATTTTTATATCATTCCATTAGGTCATCCTAAAAATTGTTTCATTGATGGTAGCCCTAGTCATAAAACCTCACTCTCCCTCAAAAACTCACATTTTTTGGCCCACCTTCATGTCTTTTTTAGCATAAAAACACTTTTGAAAAATCTCATTTCACTATGTCTTATCTCAGTCAAAGTCAATCATGGAAGTAAGGTCATTCAAGGTCCCATTAGGTCATTAGGTTTCTATGTTCAAGGTCCAAAAATACACCATTTCATCTCAATAAGGTCAAAAAAATGTGTGAGAGTGACTCAATAAACATTTCATTTTCATCTGCAGAAGATTATCGGCATGCAAATATGATATTTTTAAATTGGTAATTTTGATTTTAATTTTGATATGAAAACAGAGACATAATTCATTTTTAATTTGTATTTTTTTGTAATTTTATGCTTCCTATATGTAATAAGTTCGGTCCCTAGCTTCCAACTCAAAAAAAACATGCCAAACTGAAAGAGAAAAGTGTCAAACTCCAGCAACACCATCCTGCAAGAAAGAAAAATCAGTTGAAAGGATAATCAACAAAAGTCTTAAAAAAGTGAAAAAAGACATTAGAAAAGTGGGTTTTTAAATTCAAATTAAAATTCACTTAGCTATTTATGACTAATAGAAATCAATTCAAATTCATTTTCCTCCTCCAAATATCAATTCAATGCTCCAAGAGATCAAAATTTCGAAATTCTGAGCGAAATTGGCAAAGGAGAAGAATCGAGGGTACAAATCTTGAAGCGAGGGCGCAAATCAGTTGTTGAGGGTGAAAATTAGTTCAGGAGGGCGCAAATGTGCTGAGGATGGCACAAATGTGCTGATCAGGGTGCAAATACGTTGTTGAGGGAGCAAATAGCTTTTCAAGGGCACAAATGACAAGCAAGCTCAGCAAAGCATCCAAGTGATCAAAATTGCCTTCAAAGCTCCCCCACTCAGTCATTTAACTCCAGCAAACTAGTAAGAGACACATGCCATGACAAATCATACTCTTCAGTTTATGTGTTGAATTTTTGCATGTTGAAGTTTTAATTTGGTGTCTTCTTGAATGTAAAACCCTATTTTTTCTCCCTTGCACTGATAATTCCCAAAATTCCACTTCCCTTAACCTCAATACTCTCCCTACACTGTTAAAATTCATTCCCTAATCCATGTTATCATAATCCCTATCCCTAAGCTACTAATTCCTAAAACCCTAGGCCATAGGTGTTATTTTAACCTAGGCTCCTAAATCCCAATTCCTAACACTCTTTCATTCCTTCTCTCTTCCCAATTCCTCATATCCATAAACATTTCTCCCTATCCCCTTCCCATATCAGATATCCCTATCAAACATCTCCCTCATTTTTCCTTTCCCATCTCCCTTTCCCATTTCCCTTGCCTAATCCCTAGGGTTTTAACAAAAACACCATGGAAACAGAAGAGGAAAACATATCATTCACTGAAGGAGAGGAAACAGAGATAAGGAGGCCACATAAAGGAGGAAGAGTGCTCAAACTTGAGCCTGCAAACAATAAAGTACTCTTAGCTTCTCCATTTACTGTCAGATGCTTCAAACATGTTGGTTGTTATGATTTTTGTGAGAAAATTTAGAGGGTTAAACACCACCCCATGCTAACTAGAATTTTCATATCAGGACTCCATGACAACCAATTTAAATTATCTAGGGTCACTTTTACCTTATCTACTGTTGTCATTTCAGATGCTACAGGGATCCCAAATGTTGGGGAGAAATGGTTGAAGAAAGGAAGGTTGAAGAAACGGGATTTTGACATCTTCCTAAACCCAAGACACCAAAATCAAACAAATAGGTTCTTCCCTTTTTCACACCTCTTGGACAGATATGCACCTATGATGAAGATTATAATGAAATATTTTTTCATGTGAAGTCAGATTTTCAAGGCTCTATTCCTATCACATCCAGATCTTGATGCATTTCACTAGGGTAAGGATTCTTAACATGCCCTATTGATATTTTCCGAAGTATAGATAAGATGTCATACATTCTCCAGAAGAAGGAATATGAACAACAAATGAAAATCCTATTCCATCATTCCCTCATAAAAATCATAGTCCTCCATCATCTCAATCAACTGAACATTGCATGGAGCACCTTCATAGCCAATGATATCTTCATTGAGCCATCCATACAGCATGCAACAAATATCCCTTCATCATCGCAACCCATGACTCACTCATCATCATCAGATCAGTCCCCTTCACCTCCTTCATCTCCATCTCATCATGATCCTTCATCTCCATCTCATCATGATTTTGGGTGACCTAGTAGGATAGATGACATTGAGCCTAAGTGGGCTAGTATGGTTGAGGTTGAGCCATTGAAAAAAACCTACCAGAGAGGCTATAGGCATCTATTTTCTTCACTTGGAGTGAAAGGGGCCATTCCTTCTACATCAACACAACAGGTGGATAAAGGTAAAGAGAAGGTCATTGAGCCAGTCATTCATGATGAGGAGGAAAATCATGAAACAGAGCATGAATTTCAATTGGTTGACCTAGATGAGGTGACAATGATAAAATAAAAAAAGCTACAATCAAAGGTAAGGATTCCAATATTAGTGAACTTGATTAGTCTTGTGGAGCTGAATATGTTATACACTTTCTTGAGCAAGAAAATGAGAAATTGAAGACCAAACAGGTCATTGATGAGGTGAAGTAATTCACTTCTCAAAGGGAGGCTCGAAAGGCCAAAGCCATGCTAGATGAAATAGTGTAGAAGTATGGTTTTCTTGATAATGAAGAAGAACAAGTACCAATACAAAGACCTAGAACTAGAGGGCTGAAAAGAGCTCTAGATCTAGAGAGACAAAGGGAAGCTGAGCTAGCTGACCAGCTAACCCTAAATGAGTAGCTTTGTATAGAAATCAATAAGAACAGGAAACCATGGCTTGAGAGAGCCAATAAACACTTGGAGAATTTTTTATAAAAGGAAATAAATATAATGACTTATTGAGGAGAAAGGTCAAAGTCCATGCTCAAAAAGAGAAAATTGCATTGGCCAAGCTCAAAAGAGCCAATGCCAAAATTGAAGAGTTGACCAAGGAGGAGAAGAAAAGGTTGGATATTATTGTTGAGGCTTCCCTCCAGGATTAGACACATCACCCTCAACCATTCCAACAATTTTGAGGCATTTTCTAACTTTTTTTCAAAATCTGGAAATCTCTGTGTTTTTTGAGACAATTATTTAGTAGAAAATTGGGCATTTACGCAGCGCCCTAGGCACTACGCAAATAATTGGCACAATTTTAAGGAGAAATAAGGCACCATTGGATTCCTAATGACTCATACATCTCATTAAACCATTTTTCCAGCCTTAGTTTGCAGTTTTTGTGGGTGGAAAGCTCAAAAAACCATAAAAAAATCACCTTTCTGCCCCTTTTTTGAGCTAGGCGCTGTGCAAATACCATTCTTGGGAAAATGACCTCCATTTTCAAAACTTGAGGAATATTTGGAAAGAGGACAAGAAAGGCTCTCTAAAAATCCATCGCGGGCCTGATTTGGACACCAAGAAAGCATCCAAAAGTGGCCCTGAACACAGAGGGCACAAATGATCAGTGGAGGGCACAAATGCACAATGGAGGGCACAAATGTCCAATTTTATGTTTTTTTCATATTTTCTCTGAAATTTTCACTTTGCCTCAAGAAATTATGTTTCTACTCATGTAATTAATGATGGTAAAATGTAATTATGTTTGAGATTACTTACCTAGGGTAGATTCATCAGGTAAAAGTTATTAATGAGTCATAATGAATCAATTGAATGTAATGAGGAGTGAGTCACTTGTACCATCTTGCACTTCAGTTTTCAGTTCATAAATTAGTGGATTTCTTCCTAAACTTATGGATTTGACCCCTGAGGATGAGTGAAACTTATTTTTTTGTCTATTCAGCCCCTTTCTTCACTCTAGTCAAGGGTTGGAATCAGTTTGTATGTTTGCTAATTGATCAAGGAAACTATTGTACTCAGTTTGGCCAGCTAATAAATAGGAGTTGCAACTATTTTATGGGATACTTGTGGTATTGATGTCTATCATTTTCTTTTCTTCAGTATCATATGTTAGAATTTATTGTATTCATGTTCACTTCATTTCTATGTTATGATCTCTTACAAGTTATATAATCAGAATACATATTTTCACATGCTCTGTTTTGGGTAACTGATCATAGTTTGTCCACTTTCATCTGTCTGAGAAAAATACATCTCCTACGATTAGCTTTCTTTCAGCTTCAACACCATTACATAACAATCCTCTTCAAGTGATAAGCATTGTACCTACCTTGCCCCATTTATCCCTGCAACCCTATCTCATTTTCCCTGACCTTATTTTGCTTGACCTAATTTCTTCATCCAATGATTCCCCAACCAAAATCAAATTCAAGCAACCCCCTGCATTTAATATCTAGCCTAAAAACCCTAATTTCTCCAACGCTTTTGGTTGTGAACCTTTTGGAGAGAGCCCTCTCTGGCTTTATAGAGCTAGCTATCGAGTCAAAAGCTTGGTCTGTGATTACCTCTGTTGGGATTCCTTCTTTAGCCTTAGGAATCTGGTGGAGTGATGGCAGAACTTTAACTAGTATTTTCTCTTTTGTAAAATATGTCATTGCAGGAATATACTAGGTATGTAGCATCCTTGGGATCCATAAACTTGATAGCATAATTTCTTTGTGTCGATTGATATCTTTTTCTTCAAAACGAAACCAAGTGGAAAAGTCATGGAAGTCGTCAAGGTCAATACGAATAAGTTGGAGAGGTATTGCATTCATTCGATAATTATGGGTTGTGTGAATGATCTATGTACTCTTGAATTGAGAATTTGTGTTGATACAAAAACTAATGAAGTAGATGTGCCAAATAATGATTTTTTATATATAAAAAATAAATTTATTGTAGGCATATCACTCATGACGAGTGGGAGAGTGAAATGCATTGTTTATATCATAGTCACCAAATTTTTCTGTATCGGGATGAAGAATTTGAAAATTCGGTGGTTCATTCAGTGCGATCTAACCATTAATATGTCAAAATTCAATTCGGTACATATGACTTTCTATGAAGAAATTTATTAAATTTTTTTGCAATTTGTAATTTTAGAGCAAGTCATTTGTTGGAAAGATAGAGGAGGATAGGCACAAAATAAACACAAATAATTTACATGCAAAACAGAAGAGTCGACTCTTCTATTGATCATACAAACTTGATTGACTTGACTTAATTCTCAGTTAATTGTCTCTCTAAATATAACAAATTCTTCATGCGAGAGTAATTATCATATTTTAACACTCTTGCTTAATTATGACAGCTAAAATAATACATGACTCGTGACAACTCATACATGCATTTTGGTTTATGTCTCTGCTAGGCTTACAACACCCAATTTTCTTTTGTGAAACTCAAACACATATTTTTCAAATAGCTTTGTAAATATATCAGCCAATTTATCACTCGATTTACAAGGCTTCAAGTGAACTTCTCCATTTCTCACAAGTTCTCTAATAAAATGATATCTAGTATCAATATTATTTTTCTTTTGATGAAATCCACTATTCTTTGATAGTACAATCATTGAGGTGTTGTCACAATATATCATTGTTGATCCTTGTTGTTTCTACTTAAGTCCATCCAATATTCTTCTTAACCACATTGCTTGACACGTTGCTAATATTGTTGCTACATATTATGCTTCTGTCAATGATAGTGTCACAATGGGTAGCTTCTTAGATGCCCATGAAATCACACATGAACCAAGATGAAACACATAACCGTAAGTGCTCTTCTTATCATCCAAAATTCCTGCAAAATCACTTTCTGTGTATCCAATCAAATATTTCTTTTTTGTACTTGCATACATTATGCCACAATCTCTAGTTCATGCTATGTATCTCAATATTATTTTTCCTGCACTCCAATGTGTGTCTTTTGGAGTCTCCATAATCAGGAAATCAAACTCACTCCTTGCATAATATCTGGTCTTGTAGCTGTGAGATACATGATCATGCCAACAAATATTTTGAATAGAGTTGGATTGACATTTGATCCTTCATCATCCTTATTTAACTTTGTACGTGTTGCAACTGGTGTAGGGACTACAATTATCCATCCTAAATTTTTTCAACAAATATCTGGCATATTTATTTTCGAAAATAAAAATTCCTTTTTTAGTTTTCTCAACTTCTATGCTAAGAAAATATTTCATGAGACCAAGATCTGCCATCTCAAATTATTTCATCATGGTTGCTTTAAATTCATCTAACTCAATATTACATGTAAAAATAGTGTCATCAACATATAAGCAAACAATCAAAATATGTCCATGCTCATTTACATTTGTGTACAAGGTAGATTCAATGTTGCTTTTGCAAAATACATTCTTGATCATGTAGTTGTCAATTTTTCTATACCAAGCTCTAGGCACTTGCTTTAGTCCATGGGGCACTTTCTTTACCTTGTAAAATTTATTTTCTTTACCTTCAACTTCATAAATTGGAGGTTGTTGCACATAAATTTTTTCTTCTAGAATTCCATTCAAGAAGGTTGATTTCACATCCATCTGATATACTTTCCACTTATTCTGAATTTTTGTGGCTAAAATTGCTCTTACAGTATCCAATCTGACTACCAGAAAAAACATTTCTCCAAATTATATTCCAAGTTGCTATAAGAATCCTTTTGTTTTTTAATTCAATTTCAATTAAAATATCTCTTAAAAATCTTCCACAAAAATCTTCCTATATAAACCTTTATAAACCCTTTTCAAATCCTTTTAACAAATCCCTTAAAAAAAACCTTTATAAATCCTTTTAAGAATAAACCCTTTATTAAACCATGGAACATGCTTCACAAAATGTCCATGTGATCCTTCACATGACCTTGTATTTTAAAACCATTCAAACTTTATGGAACTTTTCGAATAACTTTTAATGGCACGAAACTTCAAATAATATTTTATGGCAAACCTTTCCACGTGGTCTTCGGCCCTTTCTACAGCTTACGACTCGCCACATAGAAGAAACAATTGACCATCGACACCTTTAAATAATCAGAGTGGCTTCCCGAAATTCGCAACCTCATCGGAAACTACAACTACAACCTTTAATCTTGCCTTTGTGCTTTTTTGTTGACTTCAGACCCTTTTTTTTAAAAAGGCACTCTGTTGCAGTTGTCGCTGCTGACTAGTGTTATAATTCCCTGTATATAACCTACGAGGTGCGTTATAGGAGTGAAAATACAAATTTCTCTCTTATCTCTCATACAGATTGCTGCTAATCTACTCTCTTTTTTGACTCTGTAAAAATTTCACTCTCATCTTTATGACTTTAGCTCTGATACCAATCTGTTGGAAAGACAGAAAAGGATAGGCACAAAATAAAGACAAATAATTTACACACAAAACACATGAGCCGACTCTTATATTGTATCACACAAACTTGATTGACGTGACTTAATGCTCAGTTAACTGACTCTCTAAATATAACAAACTCTTCATGCAAGAATAAGTATCTTATTTAACATCATCTTCTATTTTCCCCAACTCATTTTTTTCCACCATCTGGAGATTTGAAGACGTTCATTCTTAACATCCCTCTAAGGGAAAGATTTAGAATCCAAAGCGATCCTTCATCCTCAATGCGTACGATGGGTCATTCGTTGTAGACAACATCGCTTTCATTTGAGTGGCGATTGATGAGTTTCGAACCAGATCTCCTAAAATGCTATATAATAATTTCCATGCGTCTTCAAATTAAAATAATGAAATTGAAAGAAAATCAAATTAATAGAGGTTGAGGAGCATCTTCAACCACTTCCAATAGGGTATTGGGATCAACGAGGTTGATTAATGATTTCATCGCATGGTGTGTCTTCAACCATTTTCAATAAAGGATCTAAAATAACTGAAGTATGATGTTCTTTAATTTTTATTATTAAATATATTTTAGTTTTTTATAAATATTAAATTAAAAAATATAAATATAAAATTATTGGATATCATTTCATATTTGGATTTTTGGCTCCTTAAACTTTCACCCCAAGCAAAGTTTTGAAAATTTATTCCCAATTTTATGTGGAGTAGTTTATATATATATATATATATATATATATATATATATATATTAAATTAAATGATATTGAATTGTGTATTTGTATATATATCTAATTTGTTGTTTTTAAAATTTTTGTTGACAATATGGATTATATGAGTTTTAGGTTCATTACACAATCTGGTTCAAATGATCTTTGATCTATTCTTTTTTAAGTTAATTAGTAGGAAATTATTTGTATCACTAGTAAACAACTTCATTATTATTAGCTATTAATTGAGTAATAAACAATTCTAAGAATTTGAGATTTCTCATTTCTTCTCATCCTTTTACGAGATATCCAATTTTATTGTAACTTCCCTAGCATGATTATTAATTCTCTGACTGACTAACAATTATAAAAATTTGAGACATGTTATTAAAATCGTTTCCTCTGAAAATTTTTGTTTATTAATATTGATATCTAATTTTATTTGCAACTTCCCAAATATAATTTAAAACAATTTTTGAGAAATCTTTGAAATTTTGAATATGTATACTCTCGAATTTTTCTGATTTTTTTACTACCAAATCGAATTTGTATTTGAATTCGAAAATAAACTCGACAACTATGGTTTATATACCGCATTCATTATAATTGTTGCTAGATGATAAAAGGGAGCCCGTTGGGTGACCTTGGGTTTCTGACTTCAGAGTTGACATGACGTGCTCAACCAAATTCGCTGCATGATAATTTTTTATATGAACTAAAAAGTCACATCCATACGGTGCAGAGTGAAAAAGTGCATCCATTGTAATTGTAAATTGATAATGGAAATGGCATTGTCACTGGCGGGCTTACAAACGAGCAGTGGGGACTCCATAGTCGTGCTATTTTATTAAAAGAGAATATAAAAAATCCCATATATATGGCGTAAAAAGAGTATGAAATTGTTATCATGGTTCTCATGACATAGATAAGTATGAGGTAATTAAGGGACCATGCATTTATAAGATGTAATGGGACACCTTTTATAAGATGTAATGAACTATAACAATGGATTGTGAAGGGGATCGGGAGCCAACTTACGCACTTAATCCACGGACTTTTATAAAAGCAACTAAACTTTCCCTTTGTTCTTTGAAATGCGGAAAAGGGTGTCAGATTTTCTTTTAACTTTGTACTAAGATAAGCGGAGCCAAGTTTTGCTTCCCTTTGTGCTTTGAAATGAGGAAAGGGTGTCAAAATTTCTTTTAACTTTGGATGAAGTTAAGTGCAGTCAAGGCATAAATGTTTTATGATAAATTTGTTTGATGTTTGACTTATGACAAGTCATGGAGCGCAATTTCAATAGGAATATGGAGAACGCTTGATTTATGACATGGAGCCTATTTTCAATAGGAATATGAAGACCTTTTTGTTTTGGAGGAAGGAATAGGATTTTTTTCTTTTGATTTTCGCAAAAAGTACTAATGTTTGTAATGGACAAATCATAGAAAATAAAAAAGTACTAATGTTTGTAATGGACAAATCATGTGATACACATATGAGTAGAGTTGAAAATGGGAAGAAAACACCCCCAACGGCTAGTGAAACTCTTAATATCATTGAGGTGCATTAACACATATGACAACATGCTTTTGCAAATGGGGTAGAAAACTAAGTGGATTTTATTATGGAAAAAACATAATTAAATAATTTTGAGTCAAAATTTAAAAAAATCATCAAATTAGTTAAAATATAACTTAAAAAAATATTAATAATTAATATATATATTAGTGAAATATACTTACATTTAAAGAAAACAACCATTTTTTATGTACCTGCTACGTCAATGATAAAATCTCGACAGACTCTCCCCATCAGATCTAACCTTCGGCCTTACATGCGAGGCCTAACCCCAAGGGCATTAAGGAGATTTGATCCCTTAACCTTCCAATTGGCAAAGTACTTAGTGTTGAGAATTTGGAGGGCTAGTGATTAATTCAAAATTCTATTCTTGATAATTACTTGTGAGGTTACTTGAGTTACTTATTTCTTCCCTTCGTTAGCTTATTAAATCTTTCATCAAGTCAATTATCAAAAGACATGAGACACAAGAATTAGGCTCCTAAAGCTAGGGAAAAACCTCTCCCTCTTAGAGAGGAAAACCCATGAGAAATTCTTCTTATATATCTTCAAATGACAAGTACCATGACCAAGACTTAGACCCTTAACCTATGAGAGCCTCCAAGACCTTGTCATTACCTCTTTGACTGCCTTCAACACTGATCCTTCTCTTCTTCTCCAACCTTTAAGACTTCTTTCTCCGTTTATGTCAATGTTTCAACTTCATGTATGGTATATGTAATCTAATCTGCAAACTAACCTTGGCATCAAGACCTTCTTTTAAACAAATCCACACTACACTTAACATTGCTTATCTTTGCATAACTCAGTATGCAAAAATTCAGTGTAAAGTCTGCAAATTATTCCCGAGTTAGGATCCGAAGATGGAGGATGAGATATCTCAAATAAGACGGCAATATAACCTTGTACTTAATCCCATCAATCCACACTTATATCTACATTTCTTGCTCAACATCATCCACAAAATTCAGCTTCAGAAATCCACATTTATTACACCACGAAATCTGTATTTTATCTCCTGAAATCTGCATATATAACTCCTGAAATCCACAATTTTTATCCATAGAATAATCTACAAATGCTTGATGTCAAATGGTCGCAAATCAGGTTATATATAGTACATTTGTTCCTCCCTTTAGGCCAACCACAAAGTAAACATTTAGGCTGACATGTAGGCCACTTCAGCCAAATTTATTACATATTTTCCAGCGTTTGAAGGAGAGCTATCTTGAGGGCTATTAGAGCCTTTCTTCTACAAGGTTCATGACTAGGTCTTAGAGCTTTTAAATATGAAAATGCCCTTCATATACATGACTCTATTTACATTTATAAATAGAAGACAAACCCTACATAGACATCAAGAAGAATTCTATTATCCTATAATAAAATTCTTGATCATGAAACCCATGAAGCAAGTACAACAAATACATTTTATTACCTTTGTCTTCTTCTTTTCATAATTACATAGTCAATATGACGACCGATTCTAGTTACACTTTTCAACAGTCCCTCTTAACTAGGGAGGTATTCATACATGTACATGGTCACTTTCAAACTAAAGAATCTCATAAGAAGAATCGGATTGGTAATCGCATCTGTGTAGCATCAAATAAACCAGCATTGTCCTAGTGCAAGGCCCTTACTAACAGCCCCATATCTCAACGAGACAATGGGCTACAATGCTGGTGAGACACATGACTTATAGACACCATAGTCATTTTCTCTCCAAGGTACATACTCCACCCAGGTGTTCCCAGAGTATGACCTTCTTGGAATATTCTTCTCTTGGGTAGCTAGCCCTTAAAGAATATCGATCCTCGACTACTATTAGCTTGAATTCCCTATCTCATTCTCAAAGAGTACCAAATGCCATATGATTACCCGATCCTCCATTATGTCTTCCAGGTGAAGACCAGAATGTTGTGGCTATCCATTCTCTCCACATGGTCTTCACTAAGACTTACAACTGCTAGTACTGGTCTAGTGCATGACACATGTATTAGAGAACCACATACGTCACTCCCTCTCAACTCATGAAGGACATGCTTCAAGTTTCTTCCAAGTAAGAAAATTACCACCAGGATCCCTCTCAACCAGGGTCCTGCAGCAGCAATGGTGAGACACTTAGTTGCTCATAAATAATTCCTCCCCTCGATGTCATGGATTTCGATATTGAGGAATCTTCAACTTTGGGCTTCATAGGGCACAAATCATCCATCAATTTCAGTCACGAGTCATGTCAACCATCAGAAAGTGATTCATCAGTATTTCTCATCTGATCCACCTTTATGCCATGCTTCTTTCCTTTGAATCATCTCCAAGGATCTTAAATCCTTACACATGATTGGAAACCTTGCATAAACTTATCCAAATAAACATATAGATATGAACTTTAAAAAAGAAAGTTACCTCAGTGATGATATTTCACCATGACATCTTCTTGTAGGCATTGGCGTCCTTTATTCATATTGACACATCTCCTAAAGATATGTCTTGTCAAGGGTCTTCTTCTTTACCCCATTTATGTCAAAGTCTACATATCCTGTAGAAATTATAAAATATGCATGTATATCTTGGATTCACCCGATCTAACAATATGATAAAGTTAAATACTAAATTTCTTCTACAAATATTTGTAGAATTAAAAACAAAATCGCCAATTACATAAGCATGAATAAAGATCAATCAAACACAACACAGATAATTTCCCGGGAAAGCTTACAACTAAAAACCCCACTATCTTCTATTTTTTATTATATCATGGATCATGAAACAATTACATACAAAAATATTCTCACAAGAGCCCTCAGTACATCATCTAATTATCTCACACTGTCATACATAAATTGGCAAACCCCTTAGCCAATTTATTGTCTCCAGACAACCTGCCTTCACTACGTAATCCCTGTTGAATGAAATCCCTGAATTGATGCAATCCTACCTGCCTTGACTGTGCAAGTATCATGGGCACATCCAATGTGTGTGTGCTTGCATGTGTGCAAGCGAATAATGTCACAACTGATAGTCAACTTCCCTTTCACCTAGAATTCAACTGGGCCTCCATTGGATCTGACATACATGCAACTAATAATAGTAAATCTTCAGTTGCATGTGAGATCACTGATTGTGAATTAATTCATAATTAATTCACTTGATCTCTCACTAGTGTATCTTCAGTTACAACTAGAAAAATTAAGTTTAACTCACTTAACTGAGTTAAACTATTTACAACTTGCACCAACTCGTGCACCACTGCACTTCCAACTCTATTGTAGAAATTTTAATACAATTATGTATAGTCTGGATTCTCCTGATCTAACAATTATATGCCATTGTTAAATACAAAATCCTTCTACTAAAATATTTGCAGAAATTTAATCGCCAATTGCAAACACATGAAGAAAGATCAATCACACATAACACAGATGTTTTTATTGGGAAAGCATAAAGCTAAAAACCCCAATATCATATACTATGTATATATCATGGATCATGAAACAATATCATACAAAAATCTAATCCAAGAGTTCTCAGTACAATATACAATCGTCTCACATTTTCATGCAGAAATTTACATATTCATGCACCAATTTACGGCCTCTTGACAGCCCGCCTTCACTGCGCAATCCCTGCTGATCACATTCACAATCCCTGAATGAATTCAATCTTGCCTTGCCTTGAATGCGTAATCCCTGCTGATCACAATCCCTGAATGAATTCGATCTTGCCTTGCCTTGACTGCACAATCCTCATTGACATCTCCAATGTGTGTGTGGTTGCAACTGAGCACCCACTAATGTCACAACTGATAGTCAAACTGTCCCTTTCACCTACCTCTCAACTGGGTCTCCACTAGATCTGACATGCATGTAGTTAAAAGTAATATTTCTTCAGTTGCATGTGAGACCACTGCTTGTGAATTAATTAAATAATTAATTCACTGATCTCTCACTAGTGTAGCTTTAGTTACAACTAGTTACAACTAGCACAACTAAGTTTAACTCACTTAACTGAGTTAAACTAATTTACAACTCACATACCTACAAATCCAACTCTGTTATAAATTTGAATCACTCAGTTATAACTCAGTCCACTTGCATGTCCCACCAACCAACTTTACAACTCGAAATTCCTTCAGTCAACTGGTTTGCCACATCAATTAACTGAAATTAAGTGCTTCAAGAGAATAGATTATTATTTATTGTCTAATTATTATTAAGGGCTAATAATAATCGATATGCATTCTATTTTTAGACATGCGATCTATAAATAGATTTCGCCTATGCATCTAAAAATAGAATCTCATCTATAAATAGAATTTCCTCAACCATCTATAAATAGACTCCCACTATAAATAGCATTTTCTCAACATTCTAAAAAAAGGCATACACCTAAAAATAGCCTGTGGGCCCCACCTAGTGTAGGTGCTTAATTTTCACTAGGATCATCATCTTGTTGAATCTCAACACTCCCTCTCAACAAGAAAGGGATTATACTTCACCCCGATCCTGTCTCTATGGTATTCGAATTTTCTCCTGGTGAGCGCCTTCGTCAAAATATCTACATCTTGATATTCCGTAGGAATTTACTGAAGCAACATGATCTTCCGCTGCACAAAATCTATGATATGATGATACCATATATATATATATGCTTAGATCTATCATGAAATAGGATTAATCAAGAGTTTAATGCAACTCTAATTATCACAATGAATCATTGTCGAATCTAAATGAGAATCAAACAAACCAACCAGGATCTTTCTCATCCAGATAGCCTCACATACAGCTTGACTTGCTGCCATGTATTCTGCTTCTGATGAACTAAGTGCCATAGATCTTTGTTTCCTACTGTACCAAGAAACATTTATAGAACCAATATTGAAGACCTTGTTCTCTTTCTGTCCATTGGGTTGCCCGCCCAATCTGTATCTGTGAAGACATGCAAATTCACCTCATCCATCTGTCTGTACCATAAGCCATACTCAGATTTGCCCCTGAGATATCTCAGGACATGCTTGCCCACCTTCCAAAAGAGATTGGTAGGCTTAACCATTGCTTGACTAAGCTGGTTCACCGCATAGCATATGTTCGGTATTGTATTAACTAAATACATGAGAGAACCCACCAACTATCGATAGATAGTAGCATCCACTACCTCTCTAGATGTAGCATCCTCTTTCTTCTAGTTTCCTAGAAGATGAGTATCCGTGGGTTTGCAGCCCTCCATGTGAAACTTACCGAGTATCTCCCTTGCATACTTTCCTTGAGACACAAACAGTTCAACTTCTCGCTGCCATATTTCCAATCCAAGGAAATAGTGAATGAGATTCATATCCTTCATCTTGAACTCCTTTGCAAGGTCCTCCTTGCATGAGTGTATCAGTTTCTCATCACCAGTTAGTATTAAATCATCAACATAAAGAAAAATGATTAAAATCTTACCCTCCACCACAATCTGGTATAGGTTTTCATCTACCTCACTCTTGGTGAAGCCAATTCCAATGAAATAGTTGTCGATCCGAGTGTACCAAGCACGCGGTGCTTGCTTCAACCCATAAATTGCTCTTTTGAGTCTGTACACATGCGACTCGCTGCTGAAGATATCAAATCCTTTAGGCTACTCAATGTAAACTTCTTCCTCAATTATCCCATTAAGGAATGCAGTATTCACATCCATCTGATGAATGTACCAACCCATTTGCACTGAGAGAGCAAGGATGGTCCTTATGGAAGAATATTGTGCGATAGGTGCAAAGGTTTCTTCATAATCAATCCCCTCAATCTGTGAGAATCACTGGGCCACAAATCCTACCTTATACTTCTCAAAACTCCCATCAGTAGTTTTCTTTACCTTATAGATCCATCTTGAACCTACCACTGATTTATCAACTGGCCTTGGAACAATTTCCCAAGCACTGTTTCTGACAATGGAGTCATGCTCCTCCACCATTGCATCTACCCATGTGGGCTCATGCACTGCTTCCTGAATGGAAGATGGCTCAGTCACAATATATTTTCTCATGAGAGCCATGTATCCAGTGAATCGGTCAGGAGACTGTCTTTGTTTGCGCTATGAAGTAGGGACTCCTACATTCTGTGCCACATCAAGCTTCAACCTCTCACCTTCTGTGGTACGCCTTCTGCTAGTTCTGATGTTTAGCTCTGCGTGAGTGGACTCATCCACTCCATGAATTTCTTCCTGTGGCTGATCCACATCTAGAGACTCATCTTTGGGAACAAGCAGTTCCTCCTCTGCATGCAAGTCTAGCTCCCTCTCAAGCAACAAATTTGTGGCTTTCTCCTCATTGAATTTTATATCCCGTCGCATCACAGTCATTCGATTTTTTGGAAAATACACATGATAGTTGTGTGGTGTTTCTGTGTACCCCAAAAATATCCCAACTTCAGCAGTCGGCTCCAGCTTCTTCCTGGCGTTCTTTGTAACATGCACATAAAAAGATGAGCCAAAAATATTTAAATGAGAAACATCCGGCTTCTTACCAATAAAATATTATTCAGGTGTACTCATTCCAAGTCCCCTATGAGGACAACGAATTTTCACATAAACCGCAGTGTTGCATGCTTCTGCCCACAAATGTATTGGTAGGCCCTGATCATGCAACACCCACGATCGTTCTTTTCTTCCTCTCCACAACCCCATTTTGCAGTGGGTTATGAGGCACTACGATTTCTCTTAGAATTACTTCTTTACTATAGAAGTATTTGAATTCATTCGAGATATATTCTCCACCATTATCGCTTCACAAAGCCTTCACTTTCTTCCCCGAATATTTCTCCATGAATGCTTTAAACTCACAGAACTTTGAGAATTTTTTATCCTTCTTCTGTATGAAGTAGATCCAGCATTTACGAGAAAATTCATCAACAAAAATAACATAATACCTGTGTTTTGTTGTTGAAGCAACGGATAATGGTCCACACATGTCTGTGTGAACTCACTTCAGGATCACCGAAGCACGATTCTCCTTTTCATGAAATGTGGATTTTGAATGCTTCCCCATGGTGCAACCCTTGCACTGATCTAACTGAGCAAGTGTTCCCATTGGAATTCCAGTAGATATTTGCTGCATAACTTTCAAATCTCCATGATGAAGATGGCCCAATCTCCTGTGCCATAACTCACCCTCATCTTGGCTCGCCACTTTTTTTGCCTTACCCATCATTGCAGTGCAGCCTTCTACCTCCAGCTTATAGATATTCTTGACTTGAATCCCTATCCTCTTGGCTTGACCCGTTTTTTATGTCGCAGGAAAGCTTTTCCATCGCTTAAAACAACGTCATAACCTCTGTCCTCCAACATCGTGACTAAGACCAAGTTTTTCTTCAGACCTGGAACATGCATAACATCTTTCAAAAGAAATGGTTTACGTGAATCCCTCTCAAAGGTAATGGTACCAATTCCAGTCGCACTGTATCGTTCATCGTCACCCGTCTCTATATGCATTTGGAGATCTTTCTCCTCCAAGTCACCAAAAATATCCTTATCTCCCATCATGTGGAAGGAAGCACCACTATCAAGATACCACATCGATCCCATTGCGCTTGAAAACAAGCATGCGATCAAAGAGAAATCAATTTCAAATTGTGAGTCAAGGGCCTCACCAGCTGCAGGATCAGTAACCTTCTTGTTCTTCTTTTTTTGTGGGCAGTTAGTGGCGAGATGCCCATGTTCGTGACAGTGAAAACACTTCACTGTGGACAAATCCAACTTCTTGTCTTTAGCCTCAGATTTTGAGTGGAATTTCTTCCCCTTCGATTTCCTTGCCTTGGAAACCAAAGAATAACCCTCTTCATCATCATGCTTTGATGAAGAGCCATCTCTGGTGTTCTGCCTAAACTCATCCTGCACTAGATCCGACCATAGTCGTTTCCAATCCAAAAAATTTTCCCATCCGTTGACAGAGTCTTGATAACTATGCCAACTCTTAGGAAGTCCCAAGAGAGGCAAGTTCACCAAATCATCATCATCAACTGTGATTCCCACACTCCCTAGCTCATCCTGACATTGGACAAAATTTGTGATGTACTTAGGAATATTGTTGCCCTTCTCCATTTTGATCTTTCTAAGTTTATCCTTCAACGCCAATTTCCTATGGTCACTGTTGCTTTGGAAAAGATCTGTCAAAACCTTCCACATAACGAATGGAGTGGCTTTCCCATGAAGGCTTGAGACAATATGGTCTCTCACACCTTCCAACACAATTCTTCTTGTCTTTGCTACTTTCTTTTTCCATGCGTCAATTAATGCAACATCCGTTGAAGTGGGCTTAGGAACATCGTTTTCGATGAACTCCTTTCCTTCCATGCAATGTAGTTCGAGTTTCCCTCGAATGCATACTCTAGCTACAAACCATTAAAATCCATTTCGATGTTTACTCAACTGTCACACCAAGAAATTCTTGTAGAAAATTTGAATTATTTCCACCAACCAACTCAGCTACTACTTCAATTTTGCAATCTTCTTTGCTCCGATACCATGTAGAAATTTTAATACAATTATGTATAGCTTGGGTTCTATTGATCTAACAATTATATTCCATTGTTAAATATAGAATCCTTCTACTAAACTCGCCAATTGCAAACACATTAAGAAATATCAATCACACATAACACATATGTTTTTACTGGGAAAGCATAAATCTAAAAACCCCATTATCATATATTATGTATATATCATGGATCATGAAACAATCTCATACAAAACACTAATCCAAGAGCTCTCCGTACAATATACAATCGTCTCACACTGTCATGCAGAAATTTGCATATTCATGCACTAATTTACTGCCTCTTGAAAACCTGCCTTCACTGCACAATCCATGTTGATCACAATCCCTGAATGAATTTTATCTTGCCTTGCCTTGACTACGCAATCCTTATTGGAATCTCCAATGTGTGTGTGGTTGCAATTGAGCACCCACTAATGTCACAACTGATAGTCAAATTGTCCTTTTCACCTACCTCTCAACTGGGTCTCCACTGGATCTAACATGTGTGTAGTTAACGGTAGTATTTCTTCAGTTGCATGTGAATCCACTACTTGTGAATTAATTAAATAATCAATTCACTAATCTCTCACTAGTGTATCTTTAGTTACAACTAGTTACAACTAGCACAACTGAGTTTAACTCACTTAACTAAGTTGAACTAATTTACAACTCACATAACTACATATCCAACTCTGTTACAACTTCGAATCACTCAGTTATAACTCAGTCCACTTGCATGTCTCGCCAACCAACCTTATAACTCGGATTCCTTCAGTAAACTAGTTTTCCACATCAAACTGAAATCAAGTTCTTCAAGAGAATTGATTATTATTTATTGTCTAATTATTATTAAGGGCTAATAATAATCGACATGCATTCTATTTTTAGACATGTTATCTATAAATAGACGTCGCCCATGCATCTAAAAATAGAATCTCATCTATAAATAGAATTTTCTCAACCATCTAAAAATAGAATCCTGCTATAAATAGAATTTGCTCAACATTATAAAAATAGACATATACCTAAAAATAGCATGTGGGCCCCACCAAGTGTAGGTGCTTAATTATCACTAGGATCATCATCTTGTTGAATCTCAACACTCCCTCTCAAACAAGAAAGGGATTATCCTTCACCTCGATCCTGTCTCTATGGTATTCAAATTTTCTCTTGTTTGGCGCCCTCATCAGAATATCTGCATCCTAATCTTTCGTAGGAATGTACTTAAGCAACATGATCTCCCACTGCACACAATCTCTGATATGATGATACCGAATATATATATGCTTAAATCTATCATGAAACATAGGATTAATTGAGATTTTAATACAAATTTGATTATCACAATGAATCATTGTCGGATCTAAATGAGAACCAAACAAACCAACTAGGATATTTCTCATCTAGATAGCCTCACATACTGTGAATTGTACCATTTACCATGTGATACAAACACGAATTCCGGGTTCAAGAATCTCTCTTTTTGTTGGCCGCAGAAAAAACTACAGATCCGATACTGAAGACCCCTCCTGATGTGCTCTTTCTTTCCGTTAGGCTGCCCACCCAATTTTCATCCATGAAGCCATGCAACTTCACCTCATCAGGTTGTCTGTACCATAGACCATACTCAAATGTGCCCCTAAGATATCTCAGGACATGCTTGCCCGCCTTCCAAAAGAGCTTGGTAGGCTTAACCATCGCTTGAATAAGCTGGTTCACCGCATAGCATATGTCCGGTCTTGTATTAAATAAATACATGAGCGAACCCACCAACTATCGATAGACAGTAGCAACCACTACCTCTCTAGATGTAGCGTCCTCTTTCCTCCAGTTTCCTAGAAGAGGAGTATCCATGGGTTTGCAGCCCTCCATGTGAAACTTACCAAGTATCTCTCTTGCATACTTTCCTTGAGACACAAACAGTTCACCTTCTCGTTGCCATATTTCCAATCCAAGGAAATAGTAAAGGAGACCCATATCCTTCATCTCAAAATCCTTTGCAAGGTCCTCCTTGCATGAGTGTATCAATTTCTCATCACCAGTCAATATTAAATAATCAACATAAAGAAAAATGATTAAAAGCTTACCCTCCACCACAATCTGGTATAGTTTTGCATCCGCCTCACTCTTGGTGAAGACAATTCCAATGAAATAGCTGTCGATTTGAGTGTACCAAGCATGGGGTGGTTTCTTTAGCCCATACATCTCTCTTTTGAGTTTTCACACTTGCGACTCACTAATGAAGATCTAAAATCCTTCAGGCTACTCAATGTACACTTCTTCCTCAATGATCCCATTAGGGAATGCAGTCTTCACATCCATCTGATGAATGTGACAAAGCATCTGTGCTGAGAGAGCAAGGATGGTCCTTATGGAATAATATTGTGTGACAGGTGCAAAGGTTTCTTCATAATCAATCCCCTCTATCTGTGAGAAGCCCCGAGCCACAAATATTGCCTTATACTTCTCAACATTCCCTTAAGTAGCTTGCTTTACCTTGTAGATCCATCTTGAACCTACCACTGATTTATCAACCGGCCTTGGAACAATTTCCCAAGAACTATTTCTGGCAATGGAGTCACGATCCTCCACCATTGCATCTAACCATGTGGGCTTCTGCACTACTTCCTGAAAGGAAGATGTCTCAGTCACAATACATTTTCTCATGAGAACCATGTATCCAGTGAATCAGTCAAGAGATTGTCTTTGTCTGCGCTGTGAAGTAGGGACTCCTACATTCTGTATCGAATAAAGCTTCAACCTCTCAGCTTCTGTGGTAAGCCTTCTACCAGTTCTGATGTTTGGCTCTGCGTGATTGGACTCATCCACTCCATGAATCTCTTCCTGTGGCTGATCCACATCTAGAGACTCATCTTTGGGAACAAGCAGTTCCTCCTTTGCATGCAAGTTTAGCTCCCTCTCAAGCGACAAGTTCATAGCTTTCTCCTCATTGAATTTTATATATTGTTGCATCACAGTCATTTGACTATTTGGAAAATACACACGATAGTTGTGGGGTGTTTCTGTGTACCCCAAAAATATCCCAACTTAAGCAGTTGGCTCCAGCTTCTTCCTGGCGTTCTTGGTCACATGCACATAAACATATGAGCCAAAAATCTTTAAATGAGAAACATCCAAATTCTTACCAGTAAAAGCTTCTTCAGGTGTACTCATGCCAAGTACCCTATGAGGACAGCGGTTTTGCACATAAATCGCAGTGTTGCATGCTTCCACCCAAAAATGCATTGGTAGGCCCTGATCATGCAACATCGCTTGTGCAACAACCATAATTGTTCTATTCTTCCTCTCTGCGACCCAATGTTTATGTGGGTTAGGAGGTGTTATGAGCTCTCTTTGAATTCCTTCTTTTCTACAGAAGTCTTTGAATTCGTTCAAGATATATTTTCCACCATTATCACTTCCCAAAGCCTTCACTTGCTTCCCCGACTCTTTCTCCACCAATGCTTTAAAGTCACAAAACTTTGAGAATGTTTGATCCTTATTTTGCATGAAGTAGATCCATCATTTACAAGAAAAGTCATAAAAAAATAACATAATACCTATGTTTTTCTATTGAAGAAACTGAGAATGGTCGACACACGTCTGTGTGAACTCTCTTCAGGATCACCGAAGCATGGTTCTCCTTTTCATGAAAGGTGGATTTTGCATATTTCACTAAGGTGCAACCCTTGCACTGATCTAACTGAGCAAGTGTTCCCATTGGAAGTCCAGTAGAGATTTGATGCATAACTTTCAAAGCTTCATGATGAAGATGGTCCAATCTCATGTGCCATAAATCGCCCTCATCCTATCTCACCACTTTTTCTGTTGTAATATTCCAAATCTAGAATAGCTCAGCAAGCCTACTGAAATAACACACTTCTAAGAATTATATGCATAGAAATGAGTTTGTAGCTCCTGGATCCCTTAGATCAGCTCATCTAAGATCTAAATCCAAAAGGAGAGAAAAAAAATCAGACTAGGTGGGTTAAACAGATCTCCCACAAACTAGTCTAGCTGAAAAACACCCAAAGAGAGGGGTTGCAGCTATATGCAAAGGACTGCTTCAGAAATAACGCAAATACACTGAAGAAAAATAGTAGGTTGATATGGAGGTTCATAAATTAGATGTATAACAACAAATCAGATGTACTTTACAGCCCATACATTATACAAGAGAAAGAATAATATTATACAGGAAAAATCCTCAAAAATGAGGTGCTACAACCACAAGAAAAGACTGCATAAACATGATAGCGTTATTTTTAGGGGCTGAAGCAATAGTTTATTAATCCTCAGATCTATAGCAGATCTGTACATGAAAATTTAGATCTAATATAGATCTGTGTACAATAAATGCTCATCTATACATTCCCCTTGGGGTTTTGTGCAAAACATGAAGCATAAAGAGTAGATCTGAGATCTAAGGTTGCAGATCTGCAGAATGATTCAGAAATTTCTGAATAATACAATGGTACAGTAGATCATATATGAAACAAACATGGATTGGATGGCCAATCCATGGATCACCAAAGTGAGAGGAAGAATCCTAACACCAGAGATCTCTCCTTCAAAAAGCAGACAAAACACCCTGCAACTTCTCCTTTGAAAATAACACAGTCCAGGGAGAGAAAATGATTTGGGGGCTCTAAGAATGCTTTGGCCTGATGCCAAGGTCTGAATCTGAATAAAAATTAGCTAATGCACTCTTCCAAGAGGTTAAATGATACACTCACTGAGAAGAGCCACTAGTATAGTCTAGATCTGAGAAGATCTAGTGTCTTCCACTGCTACAACTCACAAGGATAACCCAAACCTCAATAGGATCAGCGCTGTAGGTGTAAGGTGAAGCTTGGCCTGAAAACCTGATGTGGAAAAGATAGCACAAGTCTCCTCTAAGAGTTTCTCAAGGAAGGAGGTGGGATTCCTGAACAGGAAGATGCAACAAGGGATGTCTAAGCAGACAATACCTTCAGAAATAATAATCTTCAAAAACCCCTTCATGTTTATCTCCTCCTCCTTTTATAAGATAGGAGTCTTGTCAAAACCCTAAACCACTTCATCAGTTTAGCCTCTTTCACATGTAAGACCTCCTTCTAGAACTGTGTTGTCCCTCAAAGAGGTTCAATGCATCTAGACTGCGCTGTAGATATGGTCATGGTTGAATTGGTCAAGTGATCAACCTCTTCCACACTCAAGGTGTCTTCATTTTATCTGGTTAGCTTTATTTCCATTCACATTGAGCTATCTTTATTTAGGATCCACTATTTAAGAATAAATGACATTTACTTGGTCAAACTTGACCTTGTCCACATAGTTTAGACATGGTTCACACATGTGGATGCTTGATTTGGTTATTTCATGATCCCTTTTCACACCATGAGGGATTTTTATTCATACTTGAGCAAATTATGAGTCTCCTTGCCCAATTATTCATCCATCTAGATTTCAAAGGAAAAATTAATATTCCTATTAGCTGCAAGCTAATTTAGGAATATTACATTTGCCTTGCCCATCATTGCAGCGCAACCTTCTTCCTCCAGCTTGTAGAGATTCTTGACTCTAATCCCTATCCTCTTGGCTTGACCCGTTGTTTTATGTCGCAGGAAATCTTTTCCATCACTGAAAGCAACGTCATAACCTATGTCCTCCAACATCGTGACTGAGACCAAGTTTTTCTTCAGACCTGAAACATGCATAACATCTTTCAAAAGAAATGGTTTAGCTGACTCCCTCTCAAAGATAATGGTACCAATTTTGGTCATATTGTATCGTCCATCGTCAGCCATATCTATATGCATTTGGAGATCTTTCTCCTCCAAGTCACCAAAAAGATCCTTATCTCTCGTCATGTGGAAGGAAGCACCACTATAAAGATACCGCACTGATCCCATTATTCTTGAAACCAAGCATGCGATCAAATAGAAATCAAGTTCAAATTACGAGGCAAGGGCCTCACCAGCTACAACTCCAACAACCTTTTTTGTTCTTCTTTTTCTCTGGGCAATTAGTGGCGAGATGCCCATGTTCGTGACAGTGAAAAAACTTCACTTTGGAAAAATCCAGATTCTTGCCTTTAGCCTCGAATTTTGAGTGGAATTTCTTCCCCTTCCCTTTCCTTGCCTTGGCAGCCGAAGCACAATCCTCTTCATCATCATGCTTTGATGAAGAACCATCTCTGGTGTTCCTCCTAAACTCCTCCTGCACTAGATCAGACCACAATCGTTCCCAATCTGGAAATTTTTCCTGTTCGTTGACAGATTCTTGATAACTGTGCCAACTCTTAGGAAGTCCCAAGAGAGCCAATTTCACCAAATCATCATCCAAAACCGTGATTCCCACACTCCCCAGCTCATACCAACATTGGACAAACTTTGTGATGTACTTAGGAATATTGTTTCCCTTCTCCATTTTGATCTTTCTGAGTATCCTTCAATGCCAATTTCCTATGGTCGCTGCTACTTAGGAAAATATCTGTCAAAGCCTTCCACATAGTGAATGGATTGGCTTTCCCATGATGGCTTGAGACAATATGGTCTCTCACACCTTCCAACAGAATTCTTCTTGTCTTCACTACTTTCTTTTGCCATGCGTCAAGTAATGCAACAATCGTCGAAGCGGTCTTAGGAACATCACTATCGATGAACTCCTTCAAGCCATTATCTTCAAGCACCTCCTCCATCCTGTCCTTCCATAAAATGTATTTTGATCTTCCCTCGAGTGCATACTCTAGCCGCAAACCATTGAAATCCATTTCGATGTTTACTCAACTGTCGCACCCAAAAATTCTTGCAGCAAATTCGAATTATTTCCACAAACAAACTCAGCTACTGCTTCAATTTTGAAATCTTCTTTTCTCTGATACCATGTATAAATTTTAATAGAATTATGCATAGCTTGGATTCTCCTAATCTAAAAATTTTAATCCATTGTTAAATACAAAATCCTTCTACCAAAATCTTTACGGAAATTTAATTTCCAATTGCAAACACATGAAGAAAGTTCAATCACACATTACACAAATGTTTTTACCGGGAAATCATAAATCTAAAAACCCCACTATCATATATTATGTATATATCATGGATCATGAAACAATATCATAAAAAACTTTAATCCAAGATCTCTTAGTACAATATACAATCATCTCACACTATCATGCAAAAAATTGCATATTCATGCACCAATTTTTCTGTCTCCTGACAACCTGCCTTCACTGTGCAATCCCTGCTGATCACAATTCATGAATTAATTCGATCTTGCCTTGCCTTGACTGAGAAATCCTCATTGGCATCTCCAATGTGTGTGTGGTTGCAACTGAGCACCCACTAATGCCACAACTGATAGTCAAATTGTCCCTTTCACCTACCTCTCAACTGGGTATCCGCTGGATCTGACATGCTTGTATTTGAAAATAGTATTTCTTTAGTTGCATGTGAGACCACTTCTTGTGAATTAATTAAATAATTAATTCACTGATCTCTCACTAGTGTATCTTTAGTTACAACTAGTTACAACTAGCACAACTAAGTTTAACTCACTTAACTGAGTTAAACTAATTTACAACTCACATAACTACACATCCAACTCTATTACAACTTCGAATCACTCAGTTATAACTCAGTCCACTTTCATGTCCCACCAACCAAAATTAGAACTCGAAATTCATTCAGTCAAGTGGTTTTCCACATCAGTTAACTGAAATCAAGTGCTTCAAGAGAATAGATTATTATTTATTCTATAATTATTATTAAGGGCTCATAATAATCGACATGCATTCTATTTTTAGACATGCAATCTATAAATAGACTTCGCCCATGCATCTAAAAATAGAATTTTCTCAACCATCTATAAATAGACTCCCGCTATAAATAGAATTTTCTCAACATTCTAAAAATAGACATACACCTAAAAATAGCCTATGAGCCCCACCTAGTGTAGGTGCTTAATTTTCACTAGGACTATCATCTTGGTTAAGCTAAACATATGTTACAATTAGAATCACTCAGTTACAACTAGAATTACTCTGCATGTCCCACTAACCAACCTCTAACTCGAAATTAACTTAGCTAACTGATTTTCCACTTCAGTTAACTATTTTCAAGTCCACATTGAGAATAGATTACAGTTTAATGTCCATCTAAATTAAGGGATAATAAAAATAGACATGCATCTAAGAATAGCCTATGGGCCCCACCCTAGTGTAGGTGCTTAATTTTCACTAGGATCATGGGTGCCAAAAACATTTCTTGTTGAATCTCAACACTCCCTCTCAACAAGAAAGGGATTATCCTTCACCTCGATCCTGTCTCTATGGTATTCAAATTTTCTCCTCGTGAGCGCCTTCGTCAGAATATTTTCATCCTGATCTTCCATGGGAATGCACTGAAGCAACATGATTCTCCTCTGCACATAATATATGAGATGATGGTACCATATATCTATATGCTTGGACCTATCATGAAACATAGGTTTAATCGAGAGTTTAATGCAACTTTGATTATCACAATGAATCATTGTCGGATCCATCTGAGAACCAAAAAAGCCAACCACGATCTTTCTCATCCAAATATCCTCACATGCAGCTTGAATTGCTGGCATGTATTCCGCTTCCGCTGAACTGAGTGCTACAGATCTCTGATTCCTGCTGTACCAAGAAACAGTTGTAGATCCATGCTAAAGATTCCCCCTGATGTGCTCTTTTTGTCCGATGGACTATTAGCCCAATCTGCATCCGTGAAGCCATGCAACTTCACTCCATCCATATTTCTATACCATAGACCATACTCTGATGTGCCCCTCAGGTATCTTAGGACATGCTTACCCTCCTTCCAAAAGAGCTTGGTAGGCTTAACCATAGCTTGACTCAGCTGGTTAACTGCATAGAAAATATCCAGTCTTGTGTTTACTCGATACATTAGTGAATTCACTAACTATCGATAGACAATAGCATCCACTACCTCTCCAGACGTAGTATCCTCTTTCCTCCATTTTTCTGGAAGAGGAGTATCCATGGGTTTACAACTCTCCATGTTAAACTTATCCCCTTTGCATACTTTCCTTGAGACACAACAATTTCACCATCCCGCTACCATATTTCCAATCCAAGGAAATAATGAAGGAGGCCCATATCCTTCATTTCAAACTCCCTTGAAAGATCCTCCGTGCATGAGTGTATCAGCTGCTCATCACCAGTCAAAATTAAATCATCAACATAAAATAAAAATGATCAATAGTTTACCCTCAACCACAATCTGGTACAGATTTGCATCTGCTTCACTTTTGGTGAAGCCCAGTTCGGTGAAATAGATGTCTATCCGAGTATACCAAGCACGGGGTTCTTGCTTCAGCCCATACAATGATCTTTTGAGTCGGCACACATGCGACTCGCTGTTGAAGATCTCGAAACCTTCAGGTTGCTCTATGTACACCTCTTCCTCAATGATCCCATTGAGAAACGTAGTTTTCACATACATCTGATGAATGCGCTAGCCCATCTGCGCTCAGAGTGCAAGGATGGTCCTTATGGAAGAGTACCTTGTGATAGGTGCAAAAGTCTCATCATAATATATCCCCTCAATCTGTGAGAAATCTTGGGCCACAAATCTGGCCTTGTATTTCTCCACACTCCCATCAACAGCTTGCTTTACCTTGTAGATCCATCTTAATCTTACCACTAATTTTTCAATCGGTCATGGGAAAATTTCCCATGCACTTTTTTTGACAATGGAGTCATACTCCTCCACCATTGCATAAACCCAAGTAGGTTGTTGCACTACTTCCTAAAAGGAAGATGGTTCAGTCCCAATATATTTTCTCATAAGAGCCATGTATCCAGTAAATCGGTCAAGAGACCGTCTCTATCTACACTATGAAGTAGGGGCTCCTACATTTTGTGTAACATCAAGTCTCAGCCTATCATCTTCCATGGTGTGCTTTCTACCATTTTTTATGGATGGCTCTGCATGAGTGGATTCCTCCACTCCATGAACCTCCTCATGTGGCTGATCCACATCTTGAGACTCAACTTTGGGAACCAACAAGTCCTCCTCCGCATGAAAGTCCAGCTCCCTCTCAAGGGACAACCACATGGCTTTCCCCTCATAAAATTTTATATCCCATCGCACAACAATCATTATGTTGTTTGTCAAATGCACACGATAATTATGGGGTGTTTTTGTGTACCCCACAAAAATCCCAACTTCAGCAGTTAGTTCTAGCTTCTTCCTGGTGTCCTTGGTCACATGCACATAAATAGATTAGCTAAAAATCTTAAAGTGTGAAACATCTGGTTTCTTACCAGTGAAATCTTCTTCAGGTGTACTCATGCCAAGTACTCTATGAGGACAATGGTTTTGCACATAAACCACAGTGTTGCATGCTTCTACCCAAAAATGTATTGGTAGGCCTTGATCATTCAACATTACTCATGCTTCACCCATGATCGTTCTGTTCTTCCTCTCCGTGACCCCATTTTGCAGTCGATTATGAGGCACTATGAGTTCTCTTCAAATTCCTTCTTTGCTGCAGAAGTTCTTGAATTCGTTAGAGATGTATTCTCCACCAATATCTCTCGTAAGAGCCTTCACTTGCTTCCCCAACTCTTTCTCCACCAATGCCTTAAACTCGCGGAACTTAGAGAATGTTTAATATTTCTTCTGCATGAAGAAGATCCAACATTTATGAGAAAATTTATCAACAAATATTACATAGTACTTATGTAATTTTGTTGTTGAAGCAACCAAGAATGGTCCACACACATCTGTGTGAACTCTTTGAAGGATCCCCAAAGCACGGTTCTCCTTCTCATGAAAGTTGGAATTTACATACTTCCCCATGATGCAACCCTTGCACTGATCTAAATGAGCAAGTGTTCCCATTGGAAGTCCAATAGATACTTTCTGCATGAATTTCAAGGCTCCATGATGAATATGGCACAATCGCCCGTGCCATAATTCACCCTCATCTCGACTCACCACTTTCTCTGCATTACCCACCATGGCAGCAAAACCATCTACCTCTAGCTTGTAGATATTCTTAACTCAAATCCCTATCCTCTTGGCTTGACCCATTGTTTAATGTCGCAGGAAAGCTTTTCCATCACTAAAAACAACGTCATAGCCTCTATCCTCCAACATTGCGACTGAGACCAAATTTTTCTTCATACCTGGTACATGCATTATATCTTTTAATTGAAATGGTTTACCAAACTCCCTATGAAAGGTAATGGTACCAATCCCAGTAGCACTATACCTTCCATCGTCCCCCATCTCAATATGCATTTGGATATCTTTCTCCTTCAAGTCACTGAAAATTTCCTTATCTCATGTCATGTGAAAGGAAGCGCCCCTATCCAAATACCACACCAATACCAATGCACTTGAAACCATGCATGCAATCAAGGAGAAGTCAAGTTCAAATTTCAAGGCAAGGGCCTCACCAACTGCAGATCCAACAACCTTCTTGTTCTTTTTCTTTTGTGGATAGTTAGTAGAAAATTTTCCATGTTTATGACAGCGAAAACACTTCACCTTGGACATGTCCTGCTTCTTTCCTTTAGACTCAAATTTAGAATGGAATTTCTTCCCCTTCCCCTTATTCTCCTTGGCAGCCAAAAAATCCTCTTCATCATTATTCTTTGATGAAGATCCATCTCTGGTGTTGCTTCTGAACTCCTCCTGCACCAGAACTGACCACAGTCGTTCCCAATCCGGAATTTTTTCCCATCTGTCGACAAAGTCTTCATAATTTTTCCAACTCTTAGGAAGTCCTAGGAGAGATAAAATCACCAAATAATCATCAAAAAATGTTATTCCCACACTCCACAGTTCATCCCGACATTGGAAAAACTTTGTGAGATACTTTGGAATGGTGTCGCCCTTTTGTATCTTGATCTTTATGAGTTTATCTTTGAGCGCCAATTTCCTATGGTCGTTGTTGCTTTGGAATAGATCTGTCAAAGCCTTCCACATAGCACATGGTGTGGATTTCCCATGAAGGCTTGAGACAATGTGGTATCGTACTCCCTCCAACAAGATCCTCCTCGCCTTTGCCACTTTCTTTTTCCATGCATCAATATTGGCAGCATCTGCAACATCTTTCTTAGGAACATATTTTTCAATGAATTCCTTCAAGCCATTGTCTTCGAGTACCGCCTCCATCCTATCCTTCCAAGAAATGTAGTTCGAGCTTCCCTCAAGTGCATACTCTAACCTCAAGCCATTGAAAGCCATTTTGATCTTGAATCAGCTTTAGCACCAAGAGAGTCTTTCTGCAAATTCGAATTCTATCCAGTCACAAACTCAACTCCTTCACTTCTGCAATTTCCTGTGCTCTAATACCATGTAGAAACTATACAATATGCATGTATATCTTGGATTCACCTGATATAACAATATGCTAAAGTTAAATTGGCAAATTCCTTAGCCAATTTACTGTCTCTAGATAGCCTTCCTTCATTGCGTAATCCATGAATTGATACAATCCTACCTGCCTTGACTGCGAAAGTATCATGGGCACATCCAATGTGTGTGTGCTTGCATGTGTGAAAGAGGATAATGTCACAAATGATAGTCAACTTCCCTTTCACCTAGAACTCAACTGGGTCTCCACTGGATCTAACATGCATGCAACCAATAATAGTAAATCTTCAAATGCATGTGATATCACTGATTGTGAATTAATTAATAATTAATTCACTTGATCTCTCACTAGTGTATCTTCAGTTACAACTAGCACAACTGAGTTTAACTTACTTAACTAAGTTAAAATATTTACAAATTACCCCAACTCACACACCACTGCACTTCCAACTCTGTTACAACTAGAATAACTCAGCCACAACTAGAATTACTCTACATGTCCCACCAACCAACCTCTAACTCGAAATTAACTTAGCTAGCTGATTTTCCACTTCAGTTAACTATTTTCAAGTCCACATTGAGAATATATTACATTTTAATGCCCATATAAATTAAGGGATACTAAAAATAGACATGCACCTAAGAATAGCATGTGGGCCCCACCCCAGTGTAGGTGCTTAATTTTCACTAAGATCATGGGTGCCAAAAAATTTTCTTATTGCATCTCAACATATCCTCCTAGGAGATCTTCTAGTCACATCTTCTTGGCTTCCAAGTGATAACAACCTCTTGACATGGTTTCATTTTATGATCTCTTCCTTTCTGCACATTCTTCATTCCCAGGAACTTACAAATTTTCCAGTTCCTCATTCATATACAACCACCTCATATTCCATCAGGATATATTATGTTGATTTCATCTGTTAGTGCACCGAGAGATCCTTCTTCATAGATCGTACTTCTAGATATAGAATTCTATTACTTGCATCCATATGACATGACTTCACAACATCCAGTGTTAGCATATAAATATATACATACCTCATACCTTTTTCATTTAAGTCATCCTGTATCAGTTTTACTTGAATGAAGAGCTTCATTCCTTTGGCCTGCTCCATCAATATGTCATCAAATTCCAGAATTATTTAGCATGGAATTCTTGATGAAACCATTCTTCTTTATTTCTAATTAGTGAATTCATAGAGAGATCCATTAGAAAATTTCAACACCAGTTTTCATGATGACCCTTGATCTTGATGATTGCCTTCCATTAGTATTGTTAGCAGAGAGGTTTTCCCAGAGCTTTTTACCAAGATCTCATACCATGCTTCGATCATGATGCTATAATTCTTCTTATAATACAACCAACATAGATCACTTAAAGAGAAGATGATCTCAATAATAGTAGAGATCCCTCACTCCTTCTTTCTTATATTTCTTTGCATCAGGTTCTTCCCTCATATCTAAGATATGGGCTTCTTCCATTTTCCTCTTGTCCTTGTCATATTTAGGACAATTTATTTTATAATTCCCATGTTCATTACATCCAAAGAATCGTACTTGGTCCATATTTCTTATTTTATTCTGAGGACTAATTTTTTTGAATCTTCCTTTGTTCCTATATGTGGCTGCAAAGGCTTGATTCTCTTCACTTGGTCCTATATCATCTTTGGCATTAAGTCTTGTTTCCTCTATTTTACATAGAGACCATTAATCATGGAATGGTGTGGATTCTTTATTCCTGTATAAACTTGAAGTGAAGTTTCCCTATTATTCTGGTAGAGAATTCAGCATCGTTGTAGTCATTTCAGTGTCAGACATTACTTCTCTGAGTTCCTGCAGTTGATCTCTTATTTTAGAAATCCTCATAAAGTATGGAGTGATTCCTTCTTCCCTTGAAAATTTCATTTTATATAGTTCTTTTCTTAGAGATATTTCTTCTCGTACAGTACTCACAGAGAATAGCTCCACCAGTTTCTCATATATTTCTTTAGCAGACTTTAGTTTTTATACATAGGGAATGAGAGAGTACTTAATGGATTCTATGAGAATCCTCTGGGTTCTGATTTCTCCCTTAATGTACTTGGCATGAGCTGGAGCATCTTATTTTGGTGGTTGAGCTGTCGATCCTTCGATGTAGTCCATAACTTCGTCTTCAATTAAATTCAAATATGTCATTTTCTTCCATGCACTAAATTTTGATGACCCAACCAACTTGTTTTTTTATTTACAGTAATTCATATTGACAGATTTAATTAAGGTGATAGATACTTACTTGTGTAGAGTGGCTGGCAGCTTCCTTGATGATGATGAAGAAGTTAGGAGCTTCTTCTAAGATATAAATCTTCAATCTAGGTGCTCTTGGATCTTTGATGGTGAAGGATATATTCAAAAGATGATTTCCTCTTATAACAGTGTATTGAATGTAAATCTTTGATGGCAAAGATTATTTTCTTGAAAAGATGATCCTTTGAATGATATGAAGATCTTTCTTGAAAATAGCTTGAGAGTCTTCCTTGCAAACTTGATTGAATTTTCACCGAAACTTTGATTTTTTGCTTCCTGGAGTGTTTCTTTGTTAAATAGCCCTTGAGTTCAACACCTTAGATCCGATACCATGTTGAGAATTTGGAGGGCTAGTGATTAATTCAAAATTCTCTTCTTGATAATTACTTGTGAAGTTACTTGAATTACTTATGTCTTCCCTTCGTTAGCTTATTAAATATTTCATCAAGTAAATTATCAAAAGACATGAGACACAAGAATTAGGCTCCTAGAGCCAGGGAAAAACCTCTCCCTCTTTGAGAGGAAACCCCACAAGAAATTCTTCTTATAGATCTTCAAATGACAAGTACCATGACCAAGACTTAGACCCTTAACATATGAGAGCCTCCAAGACCTTGTCATTACCTCTTTGACTACCTTCAACATTGGTCCTTCTCTTCTGCTCCAACCTTTAAGACTTCTTTCTCATTTTATGTCACTGTTTAAACTTCATGTATGGTAGATGTAATCTGATCTACAAACTAACCTTGTCATCAAGACCTTATTTTAAATAGATCTGCACTGCCCTTAACATTTCTTATCTTTTCATAACTCAGTATGCAAAACTTCAGTGTAAAGTCCGCAAATTATTCTTGAGTTAGGATCCAAAGATGGAGGCTGAGATATCTCAAATAAGACCGCATTATAACCCTGTACTTAATCCCATCAGTCCACACTCTTTGATCAACATCATACACAAACTTCAACTTCATAAATCCTCATTTATTACACTAAGAAATATATATTTTATATCTCCTAAAATCTGCATATATAACTCCTGAAATCCGCTTCTGTTTGTCTTCTGGAATTTGGAACTTTTATCCACACAATGATCCACAGATGCTTGATGTAAAATGGCCACAGATCAATTTATATATAGTGCATTTGTTCCTCCATTTAAGCCAAACACACAGTAAACATTTAGGACGACATGTAGGCCAACTTCAGCCAACTTTATTACATATTTTCCAGCATTTGAAGGAGATCTATCGTGAGGGTTGTTAGAACATTTATTATACAAGGTTCATGAATATATCTTAGAGCTTTTAAAGATGAAAATTTACTTCATATACATGACTCTATTTAAATTTATAAACAAACTACAAACCCTAAATAAACATCAAGAAGAAGTCTATTATCCTATAATAAAATTCTTGCTCATGAAACCCATGAAGGAAGTACAAAAAATACGTTTTATTATCTTTGTCTTCTTCTTTTCATAATTACATAGTCAATATGAACACTGATCCTAGTTACACTTTTCAACACTTAGCAACGAGGACTCAAACAGTTGAGCTAACCCTTGGGGCTTAAAAGAAAGCAACTTATATTTAAGGGAAACATGTAATAAGATTTTTAACCATGGAGATTTATTTGACTTTACCATGGATATTCTTAACCTATAAATAGGTTTTGTTACAATGCTTTAGGTCAATAAAAATGTATAACTATTTTTGAGATAAATCTCAAATCTTAATATCTTCATTTTTTTTTTAACAGAAACGATTATAATTTGGTATTAAAAATCTCGGCATGAATTCCCAAGTACATGATTACAAAATCTTTGGGACATCTCCTGATTTTTCCCCATGACGAGAATCAAACCGTCTTTACTTCTGTCATATTGAAGCTTCTTGGAAACGTCCATCCACATTAGCGATGAGATGATTATTAACTTAAAGATACAAACAAACTGCTGCAGCAAAAGACAATAAAGCATTAACATGATTACTACGGAATTGGATCCCAATTTTCCTCCCAACCGCTTAATAGAGTGCCTGCAGGAAGAAGATAAGCTCTGTTAGCTTCCATATCATCCTCTTTGTTATTGTCCCACAAAACGTGGAAGAATCTTAAATTTTTAAAAGAACTAGCAAGATTTTTTATTGTCGAAATCAATCTAGAAAACCGAAGATCCTTAGGATTTGAGTTTTCCACTATCATTTTGATAAGAGTTAGAGAATATCCAATGACCTTTACTTCCTTGAGACCCAACTTATGTAGTTTCTTGAGAGATTTTAGGAGCGCCATCGCCTCCGCTTGGGTATTAGTGTCATGGCCTTGTCCTCAAGCATACCTGTACTAAGTTTGATTGTCCATATTCTTAATGACTCCACCAGCACCTGCATTCCCTAGATTACCTTTGGCCTCCCCGTCAAAGAACAAGGAATAGCTAGCCATGTCTTTGTTCCAGTTGTGGAAGTTCTCATCAGTCAATCTTATCTGCCAGTATTTATACTTTTCCACTTGAATATATGCGCTAGAGAGATGCAAACCCATTAAACCACCCCAGTCCACTTCATGAGAGGATAAGTTTTTATCGGTGAGGTTCCCCACTTTCTCACAAAGGAACTCTTTAAGGATACTCTTTTTCTTGGTCATGATCAAATTTTCACTCTGCGCTTTACCTTAGAAAATTCTTTTATTCCTTTCCAACTAGATTTTCCAGCATACCAACTTGGGAAAAATCAGCCAACCTACTTTAAACCAGTCGTTGCTTGGGAGATTTTCTGGGTAGCGGTCCAGCCAAGAAGCGAACAGATCAAATATGGAGGAGTCGACCAAAAATTTCTCATCCCAATGGCTCAACGCCTCTTTCTAGGTTTCTATGGCGAAGCTGCAATCCAACATTAAGTGTTGAGCATTTTCTTCATAATTTAGGCACAACGAGCATCTGGATGGGCCCTAGAAACCTTTCCACTTAAGATTGTCTTCTGTTAGAAAACTATTGTGGCATAAAATCCAACTGAAAAATGTGATTTTTGGGTTGCCTTTCTGTCTCCACAGCCCTTTCCACATTGTTGGGCAAGGAGGAACATGAGGAGTTTCTTTTAAGGTTTCATAACCCCACGCCACAGTGTATACTCCAGATCTCGAACCCCAACCTCTCTGATCATGCTTCCTTTCTTGAAGGGGAGCCTTCCCTTTGAGTCCTTTCTTGAGCTCTAGCCACACATTTTCCAGGCCTAATGACACCTCTGGCTTTTTGAAACCCACCCAGACCTTGTATTTCCAAATCGAAATATCCCATAGAGAGAAAATCCCTTTACTCTTCATCCAATAACGCAAATTCTTTAATTCTTGTACTTCAGCTAGAGGGACGCCATCCATTATTTGAGCCTCCCAAAATTTAATTGATTTCCCATTCCCCAGGACCCAATACAAATGATAATGGATGAGTGACTGGGCCTGTATATAGAGCTTATGAATTTGAGTACCATAAAGGGATTAGACGGGCCTGTCAAGGCATCGTTTCCTTTTACCTTCGAAGTACTTCTTCCAAAGAGCATGTTGAGCCCATCCACACTTAGGGGAAACTTGCCTCCAGAGGATTTTGGCCCCCAGGGAAATGTTTTGAAGCCTCAGATCTTTGAAGTTCAGACCACTCTCTAATAACAGCTTGGTGACTTTTTCCAAGTTGACCAACGACAATCTTCTGCTATTTTGTTTTCCACCTTTCTAGAAGAACCTTCTTATTAAGCCTTCCATTTTCATGAGGATACCGAGCAGAGCTAGCATTAACTGAGCTTGATAGATTGGAAGACTATTCAAGGCTAAATTTATGAGCACCGTCTTTCCTGCTAGATTCAGCCATAAAACCCCCAATCATGTAGCTTACGTTTAAATTTGTTAAGAAGAGGATTCCAATCCTTACCTGAAGGATTTTTTTGAAAAATAGGCAACCCCAAATACTTGAAAGATGTCCAACAATTGGATCCAGCAAAGCCAAAGCATTTGGCTATAGCATTCAATTCACTTTGAGACACATTCCAGCCATAAAAATGACACTTCCCAACATTCAATCTGATGCCCGAGGCAGCACAAAAATCATCCAAAACCAATTTAAACTTTTTGGAAGATTGAATAGAAGCTGCCCCAAGGAGCAGAGAATCATCTGCAAATAAGGCATGATTAGTATCTTTTACTCCTCTCACAATTTGAAGGCCCAAAATATCCTGATCTGATCTAATTTTCTCTAGAATAAAACTTAAGGCAGAGGCTTGGAGAACAAAGACCAGAGGGGAGAGAGGGCATCCCTGACGAAGCCTTATAGAAGCTTTAAAAAAATTTGTTGCTCGACCATTCACCAACGGAGAAATCCAAGGCTCGGTTATGAAGGCTCTAATCCAACGAATGAAACCAGACCCAAACAAAACTTATGCATTAGCTCAAACAGAAAAGTATGCCTTACTCTATCAAACGCGTTTGCAAGATCAAGTTTAAAAACCATTCCTTTTTCTTTTCTCTTCAAGCTTGAGTGAATTTCCTCTTGGACTAAAATAATATTATCCACAATTTTCCTTCCTTGAACAAAGCCCCCTTGATTCTCTGGAATAAGGACTGGAAGAATACTTTTCAATCTGTTGGCGATAACCTTGGTAATGATCTTGTATCCTATGTTGCACAAGGAAATAGGCTAGAATCTATTGAAATAGTTAGCTCCCTTCTCTTTTGTAATGAGGGATATAAAGGCAGAATTTGTGCTACCCCCAATTTTCTTATAGGCTTGATATTTTAGGATCATTTTGTGTAGATATTTCTTCACTATATGCCAAAAAACTTGAATAAATTTTGTCGTGAAGCCATTCGGATCGAGGGCTTTCTAGGTTCATGGAAAATAGGGCAGCATTTATTTCTTTCCTAGTTACCTGAGCCTCCAACCGCTGATTCATTCTAGCCGTGATCTTAGTGGGAACCTCATCCAATAGATTAGCATTGCATCCCTGCACCTCTTCTTCACTAAATAGAATTTTGAAATGGTTGTAAGCAGCCACTTTAATGCTTGGGAAGTCATCATAGGTTTGGGATTCATCCTTGATTTCTGAGATAGAATTGAAACCTCTTCTTGCTTGGGCTTGCTTATGTGAAAAGGAAGTGTTCCTGTCTCCTGCTTGCAACCATAGACTATGGGATTTTTTTCAGTGCTTAATATCTATTAAAAATATTCTAAAATATTTCATGAAGGTTAAATCCTATGATCCACTTAATAATATTAATAATTAAATTCAAATTTTAAAAATCATATTTTAAAATAAACAAACCTATTGACATAATTATATAATGCCATAGACTATCACAATTATATTATTCAATAATCCAAAAAAGCACATATAAAATCAACCACTCATATGAATGACAACAGAAAAACAAGTCCCTAATTTTATGCTAAAAATACCAGTAAAATGAAACAAAGGTATTTTTTACCTTTATTTACCCTATCAATCCCAGACATGAAATATGTATATCTTTGTGGAATCTCTAGATGAGAGCCACAATTATAACTCTCTATAATGCATTCAAATTAGGAAAATTTTTTCTTACTACAACGACGAAAGGACACCCTTTGGTATTTACGCCAAAGGAATTTTTCTATTTTGAGGTTCTTCTTGGTGACACTGTAGATATTTGGATGACATCATGGTTTAGTCATGCTCCATGTGTGCAGGTGTTTTCTCGGACGATCGATTTTCTCTTGGACGACGTCATGGTTTAGTCTTGCTCCAGGTGTGTAGGTTTTGTCTTGGACGGATGGACCATCCAACCACCAATTGAGATTGATGGGAGAAACCAAATTCACACCAGATGATAGAAGGACCACCCGTTTAATCCATACCCAAAAGAATAAATTACCATACCCCTGCATGAAACTTATCGCTACATAAAACACATTCCTACCTCAACTGGTGGCTCCAATGATGAACTGTTACATACGATGATTAATCATTTAAG
This sequence comes from Pinus albicaulis, assembly GCA_034641835.2. NCBI lineage: Eukaryota > Viridiplantae > Streptophyta > Pinopsida > Pinales > Pinaceae > Pinus > Pinus albicaulis. The sequence continues at coordinate 1,344,488,398 of CM076581.1, read as the reverse complement.
GATCAGATGCGAGAACCTTTGGCTTTGCTCCTCTTGTATCCTTCCCTTTCGGTAGAGATAAAAGGCAGGTGGCTATTATCATGAGGTAGTGGGCGATTGAGTGGATAAAGGCTATGATTGAAATGAGTAGGGTAGGGAGGCAATACCTAGCGAGACCCTTGGGATTTGTCCCATTTGTTGATCTTGGCTTATGAATTTTTCATTTTGGAATCGTTTATGGAAATATTGTGAAACATAACTTATCCAAGTGGCTCTAGACATGCTAAGAGATCCAATAGGACTCAGAATAGCTCAAAATTAAAAGTGGTTGGAATGATCTCAAACTAGGACCAGATCAAAATGCTCATCACCCTGATTCCAATGGTGTGAATGAAATTCCAATTTGAATTCATATGGAAGAGATAGGTTTGGTCAAATTTTTGGTCAAAGTGGGCATGTGGGATAGGATTAATGATCCTACAAATTGACAAAGTCTAGGAAATGGAATCTGGCTCCCGAAAGTGGGTGAAAAATTTTCCTACTTAATTTTCCCAATGACCCTTATTCGGTAAAAACAAAAATCACCAATTCGCTTTATAAAAAAAAAAAAAAAAAAATATATATATATATATATATATATATATATATATATATTAAAAAAGGAGGTGGCAGGCCACCATCCCTGCGACCCCCACCACACATTATATATTAAAATATTATGGGGTAGCAGGCAGTCAAACCCCGCCACCCCCAGCCTTGTAACAACCATATATATATGGTGGCGGGTGGTCAAACCCCACCACCACCGGAACCCCAACGAATATATGTTATGTATTATGGTTAGGAGGGTTTCCTGCTAGCGGACTTGACTCATCACAACAAACAAAACCAAATTGTAAATGCGCCCATAGTTTGTTAATGTTGGGTATGTGTTATATTATTTCCAATATTAGTCGCACGCGTGGGGGGGTGATAGCTCCCCTTGTACGTTGCACCAGGCATAGCAAAGGGGTCACAAGGGGGGCGACAACCCCCCTGTTGAAGGTCCTGAGCAGCACCCCAGGAAAAAAAAATTGGACCCTATTTTTTGGTAGGTGGACCCGCCCATGGTTCTGTGCATGGGTTTGCACATGGTTTTGGGGCATGATGGTTTTTGACCCCTCGTATTTTGTAGATCTGGTCAAGGGAACTATAGTTATGTTCTAATATAGGGTTAATTTATTGGGGTTTATGAATGCTTTGACATGTATATATGTGTGTGTTGTAACACTAAAATGAATATAATGAAAAAAATCGAGATGGTAGTTCGATTTGGGATCCAGGGGAAATCTCTGTGTATTTCTGTTTTATGTTTTTTGCTCTTGCTATTATTTATTTTTTGTTTTAAGACTCGTTTGTAGATAATTTCTGTATAGGGTTAAAACCTACATCTGGTATGAGAGATGTTTCAGCTTCAAGGGGATGCCTTTACTGTTGAGGGGTTTTTTGCTCGGGATTGTGGTAGACCCTGTTCAGTGGGAGATATGCGGGATCGATTCTTGCAGTGAAAGAAGATGGCGAGTAGTGGAAAGGTAGAGATAGATAAATTTAATGGTCAGAGTTTTGAGTTGTGGAAGCTCAATATGGAGGATCTATTGGTGGATAAAGATCAATGGATCATGGTAGATATGGGTAATAAACCAACATCAATGTCAGATGAAGACTGGAAGAAGTTGGATCAGAAGGCAAAGAGCACAATATGGTTTTGTATCTCAGATTCAGTATTGTTGAATGTATCTGGGGAAGCTACGATGAATACTTTGTGGGACAAGCTAGGGAATTTGCACCAATCTAAGTCTCTGGTGAATAATTTTTTCCTACGGAAAAATTTTTATACCTTGAGGATGAAGGATGGAGAATCGGTAACAGAGCACCTGAACGCCTTCAATACTGTGGTAAGTCAGTTGTCATCTGTTGATATTAAAATCTCAAATGAAGATAAGTGCATAAGTTTGTTGTGTTCTATACCACATTCGTGGGATAGTTTGGTTATTGCAATAGGTAGCAATACAACTACCTTGAATTTTGATGAAATTGTCTCAGCCTTGTTGTCGGAGGAAATGAGACGGAGAAATATGGACGACCAAAATGGAGATGCCTTATCTGTACTAGGAAGGTCCCAAAACATAAACAAAAATAAGTTTTCGAGTGGGAGATGTTAGGGTCCCGTGATTTGGCCGATTGGCGAGCCAAATGACGATGTAACATCAAACCAAGCTTTGGACTGCAGAACCTGGCTTCCCAGACCAAAGCTCTCTGTACCTGCAAAGATATCAGTGTGTTCTTATAGTGGTACTTCGATATTAGGCTAGTTATGAAGTTGTTTTTGGTTTTTTTTATTTTTTAAGTTTGTGAGGGATAAAACTGATCAAATACATAAATTGGATAACAAGATGTAGACAAATTGGGCTATGGGGTCAAACAGGTCAAGGAAGCTATGAGGTGATGACGTAAAGCTGTTGTAGGGCCGATTTGATTCACGGTAGAAGGGATCTTTGGGCAAAATGGATTAAATGGACAACAAGTTGATGAAAGAGAAGGGATTTCAAGTGTAACTAGTTTATAGCAGACATAAACATGTTATAGCAAGCCATTAATCATGTTAAATGTAACTATGAGCTAATTAATACATAGAAATCAAACATTCCAGCCATACATAGAGGTATAAGACCCTCTAACTTCGGGAAATGGCTATCAGACTTTGGGGAAAACAAACAAGACAAACTAACAACTCATAAACTACGCCGGAATGCCTAAACATAGTCTCTAAGTCATTGGGCACTTTGACAAACAAGCTTTCATAGTTTTAGGCAAAGGGCTAGATCGGGACTAGGCCTCTTTGGTTCAACAAGATGATCGACAAATCAGTCAAAGAGAAAGTTTTATGGACAGAACTATGGGCAGTGTTATAGGTAAATAGAGACACTAGCCATACATCTCTCAACATGCCGAACTTTACATATGAATAAAACTAGCAACAATATGCTTAAGTTACTAAAGAGCAGTTAAGAATTCTTTAGTGCAACTAAGGAAGAAGAAAAACATAAAAGATATGAAGATTCAAGAAATTTGAGGTGCCTCCATGGGCATATCTCAAATTTATTCTCCACTGATCTATAGCAAGCAAGAAGCATGTATCATGAATGAAAACTAGAAGACAACAACAAAGCAAGAAACACTATGCCATTCTACCATGTCATGGAATCCATCAACAATCCTTCATTACTCCTCAAAAGCATCCAAGAGGCAGTCCAAAAATCATAACACAAGTGTATTCTTCAAAGCTCATATGACCAATGTATTAATTCTTCTCTCAATTTCAGCCTCTGTTTTACAATGAAACCCATGGAATAAATAGGTTTGAGGGAGGAAAACCTCATGGAGCAACTAGCTATCCCATTGACCAAGTCAAAATATCTAAACATCATGAGCTTTATCGCCAAGGCACAAAATATCCCATAAAATATCTAAAAAACTGCTAAAAATGGAAATTATATTGACTTTACATCATTTCCCAACTATAAAAATAGCTAAACGCACATTTGGGAAAAGCAGATTTTTGAGGTTCAAAAATTACAAAAATACTTCATATTTATGTCTGAAAAAGGTCCCCTGACTTGCTGGAGGCAATTGGCAGCCTTCCTGGTGACGAAATGAGGCTCATGATGGCCCGTTGGAAATCTGTGGAAGTCTAATTTCCAGAACAACTTGAATTTTTTCATTTGGTGTAGTCTCTAAGTCATTGGGCACTTTGACAAACAAGTTTTCATAGTTTTAGGCAAAGGGCTAGATCGGGACTAGGCCTCCTTGGTTCAACAAGATGATCAACAAATCAGTCAAAGAGAAAGTTTCATGGACAGAACTATGGGCAGCTTAATAGGTAGGTAGGTCAAACCATACATCCTACTCAACATACATAGAACTTATAAATAAAACTTAGCAACAATACCTTAAGTTACTAAAGAGCAGCTAAGAATTCTTTAGCATAACTAAGGGAGAAGAAAACATCAAGCTATGAAGATTCATGGATTTTGAGGTGCCTCCATGGGCATATCTCAAAATCAATCTTTACTGATCTATAGCAGCAAGAAATATGAATTATGAGTGAAAACTAGAAGACAAAACACATTAAGAAGTACTATACCATTCTACCATGTCAAGGAATCCATCAACAAGCCTTCAACATTCCTCAAAAGCATCCAAGAGGCAGTCCAAAAATCATAACTCAAGTGTATTCTTCAAAGCTCATATGACCAATGCATTAATTCTTCTCTCAAGTTCGGCCTCTGATTTACAATGAGAACCATGGGATAAATAGGCTTGAGGGAGGAAAACCTCATGGAGCAACTAGCTATCCCATTGGCCAAGTCAAAATATCTAAACTTGTCCTTGAGGCTTTGCAAAGCCCAAGGCACAAAATATCCCATAAAATATCTAAAAACTGCTAAAAACGGAAATTATATTGACTTTACATGATTTCCCCATGATAAAAATAGCTTAACGCACATTTGGGAAAAGCAGATTTTTGGAGTTCAAAAATTACAAAAATACTTCATATTTATGCCTGAAAAAGGTCCCCTGACTTGCTGAAGGCAAATGGCAGCCTTCCCGGTGTCGAAATGAGGCTCATGATGGCTTGTTGGAAAGCTCTCTGTGTCTTCTTTCCGACGCAAGTGAAATCACCTCAATATGATCTCTGAAAGTCCCTCAAAACTGTACCTGTGTGCAAAAACCCAGAAAATAGCAGACTGCTGATATGGCGGGCAGAATGTGCAAAATGAGGCTGTTTTTCGCCAATTTGAGGGGGCGAATGATCTTCAAATGCCCTGAAAATCGCTGGAGACCTGCTCATGGAATTATGGCATCCATCGGTATCATCCCCCTCCCTTGACAACTCATCAAACTGACATGGCGAATTTATGAGTTTTTGGCCAAAAACCCAAAAATGCCAAAAAACTAAAAGTTGCCGAAACAGGCTCAAAATTTGCATGCATGACCCTCAAGGGTCCATAGAAACATGCTCCGAAGCTGAAGCCAAAATATCGAGGGCGGATATGCTTTTCCCTTCCTTCCGTGCTAGGCGCCTCTCCTTCAACCTCTTCAATTTCTCTTGTGCTACCTTTAATTTTCGCCTGGCAAACTGATTTAGCTTCTGAAAGTGAAGAGTCCTCTTTCTCTGTAGCTCAAGATCCCTATTCTCCCTCTCAAGCTTTGTCTCCAAATGCTGGTTAGCTCTCTCAAGCCACGCTTCTTTGTTTTCCTCAATTTCCTGCTCAAGGAGGGAAGTGAGAGGAAAGGCTTCGAAATGAGCTTGTTCTTCTGCTCTCTGTTTCTCCAAGGCTCTTCTAAGCCCGATGGTCCTAGGCCTCTTTCGCCTAGGCTGGTCTTCCTCCTCTTCATCATCAAACTCGCCAATGAGCTCTTCAATTCTTACTTGCGCCTTTTCTGCCTCCTTTTTATACTTGATCGCCCTTGCCTCATGAATGGCCGCATGATACTTCATTTGTTTGTTTTCAACCTCCAAGAAATGGTTGAAATTCCTCGCCCTTTGAAGATCTTCTTGTAACACCTCAATTTGCCCTTCTTTGTGAATGAGGAGGTTTTCAAGGAGGCAGGCCTCATTGTCACTATCATCACTTTGGATAGGGATAATAGCTAATTCACCTCCATGCTTTGCACTTTCTCCAATTTTACTTTTGCCTTTGAAAGCCAATCTGGCGCTTTTCCTCCTTGGCAAACTAGAAAGTGTCTTTTTGGGCAATTTCCTCTTACTAGGAATAGTTTTGGTCACTGTTAAGGTGGCATCTTCAGCTTGCTTTCCTTCCTCAATACCCTGTCCAATTTGTGGCTCAAAAGGCGCTTCAATTATTTGCTCAACTTGCTGCTCTTCAATTTCTGTCTGCTGTTGTTCCTCTTCCTGTACCTGCTGCTGTTCCTCTTCCTGTACTTGCTGCTGTTCATCAACCTGTAGCTGCTGCTGATCTTCAAACTCTAGTTGTTGATGTTCATCAATCTCCCACCGTCGGCCGTCCGGAGGCATCTAGTCAGCTGCTTCACCGCCTTCTTTTCTGTTCATCGCCTTCCTTCTCCCTCGCGTTGACTGGTCATTGCTGGTCATCTTGAGTTTTTAGGTAGGGCCTACGCAGACAAAGCTGCATCATGATGGACATGCCGAGGGAGACACATGAATAGGAGGGACAGGCATGCAACTGCATGGTTAATGAGTGAATCCTTTGAATCCTATGAAACCCTTTCTCTTCTCCGTACTGTGTAAGAAGATAATCTTGATCAAGGAATGATGAAAGAGAGAAGGGATTTGCCGAGGTGGGCTTTGACAAAAGAGCTTCTATTTTCTCTATGCTCTTGGACAAAAAGTATGGGAGGTTTAATTGTCTGCTCCTGGTAAAATGCATCACCAAGCGAACATGATAGGCAAAGATTTGGCTAAACCTCCCTTCACAAGTGAAGTATCTCATTATGGCCTTCATCAGTGGAGCATAACTGTCAAGAAGATAAGAGAAAGGAAAAATAGCAGTGATGGTGTCCCTATGTTCCAGCTTGATGAAAGGTTTATAACTTTCAGATCAAGATGCTGCGCTTGTTTAAACCACTTTTCACCATGATACGGATCTTGGTAGCCTTGGATACATACCTTGGGGAGATTTTGAAATCAAGACCCGCTAACTGGAAGTGTTTGTCCTTGAATCTCAAAGCGCACAAATGTGTAAGTGGCGAAAAACTCTTAACTTCTTCTATCCTCTGGCAGAAATCAAGACATCCTACTTCATGGAAATTGAAAAGCACTGATGGGTGAGCATTGATTTCTTCTATGGAGATAGGCTCATATCTCTTATGTGGACCGCTCCTGTGATCTTGCTTTGGAGGCATTCTGACTTGAACAAGCTTTGGAAGAGGCAAACTGCCTTTACTGTATGAAAAATGCCCTGCTGGATTGAAACTGGCCACTATACTGTTTGGACATATATGGACACTGTGGTTTTGAATAAAATGCAACAATGTTTCTTTGAATAAGCCACCTCTGCACTCCTAAAAAAAAAAACAACCTTTCAACTCTGGATGCACTTCAGCCAGGCAAACTTTTTAATATGGTACCCTGTGTAAAGATGAGACAAACTCCTGTGTCAATTTCCTGTGCACAGTTTTGAAAAACTACTCCTGGTGAGTTTGTCAGAGGTCAATCAATCATAGCTACATCTCTGTCTTCAATATAAAACTGTAATCATCAACCACCTGTCCTTTATAAGTAGCCCTATTCACCTTCAGAAAATCTCTGTCAACAAATCTTCAACATGATACAATATGGTTTCTGGAAAAGGCAGACCCAAGTTAGATGTAAAATCAATGCACAGTGGTTTAGGAAACACAATCTCTGCTTGTGAGTTTAAGAGATCCACCAATACATCTACACCTCTGTCTTCAATGTTAGAGTTTCAACCATCAACAACTCTGCCCTTTAGAAAGTGGCTCTGCATCTTTGGAAAAACTCTGTTCAACAATCTTCAGAATGATACAATATAGTGCAAGGAAGAGGCAGACCTAGGTTCAAAGGTCAATACTACACCTGTACCTCTGTCTCAATGTTAAATGCAATCACCAACAACTCTGCCCTTTAGAAAGTGGCTCTGCACCTTTGGAAAAACTCTGTTCAACAATTTATATTAGGGACAACACAGTGAAAGGGAGGCAGTCTGCTAAAAGTGTGCTGTGAGAAAATACCAATAATTACTCTGTTCTTAAAATCTTTGATGTCAACCCATACACAAAAAACTCCTTGTTCAAGAAGGCTTTCAAACATTTAACAATTCTATCCTGTACCGGTGTGCCCACATTCCACTGTTTTGCATCTCAAGAAAATCACCACACATATGTTAAGAATGTCAATACACAGGCTTGGGGTTATAATGACAGAGTTTTTTAGAAGACCACAAGCTTTTAGGTTGAAACTGTGTGAGTTTTCCTTTTCAAAGAAAATATGTCACAATTCCTTCCACTGGTTGCATTTCACTGCTTTGACAATGTGGCAAGGTCTGGAGGACTGTGAGGACAGTTTTCTCTTTTAAGACTAAACCCTGTCTTTTCATAACAAAGCTTTCTTCTAATCAAAACACAAATCCTTACAAGACAACCTCAAAACCCCGTATCTCTATATGTGCTCTTTGAATGACAAATTCGGCCTTTTATCATATTGCAATATTTCAGCTCACTGTGTAGAAAGACTTCTTTTGTTTTTAACAATAATGACAAGGTCCGGGGTTTTAAACCTTCTTGTCATTCATCAACACCTTGCAATCGATGGGGAAATTCATAAAAATACCTTGAATTTTGATGGACACCCGCTTTGAAAGCTGAAATAATGCTGGGGACCTTTGATACTTGCGCGGCACCCTCTGAGGAAAACACGTCGCGCAAATACAGTCTGTCGGGTCGGCCTGTCGGGCGGTCGGGCGGCCTGTACAGGCGCGTCGCGCCAATGTACAAAGCACATGCCAACAAAGGAGACAAGGCAAAAATCGCTACCAGCGCGTCGCTCGGCTTCAAACGATGCTCGATCTTGCAAATTGACCCGAAAATTGCTGCTTTGGTGCTAGGGAGGCACGGGATCCGGCTTTCAGTTTTTAAATTGAAACTATCTCCCTCAACTTCATTCCTTTATATCAATTCAAAACAAGTCTTAATGGTTTTAAACTTTGGAAAATGAATGTTGGTTTTTTGACTCTGTTTTGTTTTAAAACAGTGGGTTTGTCATTTTAATATATGAACCCGAATATTGACTCTGACTCCGAGCTTTTAAACTTTGACAAATAACCCAAGCACATCTATATTATCTCTGCTATTGTTTTTAACAGTGTTGGTGCTATCCCTGATGTAAGGCAACCCACCTTACCACTGTAAAGATAATGCTCAAAAACTGTTATGTTTCTGAAGGACAGGACTTGCCTTGTTAATGTATTGTGACTGGTGCATTGGTCTTTTTGTAAGAGAGACATTCCAAAACCTCAACTCTGTCCCCTGTTTTGACAATTTAGGTGAAATGTTAACAAAGAAAAGTCATCCAAAAACTGTCAAAAGGCATTTGAAGCTGTTTTATCACTTAACAGGAGATTGCCTGTGCCCTTCCAACTTGTTTAATAATTTCTGCTCTTAGGTGATTTATAGGCTTCCCTTTGGACTGTAAGTGCTATCCTTTGGCTATTTCCCTTTAAATCATAATTCTCTGCTTTCTTGAAAAGCGCCTTCTAGACTTTGGGCATGTGACTGTGTATTGTTTTTTGATCCCTTCCCTTAAGGAAACTGCCCCTTTTTGACATCAATGGCATATATAATCATAATGTTCCCAGTCCATCATGATGTGTATTTTGAGAGATATTTTACTATGGGCAATGCATTTTGAAGCATAACCACCACTTTTTACCTATGTAAAAGACCTCTGCTCTCTCCCTTTGCATCTTCCCACTGCATCTTTCTGACTAATCAGTCTTCAACCATGTCCAAGGCTTTGGCCATCTGCTCATATATGGAGGAGGCTCTTCATCAGGTAAGGTATCTGAAGGCTTTTTGACAATTATGTTTGACACAACCTTTCTCTGAATGTGGTGGTAAGTAAACCACTTAAAACACCAATCTTAGCATCTTTACTTGCAAGCATTACTGTGTTTCAGAAGAAACCCTAATCACAGTGACATTGTCTCCCTGCACTGTTCTAAGGGTGACTGAGCTATTTATCATTTGGCTTGGTCATCTCATGACAGATTACTTGTTAAATCATCTTTGTGACTGATGGAGGTTAGTGCATTTTGAGAAACCAAGAACTTTCTTTCTGCCTGGGTAATGGCATTGGTTGTCAGCATCTGTTCTATTTGATCTTGTGGATAAGCAGGGTACTTATGATTGGAATTTTTATCAATGACATACCTTTCTTCATTTCAACAATTTCCATGATTTGAAAGCTTCAGATGACCTCCTTTATCAGACCAGACTCTTTTTCCTAGCATATTTCAAACTCTGTTCCTGTTATGACCATCACTCAAATTCATAAAACCTGGACATATGTTTCACTGTTCAATACAAAGCAAACCTGGACCTTTACAATTTTCCAAGTCAATATTGGCCAGCGCCCTCTGCTTGTGGATGAAGGAGGCGCCCTAACCCTCTGCTTGTAAATGAAGGAGGTTCTGGGCCTTGACAATTTACCAGTTTGCTGAGACAGTGGTGTCCCTTTCTTACTGTGATTTTCATGCTGGAAAGAGCTGTAAAGTCCAGATGAGTAGCTTTCTGTTTTGCAGACATATCTCAGGCTCAAGTTACATTTAGAAGCAGCTGTTCCTCTAACTGTAAACTCAAACATTTACTTCATGAGATGAAATTATCTTTCACCAGAACTACATAAAACACCCGTGAAAAACCCATAGTCGGGCTGAGATTGGGTTTGCGTGGTCAGTCGTAGATCTAGGGGTGAGTGATGCGATTTTCTAGGGTCGTTTGTCAAACTAATTTTGCAAAGTGGGAGGTCAGTCATGGTTGGTCTCAGCAGATGGAGGCTTTTGGGGCTTTTGGTGATTAAGCAAGGACAGCCTGTCTAGCGCCACTTCCTAAGTATAGGGGGGAGACTTTTAAAACATATTTGGATTTGGTTTTTAAAGTCGATGGGTGATCATAATAACAACAGAAGGAGACAATGAGGTTTTGATTTTGACATGGGCGAACTGAAAAGGTAGAAGGGTGAAAAAAGTTTTAGGAGGGTTTTCTGGATGACATATTGACATGAGGAAATCAGTTTCTAGAAAACTCGGCTTGTAGATATAGTCATCACTAACATGTAAAAAATACTAATGGCTAACAGATCTAATTATCTTATGGGTCTACATTATCCCATAGACATAAAATATTGTGCAAGTAACCCTAACGTTTGGTGACAATTCCACCAAAATAGCTCATACATGGAATAATAAGCATCATAAGAGGTTAATTGATGTCCTAGGGCCTTCTAGGAGGCATACTTGGGTCCATGAGTGCCATAGTGATGCATAGGACCCATCAAAAGTGATGGAAAAGGGGGTAGCCGCTTGTTTTCCAAACATTAAACCTGTGGTGCTCTCATTAAACCTATGGACTGAAAGGGTAGTGTGTGGCCACCATTAGCAAGTAGGTCAAGTGTTGTCTTGTTGAGGATAGATTGGTTGTAAAAGAACTAACACCAAGCCCCAGTTGTATTCCTTGTACCAATGTGATTGTAAAGGGTCACGATCCATGGTACAAGAGCTCTAGCCTATTGTATTGTAGTTTGTAATATAGTGAAGAAGGGTTTGAAAAAGGTAAAATTATCATGTGCACTAGTTGATTCCTTCATTTGTGTAGTTTTATTTTTGCATTGAAGTAGATGTGTTGTGGCACTTGAGTGTGTTTTCATCAATGATTCTAAGACAAAACCTAGATTCTCATATGTCAGGAAATTGAACATATTTCTTGTTCACCTAAGAAATACTTATAACTCATCTTATGCTACTCATGTCCAATCTAAACTCATCCCACTTAACAGGTTACCAAGTCAAGGCTCACATCCAACCGTGGCATTAAAATAAATAAGAAACAAATTTTACATCTTAACATTCCATATCACATGCCACGCCTTACAATTCCTTGCAATTATCTGGCATGTGTTAGCATCCCCTGCATTCCTTGGCATGCTTTGGCACTTCCTAGAATACACTACCACTCCCTGACATGCCCTAGCACTCTAGCATACCTTGGAATTTCCTATCATATAAACTTGCTACTCCTTACTTAGCATACCTGAAACTCACTGACACTCCCTATCACACACTCTTATTCGTTCATTTCCCTGCATTTTGAACTAGTTCTCCCTTGTGTTTCCATGGCACTCTGTAGCACGCATTGACACACCCTGGCACTTGGCACATCTTTTCATGTCACCCTAGAACTCTAGAATTCATTGGCACTAGCTAGCATACCTTTTTGTTGAGATTCAACAAGATGATGATCCTAGTGAAAATTAAGAACCTACACTAGGTGGGGCCTGCAGACTATTTTTAGGTGTATGTCTATTTTTAGAATGGTGAGAAAATTCTATTTATAGATGAGGTTCCATTTTTATATGCATGTGCGAATTATATTTATATATCACATGTCTAAATATAGAATGCATGTCCTTATTGTTATCTCTTAATAATAACTGGACAATAAATATTAATCTATTCTCTTGAAGCACTTGATTTCAGTTAACTGAAGTGGAAAACCAGTTAGATGAAGGAATTTCAAGTTCTAAGGTTGGTTGGTGGGACATGCAAGTGGAATTAGTCATAACTGAGTGATTTGAAGTTGTAACAGAGTTGGATGTGTAGTTATGTGAGTTGTAAAGTAGTTTAACTTAGTTAAGTGAGTTAAATTAGTTGTGCTAGTTGTAACTAGTTGTAACTAAATATACACTAGTGTGAGATCAATGAATTAAATATTAAATTAATTCACATGGAGTGATCTCACATGAAACTGAAGATTTACTAATTTTAACTACATGCATGTCAGATCCAGTGGAGAACCAATTAAGAGATAGGTGAAAGGGACAATTTGACTATTAGTTGTGACATTAGTGGGTGCACTCATGCAACCACACACACATTGGAGATGCCAATGAGGATTGCGCAGTCAAGGCAAGGAAGGATCTCTTTCATTCATGGATTGTGATCAGTAGGGATTGTGCAGTGGAGGCAGGTTGTTAGGAGGCAGTAAATTGGCGCATGTATTTGCCAATTTTTGTATGACAACGTGAGATGATTGTATATTGTACTGAGAGCTCTTGGATTAGCGTTTTGTATGATGTTGTTTCATGATCCATGATATATACATAATATATGATAGTGGGGTTTTTAGCTTTATGCTTTCCTAGTAAAAACATCTACGTTATGTGTGATTAATCTTTCTTTATGTGTTTGCAGTTGATGACCGTGTTTTAAATTCTGAAAGATTTTTGTAGAAGATATTTTGTATTTAAAAGTGGCATACCATTGTTAGATCAGGAGAATCCAAGAAATACATAATTTTTATTAAAATTTCTACATGGTATCAGAGCAAAGATGATTGCAATTTTGAAGTAGTAGTTGAGTTTGTTGGTGGAAACAATTCGAATTTGCTGCAAGAATTTCTTGGTTCGATAATTGAGTAAACATCGAAATGGCTTTCAATGGCTTGTGGCTAGAGTGTGCACTTGAGGGTATCTCAAACTACATTTCCTATAAGGACAGGATGGAGACCGTGCTTGAAGTTAATGGTGTGAAGGAATTCATCGACAATGATGTTCCTAAGCCCACTTCGACAGATGTTGCATTACTTGATGCATGGAAAAAGAAAGTAGTGAAGATGAGAAGGATTCTGTTGGAAGGTGTACGAGACCATATTGTCTCAAGCCTTCATGGGAAAGCCATTCCATTTTCTATGTAGAAGGCTTTGACGGATATTTTCCAAAGAAACAACGACCATAGGAAATTGGCATTGAAGGATAAACTCAGAAAGATCAAGATGGAGAAGGGCGACAATATTCCTAAGTATCTCGCAAAGTTTTTCCAATTTCGGGATGAACTGGGGAGTGTGGGAATCATGGTTGTTGAAGATGATTTGGTGAGCTTGGCTCTCTTGGGACTTTCTAAGAGTTGGAAAAGTTATCAAGACTTTGTCAACGGACGGGAAAAACTGTCGAATTGGGAATGACTATGGTCGGATCTAGTGCAGGAGGAGTTTAGGCGAAACACCAGAGATGGATCTTCATCAAAGCATGATAATGAAGAGGATTTTGCTTTGGCTTCCAAGGAAAGGAAAGGGAAGGGGAATAAATTCCATTCAAAATCCGAGTCTAAAGGTAATAATATGGATTTGAATAAGGTGAAGTGTTTTCACTGTCACGAACATGGGCATCTTGCCATTAGCTTCCCATAGAAAAATAAGAACAAGGAGGTTGCTGGAGTTGTACCTGGTGAGGCCCTTGGCCCACAATTTGAACTTGATTTATCTTTGATCGCATGCTTGGTTTCAAGCGCAATGGGATCGGTGTGGTATCTTGATAGTGGTGCTTCCTTCCACATGAAAAGAGATAAGGAGCTTTTCAGTGACTTGGAGGAGAAATATCTCCAAATGCATATAGAGATGGGTGATGATGGATGATATAGTGTGACCTACATTGGTAACATTACTTTTGAGAGGGATTTAGGTAAACCATTTCAATTGAAAGATGTTATGCATGTTCCAGGTTTGAAGAAAAACTTGCTCTCAGTCGTGATGTTGCAGGATAGAGGCTATGACATTGTTTTCAATGATGGAAAAGATTTCCTACGACATAAAACAATGGTTTAAGAAAAGAGGATAAGGATTTGAGTTAAGAATCTCTACAAGCTATAGGTAGAAGGTTGCGCTGCAATGATGGGCAAGGTGGAAAAAAAATGGTGAGCCAGGATGAGGGCGAATTATGGCACAGGCGATTGGGCCACATTCATCATGGAGCCTTAAAATTCATGCAACAAATATCTATTGGAAATCCAATGGGAATGCATGCTTAGTTAGATCAGTGCAAGGGTTGCACCATGGGGAAGTATGTAAAGTCCATCTTTCATGAAAAGGAGAGCCATGCTTCGTGTTGAATTCTTAGTTAAACTGAGAGGGGGGGGTGAATCAGTTTAACACATACATGAGCTTTTTAAATTTTTCATCAACTTATTTGCAGCTTACTTTTATAACCAACCTTAGTATATGAACAGTCTTAATAAGTTGCAGCAAGTATTAAATTAATGTGACATCAAACTTATTATGAGAACATCAAACATTAAGCAGATTTGGTAAATCATTTTAGCACATAGACAACACAGATAGAGACAACAGATATAAGTGGAAACCCATAAAGGGAGAAAACCACATCTTATTATTGTTGTGATGCAAAGGCAAGCTCCAACTCCCTCTCACCACTGTTTTTCTGCAGGCACCGACCTACAAAAGGCACCAACCTCAATTCCGTAAGCTACAACTTTCAAGGAAGCTCCAACTCCCTTCAATTTTCTGCAGGCACCAACCTACAGGAGGCTCCAACCTCAGTCAGCTACAACTGACAGCTATCAAGCTTCAACTTGATAGGGAAGCTCCAAATTCCTCAATTTATTAAACGAAATGTTTGCTGATTTACCTCAGATATCAACTTTGTTCTATAGCATATCTTTATGCTCTTCTCTTTCTTATCTTCTCTGCCTCAATCTTCTATACTCTGCATTCTCTCTCTCTCTCTCTCTCTCTCTACTATGTATATCAAGGTGATATTACTTATAGAGATTTCCTGATGACTGTTTGTTTTCCTCTAGGAATTCGAAATGGATAGTCATACCTCTTGATTTTCTACCTTCTCATTTCTTTTTAGCTCACTCAGAAAAATATAACTGTAGGTACTAACTTTAATATTATAGTGGGAATTTTGTTCTCTTCCGAAGACTTGCCAATGCATCACAACAATATAAATTAAAATAATTTACATTCAATTACAATGAAAACTCCAACTCACTCATTCAGCCTCTTGGCTTGCTGCGCATTTGTCTTTTCTTTGACTGTGTCTTTGTCCCTTTCGGCTCTGTTTGTTTCCTTGTTCACTATCGCAGGGTAACGGCCATATGCCATACATATGTAACTGTGTTTTTTATATCATGCTAATTGATTCTCAACATTATACAAATAATAAAATGTTTTAACTTGTTCCCTTACTGTCCCACTTGCTTAACTTTTTCTATCATCTGATGCGATGCATTACTGTCCACATATTGGAAATATGTATGTATTATTTTGTATATAGATATATGTGCCGCAGTGATTTCCTTTCCTCTTTAAATTTGGATCAATTAACTTGGAGAAAAAATGTTCTTAGTCTTATCTTTGGATGGACCCCACATGCCAGCTATACTCCACTCATGTATTTCAATCGTAATCGCAACATTCATAATACTCCTGTGATTTGGTCTTTTCATTTCCATCAATGCAATGAATCACTTTTCAAGTTATTCCCATTGCGATTAATCACAATCGCAATATTTTAATATAGTGCTCCGACATTCTGCTTCTTTCCGATGCGATTGACCACTATTCATTTAAATGTGCCGATGTGATTAGGCTGGAACTCAAACCTATCAAGTCACAGTTTATATGCCCATAGGGTCCGGAACTCAGTCGCAATTGCAATTTGCAGTTGCATGTTCTTATATACTTATGCTTCGATGCTCCGATGCGATTGGGTGAGGGTCCCACTAGCTATAAAATCTCTGAAACTTAAACATATATAAATCGTTGTTTAAACCATATCGGGTCCAGAACTTCAATCGTAATCACAACTTCTATTGTCATGCTTCACTGCCACACTTTTCTCTGATGCGATGTAACACTATTATGACGTAACTCAAACATATATTAATCATGATTTATAGACCCATCAGGTCCGGGCTTCAATCGCAATCGCAACTTTCTATTCATATGATACGCTGTCACATTTTTCGATGCGATTGATAAGGGTCCCACCATATGGTACTTTTCCTTTGATAGAACCTTTGGTTCTTTAGATCTTGCGCTACACACACACACACACACACACAGATATATATATATATATATATATATATATATATATATATATATGCCTTGGACCATTGTGTATAAGGTGCAACATAAATAAGGCGCTGCATATATATAGGAGTCTGCTTCCGCTTTAATGTATCCTCCAGCTAGGGTAATGTTTCTCAGAATAAGGTTTATATATATCCTCCAGCTTGGGTAATGATTCTCGGAATTTTATGTAGGGGGGTCCCACCTTATGATACTTTGTATATAGTGCGCTGCACATATATATATATGCTTTGCTCTTTGGAAAAAAAGGCACTATACTTATATAAAGTGCTGCGTATATATATATATATATGTGTGTGTGTGTGTGTGTGTGTGTGTGTGTGTGTACTTTTCCGCTTCAGTCTTTAGTGAATCTTCCAGTGGGGGTAGTGATTCTTGGAATTTGTTTGATAACGGCTCTGCCTCTACCTCTGCCTTCGTTGTGCCTCTACTGCTTGACCTTTTCATCTGTTGCCTCTGCCTTTTTGCCTCTGCCTTCGTTGCTCTCTGTAAATATTACCTACTGTCTTCTGTTGTTGTCCTTCACCTATCTCTGCATCTGTTGCCTTCTTTTCCATCAATGACAATATTTCCAACAGTCTCCCCCTTTGGCATTGATGGCAATACACTATCTCTGTGGCAATACACTTTCTCTGTTTTCCTTTTAGGATCCTTTCTCCTGTTGCTTGCTCTTCCTCCCCCTTTGAAATCAATGGCAAGGGGTTGCACATCTCGTAGTGTAGATTATGTCCTTTAATTCTTTAATCCTGAGGACCTGTTTCATGCTTCCTTTGTTGGCTGATCTCCCCCTCGAATGATATTTTCGTTTCTATTCTCCCCCTGAAATTGTGCTCTCTCTTCATATCAGAGAGTAGCATCTACAGATACTACCCCTAGTCTATTTCTAAAATATTCAAATGGATCTCTAGCAAGCAGTTTGGTAAATATATCTGCTGTCTGTTCTTTTGTTGGTACATACTCCAGTTTTACTATCTTCTGAGCCACTTGTTCTCGGAGAAAATGATACTTGATTGGGATATGTTTAGTTTTTGAGTGAAGCATAGGATTTTTAGATATACTTATACCACTAGTATTATCACATTTGATTGAGATAGTTTCATCAATGCTTACCTTCATGACTTGGAGGGTTTGCTTCATCCACATGACTTGTGTACAACATGCTGCTGCTGCTATATATTCTGCTTCTGTTGTAGACAGAGAGATAGATGTTTGTTTCTTGCTTAACCATGCCACCAGACTTTCTCCTAAATAGAATGCACCTCCACTTGTGCTTTTCCTGTCATCCACATAGCTGGCCCAATCTGCATCTGTGTATGCTATCAAAGTGAAGCTTTTGCCTTTAGGATACCAAAGTCCATACTGAGTTGTTCCTTGTAGATATCTAAATATTATTTTGACTGCCAGAAGGTGGTTTTGTTTAGGTGCTGCTTGATATCTAGCCACTAGTCCTACTGCTAGCATGATGTCTATTCTTGATGCTTTCAGATACAACAGACTTCCTATCATGGATCTATAGAGTTTTTGATCTATATCAACAGATCCATCATCAGCACACAGCTTGCATCTCGTGATCATGGGAGTTGACACAGGTTTGCAGTCCTCCATTTTGAACTTTTTCAACATTTCTTTTAAGTATTTTTCCTATGAGATGAATGTGCTTGTGTTCTATTGCTGAATTTGAAGTCCTAAGTAGAAACTAAGTTCTCCAATCATGGACTTCTCAAACTATGATTTCATCTTCTCAGCAAACCCTTTTGCTAGTTCATCTTTGTTGCTTCCAAAAATAATGTCATCAACATATACTACAACAATCAGGAGTTCATTTTCATGGGCTTTTATGTATAGATTGTTGTCTACTCCACCTCTCTTAAAGCCCTGTTTTTGCAAATATTTATCTAGTCTTGAGTACCAAGCACGAGGAGCCTGTTTCAGTCCATATAGAGCCTTCTTCAGTTTGCACACATAGTCTTATTTGTCTGTTAAAGAGAAACCTTCCGGTTGTTCCATGTAGACTTCTTCTTCTAGATCTCCATTCAGAAAAGTAGATTTTACATCCATTTGATATACCTTGAAGTCTTGATAGCATGCAAAGGCCAGAAACATTCCGATGGCTTCCATTCTGGCTACAGGGGAAAATGTTTCATCGAAATCAAGTCCTTCGATTTGTGAATATCCTTTGCAGACAAGTCTGGCTTTATTCCTGATTACCTATCCTTCCTCATTCATTTTATTTTTGAATACCCATTTTGAGCCTATGAAATTTTTCCCAGTGGGTCTAGGAACTAGTTCCCAGGTATTGTTTTTCTCAAATTGGTCTAATTCTTCATTCATAGCATTCACCCAATACTTGTCCTTGTTGGCTTCTTCAAATCTCTTTGGCTCTATTTGTGATAACATGGCTATGTATACCTCTTCTTTCTGTTCAGTTAGCTGCCTTCTTGTCTGGACCCCTACTTTCTTGTCTCCTATGATCTGATCTTCAGGATGATTCTTCTTAGTGTATCTTGAGGGGGCTTTCAAGCTCAGCTCTGCATCTTCTGTTGTCTTGCTTGTTTCATCATCATTTTGGTTTTCTTCTTCATGGTTTTCTAATGGACTACAGCAGTCTGTATCTCTTGTATTGTTTGGAAGTTCTTCATCAAATCTCACGTCAATACTTTCTACTATTTTTCAAAGAGTCTTGTTGTAGCACTTGTACCCTTTACTTTTGGAAGCATATCCTAGAAAAATCCCTTCATCTGCTCTTGCATCAAATTTCCCAAGATTTTCATCATTATTCTTTATATAACACTTGCTTCAAAAAATTATAAAATTTTTGATTGAAGCTGGCTTTCCATGCCATAGTTCATAGGGAGTCTTGTCACTGCTTGGCCTTAAGTGAGCTTTATTAAGGATATGCACTACTGTGTGTACTACTTCTGCCCATAAGGTTTGAGGAATATTACTCTCTTGCATCATGGCTCTGGAAATTTGTTGAACATATCTATTTTGTCTCTCTACTAATCCATTCTGCTGAGGTGTCCCTGAAATAGTAAATTGTTGTTTTATGCCATATTCATTGCATAGATCTGCAAAGTCATAATCTGTGAATTCACCTCCTTTGTCCGATCTGATGCATTTTAGCTTGCATCCTGTCTGATTTTTTGCTAATGCTTTGAATATTTTGAATTTTTCCAAAGCTTCCGATCTATTCTTGAGAAATGCAACCCATGTCATTCTGGAGAAATCATCTATTATTAGCATGAAGTAGGATTCTCCACTTGGTGTTTTAGTTCTTGCAGGTCCACACAGATCCATGTGCACAAGATGGAGTGGTCTTCTTGTTGATAACTCATCTTTGGCCTTAAAGGATGTGCGGGTCTGTTTACCCAATTTACAAGATTTGCATATGGTATTAGAAGGCCTTTTTATTTTTGGCATGTCTTTGACCGCTTTCTTCTTGCTCATTTTGATGATATGATCGAAGTTGAGATGTCCCGATCTCCTATGCCATAACCAAGACTCCTCAAGTTTGCTAAGATGGCATGCTTCATCTTCCTCTTTCACGATGTAAACATTGCTCTCTGTTCGAACACCTTTGAGCAGAGTCTTACCTGTGGTGCTTGATCTGACTTCACAGTCTTGTGCTCTGAAAAGAACTTCGTAGCCTTTATCACACATTTGACTGACACTCAGCAAATTTTCTTTCAGCCCATCTACAAATAGTACATCTTGGGCCTTACCTCTGCCATTATCTAAGATGACTGAGCCCTTTCCCTTGATTTTTCCCGATTTATCATTGCCAAAAGTAACATTACCAGTTTTCTTTTCATCAAAAGTTATAAATTTTCTTCTGTCTCCAGTCATATGTTTTGAGCAGCCACTGTCCAGATACCACTAGCTTTTCAGATCTTGAGTAGTTAGAGCTAGGTCGCACTTATTCACCTTCTTTTTCCATTGGAGGCATCCTTTTTTTTGGTATCTTTTGTGAGATGCTGAATCACATCCTTTCAGAGGACATTTGGAAGGCATATATCCAACTTGATTGCATACACAGAATTTGATCATAATTTTTGCAGAATTGTGAGTATGAACAAAATTTCTTTGATTCATAAACCTCCTTGAGGTGTTGAACATCAATCTTTGTCCATAATTTCTACATTCAATAATTTTATGGCCAAATTCCTTACAATAAAAATAGTAACCATAGAAATTATTTGCATACTTGATGTAAGGTTGTCTTCTCCATTTGTTTGCTTGAGACAGTCTCTTCACTGTTTACGTCTTTTGCTGGTTTGAATCACTCCTCCTTGCATGACAGTATGCAGTAATGTGTCCCAGCTTGTGGTAGACATAACATGTGGCATTTTTCATAAGAGGGAAGAATCTCCTTTGATGGCTTCAAAATTTGACATACTCAGGGGTGTATGAATCTTTTTCTGTTGTTTGAGTATTTCTTTCATTCTTTGTTATTAGAGGATTTTTCTGGGTTCTGTCTCCCTCCTTACAAGTTTCTTCTTTTGTAGGAATTATTTGAGCTGCTTCATCATCCCTCTTTTCTTTTACAAAAATAATCTCTCTGTTTTCCTTTTATTTGCTTTTACTTGATTCTCCTTCATAGCCTATTCCAGTTTTTATCATAGGAGATCTTTGAGCAACCAGAATTTCATTCAACTTACTAGATCTTGTTGTTTGAGAAGAATTTATAGCCACTTTCCTTTGAGCATTTTATAATTTCTTCCTGAGACATACTACTTCTTCTTCCAACTTCTCTTGTTCCTGAGTTTTCTCCTTGAATTTCTTAAGTAACATGTCCTCTATCTTCTTGGCTTCTTCAAGCTCTATCTTTAGTTGCATAAGGACTTATGAATTTTGTTCTTCTCGTACATACTTGAGGAGAATGTCCTTTTTTTTTTCTGCATTTCATCTTGAGTCTATCAATCTCTTCCGGAGCACTTCTTAGCTCCCCCTCAAGGTCGACTTCACCTTCTTCTTCTTCATATTCTAGCAGGAGACCTTCAAGTTCTTCTATGGCCATCAATAAAAATTCATAGGTTCCTTCTTCACTTGAAGGTTCATCTGAGTCTTCAGATGCACTGTTGTCTTGTTGAGCATAGAAGGATTTTCTGCTGAACTTCTTTCCTTTTTGCCAGTTTTTTGATGCATTTTTCTCTGTTTCTTGAGCCTGATTCCTTACTTTCTTGTGAGGACACTTAGCAGCATAGTGTCCCACTCTTCCACAGTTAAAGCATTTGAAAGGAAGTTTACCTTTGTATTTGGCTGAGCCTCTATCCAATTTCTTGACAAATTTTTCCTCTTCTTCATCTGAGAAAGAGCATATGTCTTCCTCTTCTTCTTTATTCTTTTTTGTTTTAAAGGCTGCCTCCCTCGCACTTGGCTTCTTCTGTGGGAGCCTCATCTCATATGCTGTTAGATTTCCAAGTAGCTGGTTCATGGTCAAGGTCTCCCAGACAGCTGTTTCTTCTATTGCAGACACCTTGGGATTAAAGTTGGATGGAAGAGATCTTAGAATCTTTTGCACAATTATACCTTCTGGTATGTTCTCTCCAAGAGCTTTCATATTGTTTACAATTTCTGCAACTTTTAAGAAGAAGTTGCCAACATCTTCATCATCATTCATTTTTAAATTTTCAAACTGGGCTCTATATACTTGAAGTTTGGCAGTATTTACCTTTTTATCTCCCTCATGGATGTTCTCTAGAGTATCCCACATCTCTTTGGCAGTGTCTTTGTGCATTACTTTAATAAATTTTGCTTCACACAATCCATTTAAGATGGCATTCATGGCTTTTGCGTTAGCTACAAAATCTTGTTTGGTTTCCTTTTCTGAGTCAGTTTCCTTTGGGGCATATCCTAAATCCACAGCACCCCAAACTTCTATTCCTAGAGACATTATGTATGTCCTCATCTTGATTTTCTAGAAGGCATAATTTGCACCTGTAAAGAAAGGGGCTTTATTGGTTGAGCATCCTTCTTTACTAGCCATCCTGAGAACCTAGAATCTCCTTTTAGTTGTTAAACTGGTACAAAGGAACTTGGCTCCGATACCAATTGTTGAATTATTAGTTAAACTGAGAGGGGAGGGGGGTGAATCAGTTTAACACATACATGAGCTTTTTAAATTTTTCATCAGCTTATTTTCAGCTTACTTTTATAACCAACCTTAGTATATGAACAGTCTTAATAAGTTGCAGCAAGTATTAAATTAATGTTACATCAAACTTATTATGAGAACAACAAACATTAAGCATATTTGGTAAATCATTTCAGTACATAGACAACATAGATAGAGATAACAGATATAAGTGGAAGCCCATAAAGGGAGAAAACCACATCTTATTATTGTTGTGATGCAAAGGCAAGCTCCAACTCCCTCTCACCACTGTTTTTCTGCAAGCACCGACCTACATGAGGCACCAACCTCAATTCTGCAAGCTACAACTTGAAAGGAAGCTCCAGCTCCCTTCAATTTTCTGCAGGCACCAACCTACAGGAGGCTCCAACCTCAGTCACCTGCAACTGACAGCTATCAAGCTTCAACTTGATAGGGAAGCTCCAACTTCCTCAATTTATCAAACGGAATGTTTTTTTATTTACCTCAGATATCAGCGTTTTTCTGTAGCATCTCTTTATGCTCTTCTCTTTCTTATCTTCTCTGCCTCAATATTCTATACTCTGCATTCTCTATCTTTATTCTCTCTCTCTCTCTCTACTATGTATATCAAGGTGATATTACTTATAGAGATTTCCTGATGACTGTTTGTTTTCCTCTAGGAATTCGAAATGGATAGTCATACCTCTTGATTTTCTACCTTCTCATTTCTTTTCAGCTCACTCAGAAAAATATAACTGTAGGTACTAACTTTAATATTATAGTGGGAATTTTTTTCTCTTCCAGAGACTTGCCAATGCATCACAACAATATAAATTAAAATCATTTACATTCAATTACAATGAAAACTCCAGCTCACTCATTCAGCCTCTTTTCTTGCTGCGCATTTGTCTTTTCTTTGACTATGTCTTTGTCCCTTTTGCTCTGTTTTTTTCCTTGTTCACTATCGCAGGGTAACAGCCATATGCCATACATATGTAATTGTGTTTTTTATATCATGCTAATTGATTCTCGACATTATAAAAATAATAAAATGTTTTAACTTTTTCCCTTACTGTCCCACTTGCTGAACTTGTTCTATCATCCGATGCGATGCATTACTGTCCACATATTGGAAATATGTATGTATTGTTTTGTATATAGATATATGTGCCGTGGTTCTTTCCTTTCCTCTTTAACTTTGGATTAATTAACTTGGAGCAAAACTGTTCTTAGTCTTATCTTTGGATGGACCCCACATGCCAGCTATACTCCACTCGTGTATTTCAATCACAATCGAAACATTCATAATACTCCTGCGATTTGGTCTTTTGATTTATGCCGATGCGATGAATCGCTTTTCGAGTTCTTCCAATTGCGATTAATCACAATCGCAACCTTTTAATATACTGCTCTGACTTTCTGCTTCTTTCCGATGTGATTGACCACTGTTCATTTAAATGTGCTGATGCGATTAGGTCGGAACTCAAACCTATCAAGTCACAGTTTATATTCCCATCGGGTCTGGAACTCAATCGCAATCGCAATTTGCAGATGCATGTTCCGATATACTTATGCTCCGATGCTCCGATGCGATTGGGTGAGGGTCCCACTAGCTATCAAATCTTTGGAACTTAAACATATATAAATCATTGTTTAAACCATATCGGGTCCGAAACTTCAATCACAATCACAACTTCTATTGTCATGCTTCACTGCCACACTTTTCTCCGATGCAATGTAACACTGTTATGTCATAACTAAAACATATATTAATCATGATTTATAGACCCATCAGGTTCAAGCTTCAATCGTAATCGCAACTTTCTATTCATATGATCCGCTGTCACCTTTTTCGATGCGATTGATAAGGGTCCCACAATATGGTACTTTTCCTTTGATAGAACCTTTGGTTCTTTAGATCTCACGCTATATATATATATATATATATATATATATATATATATATATATATATATTCATATATTCCTTGGAACGTTGTGTATAAGGCGCAACATAAATATATAACAGATATATATATATATATATATATATATATATATATATATATATATATATATATATATATGTATGTATATATGTATGTATGTATGTATGTATGTATGTATGTATGTATGTATGTATGTATGTATGTATGTATGTATGTATGTATGTATGTATGTATGTATGTATGTATGTATGTATGTGTACTTTGTCGCTTTAGTCTTTAGTGAATCTTCCAGCGGGGGTAGTGATTCTCAGAAATTGTTTGATAACGGCTCTACCTCTGCCTCTGCCTTTCTGCCTCTGCCTTCACTGTGCCTCTGATGCTCGACCTTTTCATCTGCTGCCTCTACCTTTCTGCCTCTGCCTTCGCTGCTCTCTGTAAATATTAGCTACTATCTTCTGTTGTTGTCCTTCGCCTGTCTCTGCATCTGCAGCCTTCTTTGCCATCAATGAAAATATTTCCAACACTTCGGTGATCTTGGATAGAGTTCACACAGACGTGTGTGGACCATTCTCAGTTGCTTAAATGGAAAAATACAGGTATTATGTTATTTTTGTTGATGAATTTTCTCATAAATGCTGGATCTTATTCATGTAGAAGAAGGATAAAAAATTCTCAAAGTTTTGTGAGTTTAAGCATGCGTGGAGAAAGATTCGGGGAACCAAATGAAGGCTCTGAGGAGTGATAATGGTGGAGAATACATCTCTAATGAATTCAAATACTTCTGTAGCAAAGAAGGAATTCGAAGAGAGCTGATAGCGCCTCATAACCCACAGCAAAATGGGGTTGCCGAGAGGAAGAACAAAACGATTATGGGTGCTGCATAAGATATGCTGCATGATCAGGGCCTACCAATGCATTTGTGGGAGGAAGCATGCAACACTAGGATTTATGTGCAAAACCATTGTCCTCATAGATTACTTGGCATGAGTAAACCTGAAGAAGCGTTTATTGGTAAGAAACTGGATGTTTCTCACTTTAAGATTTTTGGCTCATATGTGTATGTGCATGTGACCAAGAACACTAGGAAGAAGCTGAAGTCGACTGCTAAAATTGGGATATTTGTGGGGTACAAAGAAACAACCCATAATTATCGTGTATATTTTCCAAACAGTCAAATGACTATGGTGCGACGGGATATAAAATTTAATGAGGAGAAATCTATGAAGTTGTCGCTTGAGAGGGAGCTAGAATTACATGAGGTGGAGGAAATTTTGGTTCCCAAAGATGAGTCTCTAGATGTGGATCAGCCACAGGAGGAGGTTCATGGAGTGGAGGAGTCCACTCAGGTAGAGCTAAACATCAGAACTGGTAGAAGCACAAAATGTAGGAGTCCCTAATTCAAAGCACAGACAGAGACATTATCCTGATCGATTCAATGGATACATGACTGTCATGAGCAAATGTATTGTGACTAAGCCATCTTCCTTTCAAGAAGCAGTACAAGAGCCCACAAGGGTAGATGCAATGGTGGAAGCGTATGACTCCATTTTCAGAAATAATTCTTGCGAAATTGTTCCAAGGTCGGTTGATAAATTAGTGGTAGGTTCAAGATGGATCTACAAGGTAAAGCAAGCTGCTGATGGGAGCGTTGAGAAGTACAATTCTAGATTTGGGGCCCGAGGCTTCTCACATATCAAGGGGATTGATTATGAA
Organism: Pinus albicaulis; assembly: GCA_034641835.2. NCBI lineage: Eukaryota > Viridiplantae > Streptophyta > Pinopsida > Pinales > Pinaceae > Pinus > Pinus albicaulis. Next base: position 1,344,461,951 of record CM076581.1, on the reverse strand, counting down.
GAAACCTTTGCACCTGTTGCATGGTATTCTTCCATAAGGACCATTTTTTCCCTCTCAGCGCAGATGGGTTGGCACATTCATCAGATGGATGTGAAGACAATGTTTCTCAATGGGATCATTAAGGAAGAAGTGTACATTGAGTAGCCTAAAGGATTTGAGATCTTCAGCAGCAAGTCACATGTGTGTAGACTCAAAAGAGATTTTTATGGGCTAAAGCAAGCACCCCGTGCTTGGTACACTCGGATCGACAACTATTTCACTGGACTTGGCTTCACCACGAGTGAGGCAGATGCAAATATATACCAAATTGTGGTGGAGGTTAAGATTTTAATCATTTTTCTTTATGTTGATTATTTAATACTCATTGGTGATGAGCACCTGATACACTCATGCAAGGAGGACCTTGCAAAGGAGTTCGAGATGAAGGATATGGGCCTCCTTCGTTATTTCCTTAGATTGGAAATATGGAAGCGAGAAGGTGAAATTTTTGTGTCTCAAGGCAAGTATGCAAGGGAGATACTGGGTAAGTTTCACATGGAGGGCTGCAAACCCATGGATACTCCTCTTCCAAGAAATTGGAGGAAATATGATGCTACATCTGGAGAGGTAGTGGATGCTACTATCTATCAACATTTAGTGGGTTCGCTAATGTATTTAGTAAATACAAGACCGGGCATATGCTATGCGGTGAACCAACTTAGTCAAGAGATGGTTAAGCCTACCAAGCTCTTTTAGAATGTAGTAAAGCATGTCTTGAGATATCTCAGGGACACATTTGAGTATGGCGTATGGTACAGATAGACGTATGAGGTGAAGTTGCATGGCTTCACGGATGCAGATTGGGCTGGTAGCCCAACAGACAGAAAGAGCACATCAGGAGGGGTCTTCAATATCAGATCGATAGTTTTTTCTTGGTACAACAGGAAACAGAGATTTGTGGCACTCAGTTCAACGGAAGCGGAATACATGGAAACAAGTCAAGCTACATGTGAAGCTATCTGGATGAGAAAGATCCTGGTTGGTTTGTTTGGTTCTCATTTAGATCCTACATTGATTCATTGTGATAATCAAAGTTGCATTAAACTCTCGCTTAATCATGTGTTTCATGATAGATCTAAGCATATAGATATTCGGTATCATCATATCAGAGATTCTATGTAGCGAAAGATCATTTTTCTTCAGTACATTCCTATGGAAGATCAGGATGTAGATATTTTGAAGAAGGCGCTCACTAGAAGAAAATTTGAATACCATAGAGACAGGAACGGGGTGAAGGATAATCCCTTTCTTGTTGATAGGGAGTGTTGAGATTCAAGAAGATGATGATCCTAGTGAAAATTAAGCACCTACACTAGGTGGGGCCTGCAGCCTATTTTTAGGTGTATGTATATTTTTAGAATGGTGAGCAAATTCTATTTATAGTGGGAGTCTATTTTTAGAATGGTGAGAAAATTCTATTTATAGATGAGGTTCTATTTTTATATGCATGTGCAAAGTCTATTTATAGATCGCATGTCTAAATATAGAATGCATTTCCATTATTATTATATATTAATAATAATTGGACAATAAGTACTAATATATTCTCTTGAAGCACTTGATTTCAGTTAACTGAAGTGGCAAATCAGTTAGCTGAAGGAATTTCGAGTTCTAAGGTTGGTTTGTGGGACATGCAAGTGGACTTAGTTTTAACTGAGTGATTGAAAGTTGTAGCAGAGTTGGATGTGTAGTTATGTCAGTTGTGAAGTAGGTTAACTTAGTTAAGTGAGTTAAACTAAGTTGTGCTAGTTGTAACTAAAGATACACTAGTGAAAGATCAGTGAATTAAATATTAAATTAATTCGTATGGAGTGATCTCACATGCAACTAAATATATACTATTGTTAACTACATGCATGTCAGATCCAGTGGAGACCTAGTTGAGAGATAGGTGAAAGGGACAATTTGACTATCATTTGTGACATTACTGGGTGCACTCATACAACCACACACATATTGGAGACACCAATAAGGATTGCATAGTAAGGGGAGGGTAGGATCTCATTCATTCAAGGATTGTGATCAGTAGGGATTTCATAGTGGAGGTAGACTGTTAGGAGACAGTAAATTGGCGCATGTATTTGCCAATTTTTGTATGACAACATGAGACGATTGTATATTGTACTAAGAGCTCTTGGATTAGAGTTTTGTATGAGATTGTTTTATGATCCATGATATATAAATAATATATGATAGTGGGGTTTTTAGCTTTATGATTTCCTAGTAAAAACATCTGTGTTATGTGTGATTGGTCTTTCTTCATGTTTTTGCAATTCACGATCGTGTTTTAAATTCCACAAGATTTTTGTAGAAGCGATTCTATATTTAAAAGTGGCATATAATTGTTAGATCAGGAGAATCCAAGCAATTCATAATTTGTATTAAAATTTCTACACTTTTCACTCCCTCCTTAACACACCCAAAACTCGTTGATACTCCATGTCATACACTCTTATTCATTCATTTCCATGCAATTGAGACTAGTTCTCCCTTGTTTTTCCTTGGCACTCTCAAACACTCTGGCCTGGCATGCATTGGCACACCCTAGCACCTGGGACATATTGGCATGTTTCCCTAGCCTCTAGCATGCCTTAACGTCACTCCCTCCTTAGCACACCCAGAAATCACTGCACTTCCTATCACAAATTATTATTCATTAAAGTTTTTAAAGACAGTTTTATCTGGTATGCTACGATGAACTGTTTAGTAGAATATACATGATAGTGATCTCATTTCCCTTCAACTTCCTATCCTCAACCCAGACACAGATAATGGCTAAGAAAGTGAGCAGAAGGGACTAGTTGAACACACCGCACCAAAAAATGCTGATGACAAACATACACAAGCCACTCCCTCTGTAAACCTTCCTGTGACGTTTACACTTCCTCTCTGAAGGCCACCGCTAGGACCAACACCAAACTAGAGTGAGGAGTCGAATGTCTGGCTCCCTCATCGTCCCTCACCTTATCCTTTCACCACCTCTGAACTCTAATGCAAAGTTATTTTTCACATGATTGCCAACGTGAAGCCAGTACCTCTCTCGTTGCATGTGTTATGGTGAAGGAATCGGGGGTACCATCCCTCACCCTCGCTCCACTTGTATTTACTCATGTGAGACACCTTCCACGTGTTTCTCAAACCTCACCCCCATCAGGGAGTATTGTATGAACCTTTGTTAATTTAGATATGAACATTAATTAATTTTTCAATGGTGTATGCACTTTTATTAATTGTTTGATATGAACCTTGGTTAATTTTTAATGGTATTATGATTTTTTTTTAAATGTTTAGGTATGAAATTTATTTAATTTTTTAATAATATATACACCTTTATTAATGATTATAAATATGTAATTCAAAATATTTAAGTATGGTTTATTGTGTAATAATGGATAAATGTGTTTATTTTTAATTTCTATTAGAATTGTACCAAAAAATATATTTATTTCATTTAATACATAATTTACATTATTATATCAAATTAATCTTTAAATAAAATAATATTATTGGTTTGATATTTGATTAATAATCAAAGTAGTAAATCTCTTTTTGCAAAAGAGCAGCCCCTCAAGTCATGCATAGTAGGGACTTTGAAGCACTTTCCTTTAGCTGTAATAGAGTCCCACATAACTTGGTAATAAGGTAAGTGAGAAACATTAAATGGGATATATGCATCATACCACCATCTAGCAATATATTGAAAATAAGATTATGTGCACAGTTACAAGGCATGTCATATAACCCTCGATGATGGATAACTTTAGCTTCACATTTTTGTTTGAGAACTTGGATTTCCAGATAGGGGAGACAGTGAAGGAGGTTTATTAGCATATATGGCAGAACTAATGAACCCTGGTTTTGGAGGAAAGAATGGGAAGAAGGCTCCTTTTGGAGGATCGACGACTTTGATACATTGACGGAGGCAACCAAAGATGTATGATAGCCAATCTATCCATAATTTAATTTCTCTATCAATATCTATTCGCCAAATGCTAATAATTCTTATTAACCCGATAGGGTGCCAAGTTTATGGACCCAAGCTCATGCAGTGGACCATAAACAAGATCGAAACCCTTGCAATTTCACCATCTTAGAGCTTGAAGGTGTGACCGTGGATCAGAGACAAGATCAAAACCCTTGCAACATCATTATCTCAAAGCTCGAAGGTGTGACCTGTAATAATGAGATGGTTTTCAAGCTTAGCGTCATGGGATTTTTCCTCAACAGAACAATATTGCCTTTCATTTTCAACTGCACCAATTTAGACTCCCTCAACTTGTTGGAAAATTGTTTGACTGGTGGGATACCAATGAAGCTCCAGTATCTGGTCAATCTTGCAATCTGATTCCCTTATCATGAATCCTCTTTACTTATCTAAATTTCAAATATCTCCATGATAACAGGCTTACAGGCAAGGTGGTGGACTTTGGACATTTAATGATTGGATCCACTCTATATCAGACTCATGTAAGTGTTGTAATGAAAGGTAGTTTTTGCCTTTGGGTACCTTGATTCTGAATACTTCAGAAGGAAACAAATAACATAGAAATATGAAGTGTATTCTTTTGGATTATTGTTACTAGAGGTCTTGTGTGCAAGGGAAACTCTTAATATTTTTTTTTCCAGGGAACGATTTAATATAGCAGAGTGGGAAATGTACTGGAAGAAAAAGGGAAAGCTTGAAAAAATCATTGACCCTCACCTTGTTGGGACCATAAACACTCATTCTCTGAAAACAATTAGGGAGATTGCCAAAATGTTCTTGGAAGAGAAGGGCGTCGACGGGCCTTCCATGGGAGATGTTCTATGGAACTTGGAATATGAATTTCAGCTTCGGGAGATATCCACGCAAAATTATCTATATGATAATAGTACAAATCATATTGTAGATGTTCCTTTGCACAATCCAGAGCTTGAGCCTTTTGGTCCAAGTTTATTATGAATTAAAATCTTATACGAAATTTCTCATTTTATAGATTTCATTAATGAGAATGTGGAATTTTGGAGTTCTCAACATCCCATCAAGGGGCAATTTTCATAATTTACCTTTTTTTGGAAATTTTTATCCTTTAGTGGATATGAAACATAGATTATCCATACCTTGGTTCAACAATTCCTTATGTAGAAGAGAGCTACAAGTATGTAGAAGAGATCGAGGGCACACACATTATGTTCCTTTGCACTTCCTAGATCCTAAGACTTTTTATACTAGTGTTATTGGATGAGGTGTTGGTGGAAGTGATGATGATTTAGAATATGCAACCACAAGTGTTGTGTTGTCACAATTGGTGAATCCTCGTGGGAGCTGATCACAAAACAAGACTCCTTTTCCATGGTCCAAATCTACCAATTTAGCACATGTAGAGAGAACATTGGTGAATGTGAAATGGTTAGGTTTGGTACTTGTTTTTTGCATATCACATTAAAAATATAGTGCCTCCCCATAAAATCCTTGCCTCATATAATCAACAACCATTACAGATAATTAAACTACGTTTGGTTTAGAAATTTACTTAGGTAGGTAGGGTGCCCCTATCTCTCATCTCCCTATAGAGTAATATGGTCAGATCTTATTTCTTTTATGATATTGGTTCCTCTCTCTCATCCTTCCTCTCTCTCCCTTTCTCTCCTACCTACCTCTCTCTTCCCCATCTCTCTCTCTCTCTCTATCTCTCTCTCTCTACCCTCCAATCCTCTCACTATATCCCTCCCTCTCTCCTTCTCTCTCCCCCCTTCCATCTTTGTGTCACTCTCTCCCTCTCTTACCCTTCTCTACCTTTCTCAATCCTCTACCTCTCTCTCTCTCTCCATTCCTTCTCTCCCCTCTCCTTCAGTTTATCTCCATATCTCCTTTGTGACTCTCCCTATCTCTCCCCCTATTTCACTCTATGTCTATGTTTTTCCTTCTCATATATATCTAGAGTTAATATATATCATCATATATTAATATATATTATAATGTAAGAATTTTAATATTTTCTTAATCGAAATTTACTAAATTTAATAAAATTAATATTATAATATATTAATATGAATATTAGAATAATAATATTAATTTTATTAATCTTTCAATATTGATATCAGGGTTAATAATTTCTTTTTTGCATGGTATTAATAATAATTTGGCCAATGGTATTTGGTTCATAGGCTTCACCTAAATAAAAAATCTTTTTTGAGGGTTCGTAAATATAAAGAGGATTATGGAGTAAACATAGAAAATATGTTTTATTTATTTACCATATTTGGTTGATTTATATTTTATTTATTTAGCATACCTCTATTATTTTCCATGGTATTTGGCCCATAGGCTTGGTATATAATTAGATGTTGATTTCTAATCCTATTTGATATATTTTCACTTATTTACCATCTTTATCCTCTTTACATTTATTTATTTACCATACATCTTTTATAATATGGTATTTGGCCCATGGCATTTAGCACATGGTTAATAATGTTTTTTTGCATGGTATTAATAATAATTTGGCCAATGGTATTTGGTTCATAGGCTCCACCTAAATAAAATCTGTTTTTTGAGTGTTTGTAAATATAAAGAGGATTATGGAGTAAATATAAAAATATTTTTTTTATTTATTTAACATATTTGGTATATTTATATTTTATTTAATTACCATACCTCTATTATTTACCATGGTATTTGGCCCATAGGCTTGGTATATAATTAGATGTTGATTTCTAATCCTATTTGATATATTTGGCCCATGGTATTTAGCACATGGTATTAAAATGATATATGTCCCATAGGCTTCACCTAAATAAAACCTCTTGTTTGAATTTCCTTAAATATAAAGAGGTTAATGGAGTAGATATAAAATGAGGTTTTCTTTATTTACGATACATTTAGTTTATTTATATTTTTATTTATTTTCCATAGTTTTCTTTTTATTTATTTACCATACCTTTTATTGAGTGTTGGTAACCCTCTTATATTTTAAATTTATAGTGTGTTTATACATAATAATAATTAGATTGATTTTAAATAGGGCTACATTAGATTAAAAATGTTAAATATTTAAGTGTTTAAGATTTTACTTGATATCTACCCATATTTGACTAGAAATTCATAATCATGCTTGTTTAGTTGCACATTTTATGAATGTACTTCGAAATTTAAAATCCTTATTTTTTATTATTTAAAAAATTGATAAATAGTGTTTTTTTCATTTTCCCTCCTAAAAATTTCTAACTTTGAAGTCCGTTAAAAATTTTTCACATTAAGAGAGTTTTGTTCCCTCACGAGCTCAAAATAATCAAACTCATACTCATGCTTGTTTAGTGAAATGTTTAATGCAAACCCTTAAACATTTAATGAATGTACTTCCAAGTATAAAATCGTTATTTTTTATTATTTAAAAAATTGATAAATAGTGTTTTTTTCATTTTCCCTCTTAAAAATTTCTAACTCTGAAGTCCGTTAAAAAGTTTTCACATTAAGATAGTTTTGCTCCCTCACGAGCTCAACATAATCAACATGTTTTTACTTGATATCTACCCCATACCCATATTTGATAGAAACTCATAATCATGCTTGTTTAGTGAAATGTTTAATGCAAACCCTTACACATTTTATGAATGTACTTCCAAATTTAAATCCTTATTTTTTATTATTTAAAAATTTGATAAATAGTGTTTTTTTCATTTTCCCTCCTAAAAATTTCTAACTCTGAAGTCTTAAAAGGTTTTCACGTTAAGATAGTTTTGCTCCCTCACAAGCTCAACATAATCAACATGTTTTTACTTGATATCTACCGGATACCCATATTTGACTAGAAACTCATAATCATTCTTGTTTAGTGAAATGTTTAATGCAAACCCTTACACATTTTATGCATGTACTTCCAAATTTAAAATCCTTATTTTTTTATTATGTAAAAATTTGATAAATAGTGTTTTTTTCATTTTCTCTCCTAAAAATTTCTAACTATGAAATCATTGAAAAGTTTTCACATTAAGATAGTTTTTCTCTCTCAGGAGCTCAACATAATCAACATTTCTGAGGTTTTCACACTTCTATTTTAAGTTGTCTCTACTTCAAACCCCCAATATTTTAGGTAGAACAGAAGATGGTAATTTGTTTCTTTGTCATGATTACAAAAAGAGAATGCTCAAGACGATGCCATGATGTTTTTTTGTTGTATTTTTTGAAGTGACAGAGATTAAATCATTTAAGTAGAAATCTGGAAAGAAATGAGACATCAACACTACTAAACTAGTGAGGGAAGATTTTGATCCAGAGAACCTTTTGCAAGTTGATATCCCATAGAGGTTCCGTGCACACACACTACATCTAGGATTGCAAGTTCATATCCCCATGCAAACTCTACATCTTGGATTTTTTTACTTATAGATCATTTTATTACATAATTTCTATAAAATAATTATTTTGTGGTCACTAGAAAAAGCCTAATTTCTTTTTTCCTCAGTTTGTCCTCATTGAAATATTAATTGTGATTGGTTTCCTTAAAACCTTTAGTTTGTCCTGATTGAAATATTAATTGGGCTTGGTTTCCTTCAGTAAACCTTTCTTTTTTCCTCATTTTGTCCTGATTGAAATATTAATTGTGCTTGGTTTCCTTCAGTAAAACCTTTAGTTTGTCCTTATTGAAATATTAATTGTGTTTGGTTTCCTTCAGTAAAACCTTTCTTTTTGCCTCAATTTGTCCTCATTGAATTATTAATTGTGCTTGGTTTCCTTAAGTAAAACCTAATTGAGTTTGGCTACCATGAATAAAAAATTTATTTGGTTTTGTACTTATGAACATTAGTTGCCAGTTAAAGTGAAGCATAGATGCTACAAATATGTTTACCCAAATTCTTGAGAAGCATAATTTTCTTGGGGAAAGGAAAATATTCACACATAGACAATATTTTTTCAACATTCTACAGGAAGCATATTTGATTTGCTGAAGATATCATCATTTGAACATTAGTATGGTTGATTTATCACTAGAAATCCATAGACCATAATAATGGTTTATAAGGTTGTCTCAGAAACTATTGAGAAATCACTACATGCAGCCAACATATTGTAAGCATTTGATCACATTTCGAGACAACTCACTTTGGTGATTCATTTATGGCCCATGGTTTTTTGAGTATTTTTCCATGAGCATTAAACCCTCAATGTATTTTTTATTGTTTTTTTTTTTGGTTCACTTCTTAGGAGCATAATACCATAGTTTACAATTTGTGTTCTTTGTGTATTCTTCTGAAATACACATAGATTCCAAGATTATAAAATATTTAATTTCTTTCAACTGAATATGCAAAGAGATTTGTGGCTTATAACCTTTTTGTAGTTTGGTTTTTAAGAAACTTTTTACTTTTCAATTTTTGGACATAAAAGCCCGTTCTTTTAAGAAATAGAATTTATTTTCCTACAACATGACATGTATGATTGAGGAGTCTTCTTCAACTGAACAAGATAACAAGTATATTATTATTCTTGAACCTTGAGAGTGTAAACCACAATCATTCATTCATGATATGGAAGCCCAAATCAAATACCATTATGCAAGAAAATACTTGTTTCTATACATTGGTATGAGTTTCTCTAAATTTTCAGTGATGGTAATATGAAAGAGACCCCTTGTGCCATTGCCTCAAATGGTCTCTTTCATAACCCCCTTCATAAAAAATCTCTACTCTAATGTCTAATGACAATTTTATAGTTAGTATTCCCACTTTTTTTAGAAAAGAGGAGTTGTGGACTTTGATTGGTGACACTTATGAGTGAAATTTGTAATTTAATATGCATGGAGTTACAAAGGATTTTATGATGACAAGGACATAATTTTTATCTTTTCGAGTTACTTTGAAAATATTTACACCACGTTTGGGCGTTGTGGGTGTTTCCTGAGATGTGGGGTGCATAGTGTATGGTTGGCCCATGCTCTTCCATGATGGACTTGGACATTGGAGGTGGTTTACTGTTTGTTGCTAGACCTTGTTTGGATGTTTGAAAGACATTCTTCTTGAAAGTGTTGGCTTAGTATGGAGCTTGGTGAATTCTTGTTGTTGATGCATGAAGGGAGTTTCTGTGCTTGGGGTAGAGTTGTGTATTTGACCATGAAAAAAACCTCCCAAAATCAACATGAGCACACAAACTCCCTAGACATGTGAAATCTTGGGTTGAGGGAGTGGATATGTAGGTGTGGGAGTCCTTAAGGTGACACATTACAATGGAGATGCATTGTCCTTAAGGTGACACATTACGTTGGATATGAATTTTCCTTAAGGAGACACATGACCTAGGAGATGCATTGGAGCTTAGGACCTTTGGAGGATTTTTGGACCTTCGGGAGTAGTGTTCATTCCATGGAGGGCTTGCTTGTTAATCACTGTAACCTTTAATGCTAACACATGTCACGTAGAGTAGAGTACTTCACATGGGTGGAACTACTTGTGTCTTGCAAGTTTGTTTGTAGTGGACTAGTTCCTCTTGTTATTGTAAAGCTCCTTTACCTCTCATATAAAAAGGAGTGGGTTGTTCTTATAATCGATCATGAACTTGTGCATATTCCTTTTCATAATTGGGTTAGGGATATAAGAGCAATTCTACTCTCTCTCTCTCTCTTTCTCAGTGAAAATATATTCGAGTTCATGTGTATGTTGGTGACAATATATCTGAGTTATGCTTTGGTCTATCTTGCTTACAGGGATTCCTTTAAATATAAAAAAATTGGTGAACATAAGTAACTAATATGAATTGTAACGAAAAATTTGATATGAATCTACTATTAATTGAGGTTCTAATACCAATGATGTGAGCCAACCCATAATTCTGTTATTCTAACTAAAATTTGAAATCCAAAAATTTCGGAACTAGATCTGAAATCTGAAAAATAAAATAGAGCAAAAATCAGAAATTTAGAATGCCCTAATTGTAGAAAAAAGTTGAATAATTACAAAATAATAACAAATAGATAGGGACAAGCAATGTGAAAAAATACTAGTGATTTCAACCAAAACTAGATAATGACTTTGAGGAACAAATGTAAATGCTAGGAGGAAGTAGTTTGTAGTTGACTAACCTAGAAAATATGTATGTGATCCAAGTGGATATCAATGGCCACTCATCTAGTCCACTTGGATGCCCACCATTGTTGCTTTCAATTTTTTTTCCGTAATTGTAGCACAATTTACTATTTTTGGTAGTTTTTTGTGTCTTGAACTTCCAGAGCCGTTTTGAGGCCCTAAACGACTTTTTTTAGGCATCAAACCTTTGGCGAACATGTTTCAATTCCGGACTTAATATTTTCTATCAACAGTTTTATTCCTCAGATAGATATTTCTAACAATTTATCATGTATGTCCAATGATGATAGTATGCCAAAGTTACGACCCCGAGAAATTGATGTACCAATTTACCCCGACAGGGCCCATATGCTGGTGTTTCATCTCCTAGGGTTAGGTTTTTGGATGTTTAGGGTTTTAAATTGTTTCTCAATAATATATAGGCCTTTGAGCCTCATTTTAACACATATTTCAAAGGCCTGTAGCCCCCACATCTCTTCTCAGAGATAAGCTACCATAGCCCTAGCTAGTTTATTTCCATTCTGTCTGTAAAAAAATTTTAGTTATTTGATATTAATGAAATGAAGTGTTATTTCCACTGCATATTTGTATATATGGTTATATGTGTATTCTTTTGTGTTCCTACATAAATTTATATCAGTGGTATCAGAGCAATTTTCTCTTTCGCGATCCTTCTTTGCATGTCCCCAACGAGGTCAGGGTATAATGAGTTAGGGATCGATCAGGTTGAACCTTTGCAATATCAGCCTCGTAAAACCCAACAGCCACCCAAGGGGGATGAACAGAAATATGAGGGAGCAGGAGATCCTATCAAAATATTGCTCGAGGATGCCCTTGAAAAACAAAGGAACGTGATGATGGATAACTTCGACCATATCCTTCAACGACCACCCGTTGGTAGCACATCTGCATCCAACAGCCACTCTAGAGGTGCAACCCCTTTGAAGGTACAAGTAAACTTTTACATTCCCATATTTTATGGCGAAATAGATGAAAATGACATAGATATATGGTTGAATCTATTAGAAGAATTTTTATCGGTTCATGAGTTTTCCGACCGGGAGAAGATTATTTTTTCACTACTCAAAGATGCCCCCCATGTCAAGGACTGGTGGGAAACCAACTGTGAGAAAAAGGATGAGAGGGAACGCTCTCTATTCTTGGCCATACCCACTTGGAATTCTTTCTGAGATGCCATCAGGGAATAATTAAATCCCGTGGGGAGCTATGAGGACAAGTACATACAATGGACTATGTTGCGGCAGCAAAGGGATCAAGATGTGCATGAGATGAAGGATCCATTCCATACCCTGCGCACAAATTTGGGTATCAAATAGTTGGAGAAAAATTTGGTGTTGAAGTACCACAATTGTCTGGATGGATACATTCAAGAGAAAATGGAGTTCCTTGAAATCTCCTCACTCATTACAACATACTTGTATGCTGCCAATATTGAGCAGAAATTCAAACAGAAGAAGCGAGACTTTCGATATGCGAATCAAAAGCAAGTGAAAGGTGCCACCAAACTGTAGAACAAAGGACAAATCCAAGGCATGGTGGCCCAAGACAACTTGCCAAAGCCGCAAGCAAAGAACAAAACCGTGAATCCAAAGGACACGGGAAAGTGGTGTGAGTTCCATAAGAGCTCCATTGACAACACAAGTGAGTGTCGGGTCAAGCAGTCACTCATGGCCCAGATGAAGGCTTCTGAATCAGATGCATGCTCTGACACTAAATCATAACTTGAGAAGGGGAATGACAAAGGGAAGCATATTATAAATGTGGAGCCCAATGCCATCATTGCCAGCACGAATATCCAAAAGGAAGAATAGGAAGATCCAGAGGAGGAGGAGTGTCTCTTCCACTCCCAGATGTGGGAAATGGGTTCCCAGCTACAATTCATTGTCAATAGTAGGAGCCTTAAGAACCTCATTTCAGCAGAGGTCATGAAGCTATTGGGCTTGCCGACAACATCACACCCAAAATCGTACACCATCGGGTGGCTTCACCAAGGATGGGATATCCGCGTTAGCCAGATGTGTCACCTTCCCTACAACATCAAGCCCTTCACCGATGAGGTATTATGTGACATTTCTCCTCTTGATGTTGATGATGTATTATTAGGCCAACCATACTTGTGTAAGAAACATGCTATGTATGAGTCTTGGCTTCGCGCTATTATTTTTACTTTGGGAAATAATTTTTCTAGGATACCTGACGTACCACTGCCTTCTACTATCTATTTTTTCAATGCAAAACAATGCAGTAAGCTCATTTCCAAACCATGAAATTTGTTTTCATGATGATTCTCCCTTAGGGAAAGAAGAAGACTATGGCCATGACCTCCAGATAGGGCTCCTCCACATGACAAGAACAAATGGACAATGTCGTGGAGGAGTACTGGGACATCTTCACCTCACCTGTAGGGGTGCTTCTACACTATCAGGTCAAGCACCCCCTCGATTTGACCCCAGGTGCACCACTACCCAGTGGATCGATCTATCATCGTTCTGTTTTGGAGAATGATGAAATCAAGAGGTAGATTTAGGAGCTACTATATAAAGGTCACATCTGGCCAAGTTTATCACCCTGTGGGAGCTCGATCGTGTTGGTGCAAAAGAAGGATGGGACTTGGAGACTCTGTATTGACTATCGGGTGTCGAAAAAGATCAATGTCGAGAATAGGTACCCGATCCCATGGATTGAGGACCTTCTTGACCAAATCAAAGGGGAAAAATATTTTGGCAAGATAGACTTGAATTCTGGGTATCACCAAGTACCAATCGAACCATTTGATGTGTGGAAGACTACCTTCAAAGCCGAGGAGGGCCTTTTCGAATGGCTGGTCATGCCTTTCGGGTTGAAAAATTCTCCCACAACATTCATGAGGTTGATGGAAGACATATTTTGACCATTCTCAAACTCATTTGTAGTAGTGTACTTATATGACATCCTAATCTTCAACCATACTTGGGAAGAGCACCTCCACCACATCTGACAGGTCCTCCAAACACTACGGAAACACAAGTTGTGTGCCAATTTGGAGAAGTGCACTTTTGGCATGAATCAGGTTTAGTATTTGGGATACATTATTGATGTGTGGGGGGTGCATGTGGATCCAACCAATATCCAAGTCATTCAATATTTTCCAGCCCCAACCACTCCAACAGAGCTTCGCATATTTCTGGGTCTTGCTAATTTCTTCCACGGGTTCACATTGGGATTCTCTCATATCACTTAGCCATTGCATCAAGTCACCATGGGAGGACCAAGAGAAAAATTCTTTTGGTTGGAATCTCAACATAAGGTGTTCGTAGAATTGAAACGTTGCCTCTGTTGTGCCCCTGTGCTCACATTACCATACTTACAAAAACCATTTAAGATCGAGACAGATTCCTCTGACTATGATATTGGGGCAATTCTTACTCAAAATGGGTATCCAGTGGCATATCATAATGAGACATTGTCCAACACAGTCTGAAAGTATCCCAATTTTGAAAAATAGATGTATTCCATTATGCAAGCTTGCCGAAAATGGAAGCATTACATTTTAGGGAAGGAAACAATCATCCACACAAACCACCGACCCCTGCAGTTCATACAGACACAAGGGAAGTTGCAGAATGATTTCCATAAGAAGTGGTCCATATATCTGCAGCAATTTCATTTGAACATCAAGTACAAGAAGGGAAACACCAATAATGTTGCAGACTGCCTCAACCAACCATTGATCGTGGCGATAACCATCGTGCTCAACTCTTCTAGGCACGATATTTCTGATTGGTCACTTATCTACAAGAGAAATCTAGAATTTAGCCACACATACAAGATGCCCTTGGAGGGTAACCGAGTTCCAAATCTTCACCTCCAGAATGCACTGCCGTGTCACTTGGGACACCTTTGTGTTCCTTCAAGCAAGCGTGCCAAGATGATTTGGGAAGTGCACTATAGTCAGGTCGCTAGTCATTTTGGGGTCGACAATACAGTCTTAGTCTTGTAGAAGTATTTCTATTGGCCAAACCTTCGACATGATGTCAGGAAGTACATTAGATCCTACACTACCTATGCCATTGCCAAACTTCCCATGAAGAAGCAAGGCCTCTATACTCCATTTCCCACCCCTGGTCAACCTTGGGAATCCATCTCCATGTATTACATGTCGAGCCTTCCTTATACTAAGCATGGAAACACTATATTTTCATGGTTGTCGACAGATTCTCGAAGATGGCCATTATAGCAGTATGTAAGAATAATATCACAGCAGAAGCCACTGCTAAACTCTTCTTTCAATGAGTGTAGATACACTTTGGGATCCCACAGTCTATTATATCATATCAGAACAATAAGTTCCTTGGTAAATTTTTGTCCAGCCTCTAGTCAATGTTGGACACCAAGCTCACTAAGTCCACAGCTTTTCATCCCCAAAATGATGGCCAAACATAGGTTGTAAATAGGATGATCGTACACATTTTGTGCATGTACAAATCAAAGAATCCATGCACATTTGTAACTTATAATCTGACGGTCACAATATGTAGTGATTTGATGGTTCACTCTCTCGTCGATATTTCTAAGACTTGATCCATGGTTTAACACCTGATTGTTCCGTGATCTCTATTTAAAGAGCATGGAGGGTCATTTTCTTGGTAACCGTTTATGATAGAAACATATGTAAATTTTCTTTTTTATATTAATAAATCGCCTGAAGTGGTCATGTTGGCTCAGGCCATGGAATATTTCCCTCTTTGAGGGTTTTAACCACATGATATACTAGTGCACTGATTTTTGATTCGTTTGTGAGCAGACCTTTGTGATTTGTTTGTGAGCCACATTTGTTGTTGATCCAAATCCAAAGCCAGTTTGACTGCATGCGACTTTCATTTTCCATATCTACTATTTCTGACCACTTTTGGGCTGGGAAAACTACTCTGTTGTGTCTGAAGCATTTTTTACAGTGAGGAACCCCTTTTGTTTCATGCGAAAAGGTTTCTGGTTGGCAGAGCTATGTAATTTTAGATTTGGAGGTATAAATTATATTTTTTGCAGTTATATTTATTAATCTTTCTACTTATTTTGGTTCCCTCTGTTTATTTCGGTTTATAGTTTTTTTATTTATTTGCTGGATCTATACCCACTTCTCTGTGCATTCTCTTTGCTCTGTGCTGTGTGCGATCTCGACAAATCAGAAATAGAAAGACGAGATATTTTTTTGCTACGTATGCTCTTTCTCCACATCTTTGTGTGACCTCGGGAAGTCAGAAATAGCGAAAAAATGATAGTTTCATGTAAGGCTAATCGAAAATCCAACGTTCTACCGTAAGGCTTGCATTTTCGTTTTTTTTTTGTGCACGGATTTTGTGTTCTTTTTGTAGGAAAAAGCACGCAAATCAAATAAAGTAAACCTACCGATGGAGATAAAGTCGCTAAATTGGAAAATAAATAAGATCAAGCAAGAGAGTTGATAGGAATGTCCCTTGCTCAAGATATTCAATTTCATATCCAAGAAATTGACACCCCTAATGCAGCTATGAAAAAGCTAAATAATATTTTTGGCATTCAAAATGAAATCAGGGCCCACCAACTTGAAAATGAGTTGCTTACTTTGGACCCCAATAATTTCTCCTGTATTAAATATTTTTTGTCCAAATTTCAGACCCTTAGACTTCTTTTAGAAGGTTGTAAGATCAAAAAGGAATATGGCAGACTTATCTATTCCATTCTTTCTAAGCTTGGACCTGCATACTCTATATTTGTTTCCACCTTCCATTGCACTATAGAAGCCCTCATTTCTCAAGGAATAGCCTACAAGTCCCTCTCTTTTGATGCTTTTTGTGATTCTTTGATAAGAGAACAAGAAAAAATCTTACACGTTGGTCTTATCAATACTGGAAACTCTTCTAAGAAAGCCTTAGCAGCCCAACAACAACCATATCAAAATAATCCCAAGAAGTAGTATCCTAAAAAGAATGGTCCTAAACCAAACAAAGGTCTTAAGCACTTTCAGCCGCAAAATGAAAAAGCAACTCACCAAACTGATAAGGAAAAAAAACAAAGGGAATAAAACAGATAGACATTGCAACTTTTGTAATAGTGATGGCCATGTAGAGTCCAAATGTTTTAAGAATATAGAAGCCTTGGAAGCAGCAATGAAGAAGCACCACATCAATTTGGAGAACTCTTCAACTTCATCTTCAGGAATGGAACTTTCTTCTTGTGGTTGTCAAGCATCAAGATTTGGTTATGCATTAAATGTATCTTCTTCTTCTCATTATCATGAGTGGCTCATTGATTCTGGAGCTTCTTACCACATGCCAAAAAAAAAATCCTTGTTTTCTTCTTTACATGATTGTAACACAAAACATATTTATGTTGGTGATGATAGATCTCTTAGTGTTGTAGGATTTGGAACCATTCATCTAGATAATGGCCAGTTTAATGATGTATTATGTGTTCCTACCTTGTCTTGCAACCTTCTATCTATTTATCAGATAACTCATTCAAGAGAAGGGAAAACAATATAATTATCACCTCATGACATTGTAATCAAGGACCTCAAATATCCTAGACATATTTTAGCTACCGCCATTGTTGACGATTCCACAAGGTTGTATAAGTTTGACAACTTTGGTTCATCATGCCTTCCCTCCATTTTTGTTGCTCATAATGATGAAGTGAGCAAACTTTGGCATGAGTGATTTGGTCACTTAAACTATCGCTCTCTTCAAAATCTATGTAAAGAAAATATGGTGACAGGTCTTCCTATGGTATCTTGCCAAGATGGTGTTTGCTCCAGATGTGTACTCGAAAAACATCATGATAGTTTTCACAAACGTGCCTCTTAGCATGCTTCAACCCCTTTGCAGCTTGTGCACAGTGATTTATTCGGTCCACTTCCTGTTGTTTCTTTCTCTCGTTTCAAGTACTTCTTAACTTTCATTAATTATTTTTCCAGACACACTTGGGTATACTTCTTAAAACTCAAAAGTGAATTTTTTAACATGTTCCTGGCCTTTAAGGCCTTTGTTGAGAAAAAATACGGACATCAAATTCTTAAGTTAAGATCAAACAATGGAGGAGAATATGTTAACAAAAATTTTATTTTCTTTTTCACTGAGCATGGAATTCAATTACAACATACTATTCCATATATCCCACAACAAAATGGTGTAGCTGAAAGGAAGAATCGCACCTTAAAAGAAAGGGCTAATTGTATGCTTCAATCTAAAGGACTTAGTCTCAATTTTTTGGAGAAGCAATTAATTGTGCAAATCACTTAGTAAATCACACTCCTACTAAGGTTTTAAGGAATATAACTCCAGAAGAAGCCTAGAGCTCAATCAAACTAGATGTAAGTCACTTTCATGTTTTTGGAAGTGATGCTTGGGCCCATATTCCAGATGTGAAACATAAAGCCTTAGAACCTAAGAGTTAAAAATGTATTTTTGTTGGATATTTTGAAGATGTCAAAGGATATATATTTCTTCAAAAAAAATATGAAGATATAATCATTATAAGAAATGTAAAATTTGATGAAAATATATCAGCCTACGAGCCTAGTTCGGTGGGTGTGCCACCTTTAGCCTGCGAGCCTGATTTGGCATATGTGCCACATCTCTCTAGCTATTCTATTTTTGATAGAATTCCATCTATTTCAGATGATGACATCAAGGATGGAAATCCCCCTCCACCTCTTGAAGATATTCCTTCAACTACACAGCTTCCAACATGGGTCCACTCTACTCGAGATGCAGCAGGTGATCCTGTAGATTGATGTCATACACATTCTCAGTTAGAGAGAGCCTCCTCCTTGTTGGCTCAAGTTCTAGAAAATAATGATCCAAACACCTTTGAAGAAGCTTCAGGTCATCCAGATTGGGATGAAGCTATGAATGAAGAATATTGTTCCTTATTGGAAAACGATACTTGGGATCTTGTTCCTATTCCAAAGGGCATAAAACTTGTTAGATGCAAATGGGTTTACAAAACAAAGTTTGGATTAGATGGAAAAGTGGATAGAGATAAAGCTCATCTTGTTGCTAAATGATTTTCACAAGTTGAAGGCATTGACTATATTGAAATATTCTCCCCTATTGCCAAAATGAATTCTATCTACCTTGTTCTTTCCCTTGCTACCCCCTTTAAATGGGAGGTCCATCAGATGGATGTTAAATCCACCTTCTTACATGGAGATTTGCATGAATAAATATACATGGAACAACCCCATGACTTTATCCAAAAAGTCTCTAGCCTTATTTGTCGCCTTAGGAAGTCTCCCTATGGTATCAAACAAGATCCTCGAGCTTGGTATGCCAAAATAGATAGATTTCTCTTAGATAATGGATTTTCTGTAATATTCCTAAATTTTCACATGATATTTGGAATATTATAGTTCTTAATTTCCATAATTAACTAAGTAAATAAGAGGGTGGAGGGACCCACAAACCCAAATGATAAATAAAATCCACTTTTGATGTGTGTATGTGGATATTTCATATCTAGATCTACATAATGGAGTAATGGAGTAGCTACTTAATGTGAAAGGAGTGAAGATCACGTCTCATTAATGAGAAACATCATGGAGGTTGAAGCAGTCAACTAATATTTTTGAAGAAATCAAATGTAAGATCATAGAGAATTTATGATGAGATGAAGGAGGAGGTGGTGCATTAATGCACACATGATGGATAGGGTGATCATTACATTCACACATGATGGAGAACATGGAGAGACAGCGTAGTCAACATGGAGACCTATGTCTACATTTACAATGCAGTTATGAGGTGGGCCAAAGCATGAGAAGGTTCAAAAACTATATAATGAAGATGAAGGAAACATAGAAGGGATGTTTTAGATTATTATTGATGTATGACTTGTTTAGATTTGGAGTTGTCATTTGAAATTCCATGCAATCTTATGATGTTTAGCTAGGTTGTAGTGTTGTTTACCATAGGGTGTTCCCAAGCGAGAATCCCACCTCTTTCCTTGAGTGATCTCTAAGGAATAACGTTAAAATTCATTCATCATAAGGCATTGGTGCCATATTGTTCCTACTTTCTACAGAACATCCATATTCAGAAATTTCACATTTCTGAAGATCAGTTTGAGAGGAGGAGGTTGTCCTTCAATATTTCAGTTGAGGAACCGGTGAAGGATTCATCCTGTCACCTTGAGCTTCAAGATTAGAATTCCAGTGCTTCAAAACTATATCAAGCATCAGGCCATCTATTATTCATCTCCCAGCAGTAGCATTTCCATTAGGAATTGCACAGTCCATTCTTGTAGATCCAAGGGAGAAGGGAAGTTGCTAGCATTTCAGCTAGTAATCTAGTGGAGGACCATTTCTTCACATTGTATACATTATTTCCATCAGTCTTGAGATTCATGGCCATATTTTGCAGCAGGCTAGTGAGCCTCCTTCCCTTACAACACATTTTTCATGAGTAGTTGTGTAGAAACAACTACAATCTTCATAGGAGGATTGAGGAGCTAGATCTTGAGCTTCCAGCTTGAGGAACTAGTGAAGGGATAAACCATTCAAGCTTAGATATGATCTTGTGACATATTTCAGCCATATATTTGTCAGATATAGCTTCGGATCTGCATACCTAGCAGTTGTATAGTAAAAACCCAAGAGGGTGATTTTATTAGATTGAAAGATCTGAGAAATCCTTTCTGGGTTATCTTGGGTTACCATCATATAGCCCAAATATAGAATCTTGCCATCATCAGAGAGCTCCAGATTTTCATAGATCTGCATTTCCATTTTCATCCTGCAGTCATATATTCATTATCTGCTCAAGGGACTTCACAGTATTTTCTTCTAGCATCTCTCTAGTTACGCAGTGCCTACTTTGGCATGTTTTTAGGGTCATTCTAGGCCATCTTTTTTGCTAGATTACCTCATATTTTGTACAAATTTGTAACTGAATCTTCTCCTATTAATAAAATGGCTCATCTATTCTATCTATATCTGTGTTTATCATAAAATTATATGTACATTTTCTGTGTTACAAATATTATTTTTGTGTATCAATTCATTATTCCAATTTGGGATATTACAGTGGTATCAGAGCATGATCTTTGGCTTAGCTTGTGGACATTTTGAAAACATAAGAAAAGTAGATAGTAGAGATCTACTATGGAGGGATTAAGTTTTTCCTCATCTTTTTCTAGATATATGAAGGATCTCTCTAAGGATATCAATGAAACAAGAAGAGAAAGGCAAAGAGAAACCTCAAAAAGGTTTCAATATGAAGAATTTTCCAACAATTATTTATGAAGGAAATGGTTATTTATGATATGGAATGAAGGAAATATTTCAGCTGCATGGTATGCCGACAATGGTTATTTATGATAGGAATGTAAATTTCACATCCACGTTTTCTAAAGCTCTTTTTACGGGACTAGGTACACAGATCTATTACAGTACTATGTATCACCCTTAGACAGATAGAAAAAATGAGCAACTGAATCAAGTACTAGAAGATGTGTTACAGATGTACCTAATGCAAAAACAACCAAAATGGAAATACTATCTTAATTTGGTTGAGTTTTATTATAATAAAAACTATCATGAGTTATTAAAAATGAGTCTGTATGGAAAAATGTGTAGAGAACCCGCTAATTGGAGTAGTCCAAAGGAAAATATGATATTAGGGCCTAATATGTTGGCGGAAATGGAACAAGAGGTGAAAAGGGTTTGGCAGAATTTGAAGGCTGCCCAAGAGAAGAAGAAAGCATATCTAGATAAAAAAATAACTTATAAATAATTTCAAATAGGAGATCAAGTTTATGTTTGAATGAAACCCGAAAACAACACTTTACAGTGGGGAAGTTGTGCCAAGTCAGCACCCCTCTATTGCAGAGATTTCTAGGTCTTGGAAAGAATAGGGCTAGTAGCCTATCAAATTTCCCTTCAATGTCATATAAAGGTTCATAATGTATTTCGTGTTTATTTGTTAAAGAAGTATGTGTATGATTCTGGACACATTATTAACTGGTAGGATATACATGTAGCTATAGGTTAAATTTTGAAGATATGTGTATAAGTGGTTGAGAAATATATATCTAATAATAATAATGGTATTCTAATAGGTAAAACCAGATGGAGAGTTCCTTGTTGAACCTATGTGTATCCTCAACTAGAGAGAAACAATGTTGCAAAGGTGAGTTTTCATCCAGGTTAAGGTGCAATGGAAGCACTTTAGCCCAGAGGAAGCCATCTGGGAAGATGAAAAACTTATGAGACAAGCTTATCTTGACATGTTATATGGGCTTGAGTAAACACCAAGGACGATGTTTCACCAAGGGGGGTGGGGGGAGATGTAACACCCCTAGATGACACATAATTAATGACATTTACATTACATGAATTACATAAGACTATAGTGAATGGGCTAGGGAATCTAATGAAAATTTTATTAAATATTTAAATCAATTAATAATGTTATTTGGTTATAAAATCTTAGAATTAATAAGGGCTGACCTGTAAATAAATTCCAACCTCCATATAGTTAGAAACGATTACCTTTCTCTTCCCTGGGGATAAAGAACGATATCAAGGGAAGGAAGGGTGTTCGATGTTTTTTCTCGATATTTGAGGAAAGCAGAGACGATTTGTAATCTGGCAGGACATTGTCGAGGAAGTTTCTTGAGCTAGACTTGAGCCAATCGAGAACTCCTATGCAGACATAGCACAAGGAGTATTAAACTGGACAATGGTCTTGATGTTTAATGTCTGGTTCTAGTCTTATGTTGAGAAGTGGACATAATTTCCTTTCTCAAGGTTGGGAGGAATATATTCAACCCTGTTGAATCCAAAAAATAGTGATTATAACATATAAGTAACTTTGCTTGAATAAATGTGCATGGTATCAGTTTAAAATATGTATGAAGGGAAGGATTATTCTTATATTCTGTGTTTTTGTTTATATTGTGTGTATAAGTGTTTTGCTTGATTCCCAACAAAATTTATTCCTGTGATGCTAGGATAAACCTAATTTATGTTGAAAATAATACACTTTAAGCTCTCTATATTATTTGTGAACTGGGTACTATGTTATAAAGATCGATGAACTAGAGTGAATAGCTAGCAGTAAATATTAAGCAAAATATACCATGATAATTTTTCTTTTGTTGTTATTACATTTCTATAGGTTACAAAAATATAACTGGAATAAATGTGAGGGAAACCTTGATACGAATATCAATGGAGTAAAATAGACTAGTTAAAAAACATCCATGTGTAAACAACTTGTTAAAATATAACAATGTCAAAGGTAACCAAGAGGAGGATCCTGTGATGGCGGTTTCCTATTAAGATGGTTTAATATAGGAATAGTACTTGTAAAATTAAACTGGAAAACCCTAATGCATAATGATTAATCTTGTTTCACGTGGAACCCAAGGGGGTTTAGACCTTGGGCCACCAGAAAACCCTTACACATTTTAGTTTTTTAATAATATATACACCTATATTAAAGATTATAAATATGTAATTCAAAATATTTAAGTATGGTTTATTGTGTAATAATGGATGAATGTGTTTATTTTTAACAATCTCTATGAGAATTGTACCAAAAAATATATTCATTTAATTTAATACATAATTTACATGATTTTATCAAATTAATCTTTAAATAAAATAATATTATTGGTTTTATATTTGATTAATAATCAAAGTAGTAAATCTCTTTTTGCAAAAGAGCTGCCCCTCAAGTCATGCATAGTAGGGAATTTGAAGCCCTTTCCTTTAGCTATAATAGAGTCCCACATAACTTGGTAATAAGGTAACCAAGAAACATTAAATGGGATATATGCATCATACCACCATCTAGCAATATATTGAAAAGAAGATTATGTGCACAGTTACAATGCATGCCATATAACCCTCAATGATGGATAGCTTGAGCTTCACATTTGTGTTTGAAAAATTGGATTTCCAGATAGGGGAGACAGTGAAGGGGGTTTATTAGCATATATGGTGGAACTAACGAACCCTGGTTTTGGAGGAAAGAATGGGAAGAAGGCTCCTTTTGGAGGATCGACGACTTTGATACATTGACGGAGGCAACCGAAGATGTATGGTAGCTAATGTATCCAAAATTTCATTTCTCTATCAAGATTTATTTTCCAAATTCTGATAATTCCCCTTAACTCGACAAGGTGCCAGGTTTATGGACCCAAGCTCATGCAGTGGACCATAAACAAGATCAAAACCCTTGCAATTTTACCATCTTATAGCTTGAAGGTGTGACCGTGGATCGGAGACAAGATCAAAACCCCTGCAACATCGTTATCTTAGAGCTCGAAGGTGTGACCTGAAATAATGAGATGGTTTTCAAGCTTAGCGTCATGGGATTTTGCCTCAACGAAACAATATTGCTTTTCATTTTCAACTGCACCAATTTAGACTCCCTCGACTTGTTGGAAAATTGTTTGACTGGCGAGATACCAACGAAGCTCCAGTATCTGGTCAATATTGCAATATGATTCCCTTGTCATGAATCCTCTGCACTTATCTAAATTTCAAATATCTCCACGATAACAAGCTTACATGCAAAGGTGGTGGATTTGGACATTCAATGACTGGATCCACTCTGTATCAGACTTCCAATAAGAATTTGAAAGAGGTATTTCCTATAGTAAATAGAAATATCTATCCCCTCCCATAATTATGCTGATTATGACCAAAGAATGATATAGTATTTTGTTTCTCTTAGTTAGCATATTTCGTCGAATGGGTTGACATTGTACGTCCAGGACCGGAGCTTCTTATTTCGGAAGGCGGATTGTAAGTGTTATAATGAAATTTAGTTTTGGCCCTTGGGTACCTTGATCCTGAATACTTCATAATGCGACAACTAACATATAAATATGAAGTGTATTATTTTGTATTAGTGTTATTAGAGGTCTTGTGTGCAAGGGAAACTCTTAATATTTTTTTTCCTAGGGAACGATTTAATATAGCAAAGTGGGAAATGCACTGGAAGAAAAAGGGCAAGCTTGAAAAAATCATTGACCCTCACCTTGTTGGGACCATCAACTCTCGTTCTCTAAAAAAAATTAGGGAGATTTCCGAAATGTTCTTGGAAGAGAAGGGCATCGACATGCCTTCCATCGGAGATGTTCTATGGAACTTGGAATATGAATTTCAGCTTCGGGAGATATCCATGCAAAATGATCTATATGATAATAGTATAAATCATATTGTAGATGTTCCTTTGCGCTACCTATTAGGGATCTATATTTTTTAGCAGATTGGTAAGACTAAAACTGCAGAAGCAACATCGTTTCAACCAACTTTGGGATTCTAGGATCTAGCCCTCCTGAATCCGAAGAGGGATCTCTCCAATAGGTACAAAGATGGATTTGTATTTGAAGTTTGGGGTTATGATATTAGGCTAGTTATGAAGGCCAAAGGTTTGTTTGTTTTTTGGGTGGTTGAGCATGATTACTGTTCAAGGTGGAAAGTTCTGAGTGCAAAAAGTTTCAAAGGTGAGAAGTTGTAGGCAATCAGAGTAAGCTTCGACTAAAAATATAGACAATTGTAGATTTTAGTCTATTGGGCTATGGAGTCATAATAGGGTTTAATTGGAACAGCAAGAGGCAAGAGTGGTCCATGGGGCAAGTCATCTATGTCTAAGGATCTCTTTGAAGATTGATTTATGGAATCGAATGATACAATAAGAAGGAGAAATAAATAGATGCAGAAACAACAGCAGCCGAGGATCTGATAAGTACTTTTAAACTAGTCAGCCTTTGACATGGACTCAAGAAAAACATAAAAGAAAACTAGGATCTAGTAAGTACTTTGAAACTAGCCAACCTTTGATACACTTTCAATAGAAAACATCTCAAAAGAAAGGGAAACTTGAAGGCAACTTTTGGAGTAGAAACTAGCGGGCTGGGCTCACCACAAATCCTCTCCTAGCTCTTCTTTACTTGGTTAATTTCAAGAAAAATACAAAGATAACAACAGAATGGCCTAAGATCTGGTAAGTACTTTGAAACTAGCCAACTTTTAGCACATTCCAAGGGAAACAATCAGGCAGTCTGTGGGATCAAACTGGGACCAGGGCTCACCATATCTTCCTCAGTTCATCTTCACTAAACATATACTAAAAATAACATCTAAGAATAACATTCAGCTAAGACAATAAGACGAGGCAATGCCAGCATTCTTATGCTTAAACTGAATTAAATCATTCCAAAATAACACAGATAGAAGAAAACATTCAGATAAATATTTTCAGTCAGAGAAGGTTACTGATATACAGTAGGTCCTAACTCTATGCATGTTGTTCTTTGTAAGAGAATACGAAACACAGATGGAAATAGAAACAAAATAACAGGTTACAATAAGGAAAAAATCACTGTCAACATAGACCAGGATCCCATAAATCAGCTTGTATTGATGTTCCAAACCAGTTATAGCTTTAAGTCCAGTGCTTTAGTTTAGCAACCATCTACACTTCCCAGCCTAACCTATCTATCACCAGCAGAGCTCCAAGAGCTAGTGAATACTATGTACAATAAGAAGTTTAAGCTCAAGTGTATATCAAAGTTCTACAACCAACCCCTCACTCATATTCTAAAGAAGTATATATAGAAGAATGAGGACGTGAGATCTGATAAAAGATCCCAATTACAATTAATACAGAGTTAATGGTTTCTTGGCCTTTGAGGGGCTCAATGAATAAACTTACATATGTGTACTCTCTATTAAATGTTCTACATAAATATTAAGCTCGGTGGGAGCTTTTGTTGACCTTTGAGGCTTCGTGTGACGTTTGGAGTAACTCTGCAAATATTTCTGCGTTTATTTCCTTGTAGAAGTAACTCCCTGGCCGCGCTGTGAGGCAGATATTTCTTGAATCAATAACTTCTGCCTCTGATTGAGTACTTTTGAGGCACATGTGGCTTTGTGGTAGCTGAGAGGAGTCAATTTGCCTCAGATTGTGGCGGTGGAGGCATTCCTTCTTGATAAAACACTTTAGGTTTTCTGTAAACTGTGTTTTATTTGGGGATTAGGCTTTCGATAAGCATCTTAGACGTAATCCCTGCAATAGCTATCTTCAATCTTCTATCCTGGTATATTTCTGGTTTTCTGCGTTGATACTCTTTCACTGCGTTAAATCCATGGTTTTTGCTGATATGTAGGGTCGCGTAGGGTTATGCAACATCAGTGCTTGGATAAACACTGATGAAACGTGAAAATGGAAACCTATGAATGACTTCTGAGGTAAATAGAAGGCGAGAGGATCGTCACCCTCTGATTTTGAATTTTCTTTAGAAATGGCGGAAAATCACTTAAAACCCTGCAAAATACAAACAATAATTATAAAATCCTGCGTAATATATGGCTAACTGCTTCAAAGGACGTCTGGAGGAAGCGTGGCCATTGGATGGCATCATCCAACGGTCAGGATTAATTGGGAGAGACCGTAAAATGTGCAGAAGGAGATTAAATCTGAGCCGTCGATCGCGCAGAGATTGATGGTCGGGAGCAGCGGTTGAAAGTCAAACGGAGGAATCGGGCAATGGAATATGGACCGTTGATCTGCAAA
This sequence comes from Pinus albicaulis, assembly GCA_034641835.2. Lineage (NCBI taxonomy): Eukaryota > Viridiplantae > Streptophyta > Pinopsida > Pinales > Pinaceae > Pinus > Pinus albicaulis. The sequence goes on along the minus strand of CM076581.1, from coordinate 1,344,434,286 downwards.
TCCGATCAATGGCAAAGATTGATTGTTCCGCACTGTATCTCGTTTTAAACATCGAGCATATTCGGCAAGCGATAGCCGTTGGATGAGCGGGTTCACATTTGACGGCTGTGGTCAATATCGCTGGGCAACCTCGTCCGAAAGTTAATGCGCGATGGATGACGGTTTTGCAAATAGTACCCAGGATATGTGGTGGCAAGTGTATGGAATCGCTGGCCATGGGGGGAAAACAACCTTTTGCCCAAAGGCGGTGCGATGGATACCGCCAGTTTTGGGCAACCGGCTTTCGGGCGGTGGGGACCACGGAAAGATGCACTCTGCACCGTCTGATCTGCAGATCAGATCGACGGCGCGGAATTGTTTGAAAATTATATCGGCGGAAAACATATAAAATAATTTAAAACCAAAGGATTAAATTTAAACAAAGGTTTTGAGAGGGGCGAGGCAAAAAATATATAATAAAAAGGTCTGGCGCCCGACTGCGAGGCCACGGGCGCATGGGAAGTGATGTGCCCGAGGGTTAATGGATAAAGGGGTTTAAGACTTAGCCCGAGGGCACTTAAGACTAAACAATGTATTTTTTATGATTTTTCAACATTTTTCAAAGGAAATGAGGGTTTCGATATAGTTTAAAAATGAGTTTTAAACTATGGAAAGGGGATTTTCATGAAAGGGAGAAAAAGGATCATGAGAATCGAGGAGTTTTATGTAGAAAGAGGAGGGGAAAATGAGGGTTAGTTTTGATTGGGAGAAGGGGAAAATGATGACTTTGGAGCAGCATTATGGCTTAGAAATAAGCAAGATTTCTAAGTGTAAGATCGGAATATCAGTGAAGTTTTGGATAGAGAAAAGGCAGGAGGCCTTCAAGAGTCTTCAAGAGCCAACAAATTTTAGTAATGAAATTTGTTCCTTGAAGGCTCAAACAGTCTTAGCCACGTTTTGGTATAAAAAATATTTATAGGTGGCTAACAGTGGCTCCACTTGGGGATGGTGCCTTCTTGAAGGCATCAAGAATTCAGACCTGCATTCTCTGGAAAGTTGACCTGTGCCTGGTCCTTTAATGTCCTCTGGGAGGCTGATCAGTTGCCTAATCCATTGGGTTGCCTTTTTTTTTTTTTTTGGATAATGTGCTCTGAAAACATATTAGCAGCCCTAAAAGCAAATGGATCTTTATCAATACAACTTTCTACCTACCCAATCCTACTAATCTAACATTTTTTCCTTCATTAGAGTGCACTTGGATTGGCAAACTCTTTTACAACATTTTATTCTTTTGAAATCAGTAAATATAATCTAATTCTTCTCCTTATTTCTCCCCAAACTCAGATTTAACAGTTGAGTTCAGATGATTCTCTACCTAATCTACCATCCGTTGGGATTAAACTGTCCAACAGATTTTCATTCTCTAAATTTATAAAACATAAATTTAAAAACAGTCGAGTCAATATCAAGCTTTTTGACTTGTTGTGCTCTATGTCATAAAGACAAGCTGCTCATAGACATTTATTTTGCAGAAAAAATAAATAAAAAAATGGAAGGCTTAAGATCTGAAATTTGAAAACATTTCCTTCCTCTTTTCTTTAGCTCTGATTTGACTCTTATTGAGCTACCTTTCCTTTTTCTCTGGTTCAGATTTTGAGCTAATTAGAACTAGATTTTTACATCTCAGAAAAATAAAACATATTTGAGTCATCTTTCTTTGGAAACTGAGGTTCAGGTTTTGAACATGTTTGAACCTTTCATTTCTATCCTAATCTATCTACTGATAAGCCAAGATTAAACAGTTTGGCAAGTCGAATTCACTATCCTATCAACATAAAATTTAGATCTAATTAGTCAAGATTAGAAAATTTGACTAACTAGAAGTGTGGTCTTTAGGAGTGGCATTTAAGCTTGCACACTTTCATATTTGTTTCTCTTTTTTGGTATGGGGCTATACCTTTCTTGTTTTGACAATCTGCCCTCTTTTCCTTCTTTTCATTGTTTTTTTATTTTTGTTTTTTACAACTTTGAATGCAATGGTGGATGAAATATTTGTAATGAAAAAAAGATAAAAAGGTTTTCAAAACATGACATGGATCAAGAGAAGTAATGTTTGAGCATCTTGCCATTGACAAGACCCCCAAACAATTCTGCTCCATTCAACTCCTGTAGGAAAAATGCATTGCTACCAGTAGCTGAATGAATAGAGTAAGAGCCAAGCCATAGGTTGTCAAATTTTCCATGTTTGCCCTTCTCTTCCCTCCTTGAGTCCCATTTTAAAACTTTGTCCCCAATATTTAAATTGCTGGCCTTTGTTCTTCTGTCAAAAAGCTTTTTAATGCTCTCCTATTTTTGCAATGCTTTGTTATAAACTTCCTCTCTAGTTTTTTGAAGATGAATGGTCTGATTTATTCTTCTGATCATGTCATTATCTTCAATCTGCAACTCTTGAATCAACTTGATCACTGGTACATGAAGGCTATTTGGAAAAATCGCATCTGTACCATACACAAGCTGGAAAGGTGACATACCAATAGATTTCTTCAAATTCAATCTGTCAGCCCAAAGTGCATGGACCAGCTTTGTGTGCCAAGAATTTTTGTTGTCCTCCAATAGTTTCTTGATTATGTTCACTAAAATTTTGTTTGAGGATTCTGCAAGTCCATTTCCTTGAGGGTAATAGGCTGTGGAATGCCCCAATGTTATCTGATATCTGTGATAGAAATCAACCATCTTCTTTGATCCAGATGCTGCTGCATTATCAGTGATAATATTAGTAGGACAACCAAATCTGGAGAGAATATTAGTCTCCATAAATTTTATGATAACTGAATCATTGGCCTGCCTACAAGGTATGGCTTCTATCCACTTAGTGAAGTAGTCTGTGGCAGTGAGAATCCATCTATTCTGGGCAGAAGATGGTGGATGGATTTCTCCTATAAAGTCAAGTCCCCACTGTTAAAAAGGGGCTTCAACAGTGATTGGATGTAGAGGTAGGGGTAGAAGTTTTCTTTTGCCTTCAAAAAGTTGACATTTATGACAGGCTATGATCATCTTGTGTACATCATGGAAAAGAGTAGGCCAATAGAAACGAACCTTCAAAATTTTGTTGGTTGTTGTCTTCTAGTACAAATGACCTCCACACTCTCCTTCATAGAATTGGTACTTAACCTTCTCTGCATCAAACTCAGGCAAACATTTAAGCAATAGACCACTTGCATTTTTCCAATATAGACATTTATCTATAATGCAATAGTTCACAACTTTCAATTTTACGAACCTTGCCTTTGTTTTTGTCAAACCAGGAGGTGTATTCAAATTAAGCAGAACATAAAGAATATCAGCATACCAAGAGGAATTCATAAAATGGTTTTCAACAATGGGTGTTGAGATTTCCTCTTGATCATCTAAAGAATTAATCATATGAATATCAAGAACTTCACAATTTGATTCAGCCATTAATCTAGCTAGACCTTCACCTTTGATGAGCTTAGTGGGTTTTATATCTAAATCATATTCAAGGATAACGACAATCCACTTACCTCTCTTACCATCTGGGTCCTGTGTTAGAATGTCTTTAACCACTGAATTTGGGACAAAGGCAATGATGTGTGAGTGAAGGATGTATACCCTGAAGTCTTTTAATGCTTTAACCAAAGCAAATGCTTGCTTCTCCATGATGTTGTACTTCAAAGGGGCATCCCTCAATGCCTTGCTAAAGAATGCAATAGGTTTCTCTTGTCCTTGTGGGTTTTTCTATAAAAAGACAGTAGCTATGGTATGTTCTGATGCAAATGAGAAAATATAAAAATATTTTGAAAAATCAGGACTTATTAGAACTGGTGTTTTGGTCAACGCTTGTTTCACCAGTTGAAAGGACTTATTTGCTTCCAAGGTCCATTTTACCCCTTGCTCCTTTTTCAGCATGTTTGTGATATTCCTAAGGAGCTCAGCTAAATTAGGGATGAACCTTCTCAAAAAGTTGATCTCCCCAATGAAATATTGCAACTCCTTGATGTTTTGAGGATGAGAGATTTGCAATATGGCCTCAATCCTCTTTGGATCTATCTTTATACCCTCTTCTGAAATAATGTGTCTAAGAAGTTTACCTTCTTGGAGCCCAAATAGTGTCTTCTTAGGGTTTAAAGATATTCCAAACCTTCTGCACTTCTCGAAAACTTTTCTCAAATGTTCTAAGTGTTCTTCATCTGTTTTTGAAAACACAGTGACATCATCAAGATAGATAATGATGAAGAAGCCCAGTTCTTCTGAGAATGCTATGTTCATGGCTCTTTGAAAGGTTGCTCCAGCATTCATTAGACCAAAAGGCATTTTCACATACATGAAATTTCCCCATGGTGTAGTAAAGGCTGTCTTTAATTAATCAGCAGGGTAAACCAAGATCTAATTGTACCCTGAATAGCCATCCAGCAAAGAAATTCTTCTAGACCCTACCACCCTTTGTAAAATATGATCCATCTTGGGTAGAGGGTAGTTGTCTTTTAACGAAGCTTTGTTTAAGTCTCTAAAGTCTATACAAAGCCTGATTTCTCCAATTTTCTTCCTAACAGACACCAGATTAGATACCCACTCAGAATATATAATAGGGACAATAATACCAGCATCGTACATTTTCATGATCTCCTTCTGAACCAAAGGTAATTGAACAGGGTTTATTCTGTGCAGTTTCTGTTTGAATGGTTTTTGGTTTTCTTTAAGGGGAATTTTGTGCTATATTATTTCAGTGTCATAGGATTTAAGATCTTCGTAACTCCATGCAAAAACATCAGCAAACTCTTTAAACAGCTCAATGTATTTGAGTTTAATGTGAGCTGGTAAAGTCTTAGATAATTTAATCATTTTCGATTTTTCCTCACTGCATATATTGCACTCCACTTCAGTCTCTACAGGTTCCAGTTTTGGCTTTTGGGCCACATCATCAAAATAAAACAACTCTTCTAAAGGTGCCAGACCTCTAGGAAAACTTTCATCTCTAAAGTGCAGAGTTTCCATTTCCTTTGTTTCATCTGTAAGCTTGCTAGTCAGTAGGTTAATATGAACAGGCTGAGGAGATGGTTCTTCTTCACCAAGAAAGTTTTCTTCACTGTAGTCTGTATCATAGTTTGAGTTCGAACTGTTTGGTTCGAATTCATTTCTGAATTTCATGAAGTCTTCTATTTGTTTTTCATTGTCAAATACCTACCAATACTTTTTATTATCTGGCACTGCTGGTCTAAACTTTATCCAGTTGTGCAATTTTTGGTTTCAAATGGTGTTAAGCATGTCCTAGCTGCAAACGCTAAATTGTGGGCTGCAATGTTTCTTTTCCTTGGGAAAAAAATTAGTTTGGACTCCTCGAATGTTTTTAAAAGATCCATGACATCATTCCGATAGGCTCTAAGTCTGGGATGATTTGCGTTATACTCCCCATTGACTTGCCTAATTATTAACTCAGAATCCCCATGCACATTGATTCTTCTGGCACCCAACTTTTTCAATAGATGTAAGCCTAAGATAAAGGATTCATATTCTGCTATGTTATTGGAACACTAAAAGCTTAATTTGCATGAAATGCATTCTGTGTGGTTTTTTTCAGTGTTAGTAATCCAGACACTTGCACCAGCGTTAATTCTGGTGCATGACCCATCAAAATACATACTCCAGAGAGGACTTTTTTCGGTTTCATCTTGGTTACTGTCCTCTTCAACTAACGTACTTTCTGATTGTTGTTGAATGTCAGCACTTAGTTGTAGATGTTTTGATTCCCCCTGATTTTCAGTTACTTTAGGGATACTTTCTTGAATTCCAATGTTTATAAGAAAAGGACACATGACGTGAAGTTCAAGACCTACCTTTGGTTTGCTGTAGTTTAAAGGTTTAGCAAATTGTTTTCACAGTTCGGTGGTATTTACCTCCTCCTCTCTATCGGCCATTAATTCTTTTAAAGTGACTTGTTCTCTGAGTGTTTCATCATTAAACATAATAAAAGAATCAAGGCCTGTATTGACAGAATATATAGGAGATTTTTGTGGTCTGTCTTGGCTTGTGACTGTGTACTGCATATGGGACTCCCTGTAAAGTCTTCTAGTTTGATTGAAAACAGGGATAGTTGCATAGGTCATGTCCATTTGCATAGTCCCCTGTAACTTAGCCCCCCAAGATCTTGATAAAAGAATTCCATATTTTGGGGGCACATCAGCCACAACAATATCCATGACTAAGAATTTGGCTGGAATTTGGGCTAAGTTAACACAGAGGTCTTTGATCAATCCTAAACATTTTACTCTACTTGAGTCAAAAGAGTAAAGGTCTTTATAAGGTCTGGTGATTTCTAGACCCAGGCTATCCATTACAGCTTTAGGCATTAAATTATGAGAAGCCCTTGAGTCATGCATAGCGTTATGAAATTTTTTTTCATGAACGTTAAAACTTACATAAAAGGGAGGAACAGGTCCCTCTTGATCTATTCCTTCAATATTTGGACCAAAAATAAGCTCTGGTTGGTCATTGTTAAGATTGACTGTGTCATTGTTGTCTTATAAATTTAAAGCTTTCAAAATTTGGGTCCTATATACATGTTGGGCAGCTAATTCGATCAAGGGAACAGAGATTTTGATCTTTGAAATTTCCTGCTCCAGGCTAAAAGGAATTTGGTTCTTTGGAGCAATTGTCTCAGCCTTATTAGCTGTAACTTTATCAGCAATGTTGGGTTGTTGTTTTGTTTTATTTACATTTGATAAAAAAAAATTCACAGGAGTACTAGCTGAAGTGTTAGTACTACTAATGTCTGCACTCTGTTTTTCATTGTCTTGAGTGTTTTTTCCTTTACCTTTATCAAAATTTTCAGCCACTGTTTTATCCTTTTCTTTGACAACTTTAGGCTTGGTTGCAGTGATGTTCTGTGAGGATTTATCAGAGGTTTTGTTGTTCGGGGTTTGTTGACTAGATTTACTTCTGAGGTCATATTCTCTTAGAGGTTTTGTGATAGCATTTTCCATGTTTTGATAATAATTTTCATTATCATCTCTTTTTTCATCATAAGGTGTGTAAAGGCCTTGTTTTTTGTCATAATAAACCTCAAAGTCATCATCATTTACCCTGAACAGGTTGATATCATCTTCCTCTATTATTTGATCTATTTCCTCAACCTCACTCACATAGTTTTGATGAAAGGGAGGAGTGATCTGTTGATCATATTCCCTAGGTCTGTTTGGAGGTTGGTTCCTTCTAGAATTCTGATTTTGGTTCTGGTTTTTGTTAGGAGCATTTTGATTTTGGCTTGCTTGTGCTCTCTTAATTATACTCATCTCTTTCATCATTTCTTCCATCATTCTTTCCATCTTTGAGTTGGAAGTGGAAGGTGTGGATTCCTCTCTAAAAGATACTCTCTTCTCAGCTTTCATCCTTGCTCTTTTCTCCATCAGATTGACTTCTACAGAAAGAGCCCCTCTTTGCATATCTTCAAGAGTTGCAAAATCTCTCTCTCTCAACTGATAGGTCATGTCAGAGTCAAAACCTTCAGGAAAATTGTTTAAAGCTAAGCCCTGTGGAGGTTTTATCTCTGGGGAAAGTGCATTATACACACTATTGAATCTAGTGCAATAAGATTACACACTTTCCCCAGGGTTTCTATGGAGGTTCTTGTAATAAGAAAGGACTTGGAGAGGATTTTTTTTAACCTCCCATTTGTTTAAGAATGTTTGATGGAAGGCTTGGAGATAATTGATACTGTGGGGGGCTAAGCTTTTAAACCATTTTCTTACTTCGCCCCCCAAGCTTTGAGCAAATAATCTAAGTTTGACAAAATCATCATCAATTTCATTTTTGTCAAAGTAGTCATCCATCTTATCCACATGTTGTGATGCAATTGTAGCATTTCTAGCATCATTTAATGGGATTTTGGACTGATAGTCCTGTGGAAGGTTGATTAATGGTATAGGAAGGACTAGGGGAGCATACCATGCTACCATGATAGGTGGTGGGGGAGGATTTACAAGGAGTGGATTAACAATAGGAACAGTGGGCTGAAGTGGAGTGGTTTGAACAGTGGGTGTAGGGTGAGCAGAAGTGGATGGACCAGGAATAGACTGTTGAGCTGATCTTGGATGAGAGACACCTAAGTTGTGAAGTACATGTAAATCAGGAGGTGTTGTTTCTCTGCTACCAAGAGGTTCACTTGTTTCAGGAGATGATAGTGAAGACTCAGAACCTAACTAGTCTAAACCATCAAATGACCTAGTTCTAAATGGATTTATTAAGTCAACTTGTGATTTTTGTAGAGTTGAAAGATGTTTAGGAACTGATTTAGCTCTCAAGGGTGACGTAAAAACAGTTGATAATTTAATCTCAGGAGACTTCCTAAGGATAATTTCTGGGTTATCACCTATCTGAGGTGGATCAGGGTCAGGATAGGCTCTAGTGTGAATCTTTCTAGGAGCCACTATGCTGATTTATTAGACCCAACTAAACAAGAAAATTTCAACCAGGTATGACATTTTTTGAAAGGTTAACTAATCTGTTTACCTAAATTTCAATCCTACAGTCCTCTAACTGAGTTTGAATGATATTATGATGATTAGGGTTCTTCCCAGCGGAGTCTTAAGGTCTGTTTATGATTGTGGAGTTGCCAAGTGGAATATTTAGCTCTTTTCAAAGGTAAAAGGTTTTATGGTCCACCACCATGGTTATGAAATATCCCTTTTCAAGGATATCCCGGAACACAACAAACTCTAACCAGAGAATGACTGGGAGGGACTTTACCAGATATTTCACCTCTCAAAGAGGATGAGATCTGGAGGCTACCTGGCCCTTTCCAGACTCTGTCTAAGAGTATGGGGTAAAACACAACAAAGGTAAGTGAAATGTAAGAGTAAGTGTTTTACTACCAATCTGAAATATTTTTGGTTTTTTCTGAGTTATTTTTCAGTTGTGTGGTTTCTAAGAATATCCTAAATCTGTTTCAAAACTTAGCTATGGTTATGGGACAAAGACAGTGTACTCTTATGGCTAAGCCAGCTAATATTTCAAGGTTAGATAAAGTCTTAAGAGAATCCTAGGGTTTACCTAGATTGTCATTGATTCAAACCAGTTTCATCATGATTACCACTCTTGGTAATGCTTGAAAAGGCTGCTTTTTACTCACAATGTTTCCTTGAATCAAGGGGTTCTCTGACGTCTTAAATGGTATCAAAAAACACTCAATTCCCCAGTGGAGTCGCCATAAATGTTAGGGATCTGTATTTTTAGCAGATTGGTAAGACTAAAACTGCAGAAGCAACATCGTTTCCACCAACTTTGGGATTCTAGGATCTAGCCCTCCTGAATCCGGAGAGGGATCTCTCCAATAGGTACAAAGATGGATTTGTCTTTGAAGTTTGGGGTTATGATATTAGTCTAGTTATGAAGGCAAAGGGTTTGCTTTTTTTTTGGGTGGTTGAGCATGATTACTGTTCAAGGTGGAAAGTTCTGAGTGCAAAAAGTTTCAAAGGTGAGAATTTGCAGGCAATCAGAGTAAGCTTTGAATAAAAAGATAGACAATTGCAGGTTTTAGTCCATTGGGCTATGGAGTCATAATAGGGTTTAATTGGAACAGCAAGAGGCAAGAGTGGTCCATGGGGCAAGTCATCTATGTCTAAGGATCTCTTTGAAGATTGATTTATGGAATGGAATGATACAATAAGAAGGAGAATTAAACATATGTAGAAACAAGAGCAGCCCAGGATCTGGTAAGTACTTTGAAACTAGCCAACCTTTGACATGAACTCAAGAAAAACATAAAAGTAAACTAGGATCTGGTAAGTACTTTGAAACTAGCCAGCCTTTGATACACTTTCAATAGAAAACATCTCAAAACAAAGGGAAACTTGAAGGCAACTTTTGGAGTAGAAACTAGCGGGCCGGGCTCACCACAAATCCTCTCCTAGCTCTTCTTTACTTGGTTACTTTCAAGACAAATACAAAGATAACAACAGAATGGCCTAAGATCTGGTAAGTGCTTTGAAACTAGCTAGCTTTTAGCACATTCCAAGGGAAACAATCAGGAAGTCTGTGGGATCAAACTAGGACCAGGGCTCACCATATCTTCCTCAGTTCATCTTCACTAAACATATCCTAAAAATAACATCTAAGAATAACATTCAACTAAGACAATAAGACGAGGGAACGCCAGCATTCTTATGCTTAAAATGAATTAAATCATTCCTAAATAACACATATAGAAGAAAACATTTAGATAAAGATTTTCAGTCAGAGAAGGTTACCGATATACAGTAGGTCCTAACTCTATGCATGCTGTTCTTTATAAGAGAATACGAAACACAGATGGAAACAGAAACAAAATAACAGGTTACAATAAGGAAAAAATCACCGTCAACATAGACTAGGATCCCATAAATCAACTTGTATTGATGTTCCAAACCAGTTACAGCTTTAAGTCCAGTGCTTTAGTTTAGCAACCATCTACACTTCCCAGCCTAACCTATCTATCACCAGCAGAGCTCCAAGAGCCAGTGAATACTATGTACAATCAGAATTTTAAGCTCAAGTGTATATCAAAGTTCTACAACCAACCCCTCACTCACCTTCTGAAGAAGTATATATATAATAATGAGGAGGTGAGAACTGATAAAAGATCCCAATTACAATTAATACAAAGTTGATGGTTTCTTGGCCTTTGAGGGGCTCAATGAATAAACTTACATATGTGTACTCTGTATTGAATGTTCTACATAAATATTAAGCTCGGTGGGAGCTTTTGTTGACCTTGGAGGCTTTGTGTGACATTTGGAGTAACTCTGCAAATATTTCTGCGTTTATTTCCTTGCAGAAGTATCTCCCTGGCTGCGCTGTGAGGCAGATATTTCTTGAATCAATAACTTCTACCTCTGATTGAGTACTTTTGAGGCACAGGTGGCTTTGTGGTAGCTGAGAGGAGTCAATTTGCCTCAAATTGTGGCGATGGAGGCATTCCTTCTTGATAAAACACTTTAGGTTTTCTATAAACTGTGTTTTATTTGGGGATTAGGCTTTCGATAAGCATCTTAGACGTAATTCCTGCAATAGTTGTCTTCAATCTTCTATCCTGGTATATTTCTGGTTTTCTGCGCTGATACTCTTTCACTGCGTTAAATCCATGGTTTTTGCTGATATGCAGGGTCGCGCAGGGTTATGTAGCATCAGTGCCTAGATAAACACCAATGAAACATGAAAATGGAAACCTACAAATGACTTCTGAGGTAAATCAAAGGCGAGAGGGTCGTCACCCTCTGATTTTGAATTTTCTTCAGAAATGGCAGAAAATCACTTAAAACCCTGCAAAATACAAACAATAATTATAAAATCCTGCATAATATATGGCTAACTACTTCAAAGGACGTTTGGAGGAAGCGCGGCCGTTGGATGGCATCATCCAACGGTTAGGATTAATCGGGAGAGACCGTAGAATGGGCGGAAGGAGATTAAATCTGAGCCATCGATTGCGCAGAGATCGACGGTCAGGAGCAGCGGGTCAAAGTCAAACGGAGGAATCGGGCGATGGAATATGGACCATTGATCTGCAGATCCGATCAATGGTGGAGATTTATCGAATTCTGCGCAATAGCCCATTTTAATCATCGAGCATATTCGACGAGTGATAGCCGTTGGATGAACGGGTTCAGATCTGACGGCTGTGATCAATATCGCTGGGCAACCTCGTCTGAAAGTTAATGCGTGATGGATGGCGGTTTTGCAAATAGTACCCAGCACACGTGGCAGCAAGTGTATGGAATCGCTGGCCATGGGGGAAAACAACCTTTTGCCCAAAGGTGGTGCGATGGATACCGCCGGTTTTGGGCAACCGGATTTCGAGCGGTGGGGACCATGGAAAGACGCACTCTTCACTGTCTGATCTGCAGATCAGATCGACGGCGCGGAACGGTTTGAAAATGATATCGGTGGAAAAAATGTAAAATGATTTAAAACCCAAGGTTTAAATTTAAGCAAAGGTTTTGAGAGGGGCGGGGCAAAAAATATATAATAAAAAGGTCTGGCACCTGACTATGGGGCCGCGGGCGCATAGGAAGTGATGTGCCCAAGGGTTAATGGGTAAAGGGGTTTAAGACTTAGCCCGAGGGGGCTTAAGACTAAACAATGTAGTTTTTATGATTTTTCAAAGGAAATGAGGATTCCGATATAGTTTAAAAATGAGTTTTAAACTATGGAAAGGGGATTTTCATGAAAGGGAGAAAAAGGATCATGAGAATCAAGGAGTTTTATGTAGAAAGAGGAGGGGCAAATAAGGGTTATTTTTTATTGGGAGAACGGGAAAATGATGACTTTGGAGCAGCATTCTGGCTTAGAAATAAGCAGGATTTTTGAGTGTAAGATGGGAATATCAATGAAGTTTTGGATAGAGAAAAGGCAGGAGGCCTTCAAGAGTCTTCAAGAGCCAACAAATTTTAGTAATGAAATTTGTTCCTTGAAGGCTCAAACAGTATTAGCCACCTTTTGGTATAACAAATATTTATAGGTGGCTAACACTACCCAGAGCTTGAGACTTTTGGTCCAAGTTTAGTATGAATTCAAATATTATACAGAAGTTCTCATTTTATAGATTTCAATAATGAGAATATGGAATTTTGGAGTTTTGAACATCCCACCAAGGGATAATTGTCAGAATTTACCTATTTTTTGGAAATTTTTATCCTTCAGTGGATATGAAACATAGATGATCCATACCTTGGTGCAACAGTTCCTCACTTTGGGATGTTTGCACAAGATTCAGGGAAAAGTGAATGCACAACACTAGTGGCTTTGGTTTGGGAGGAGAGCTACAAGTATGTAGAAGAGATCGAGGGCACACACATTACGTTCCGTTGCACTTATCAGATCCTGATACTTTTTATACTAGTGTTATTGGATGAGGTGTTGGTGGAAGTGATCATGATTTAGAAGATGCAACCACAAGTGTTGTGTTCTCACAATTGTTTAATCCTCGTGGGAGGTGATAAAAAAACAAGACTCCTTTTCCATGTTCCAATTCTACCAAATTAGCACATGTAGAGAGAACATTGGTGAATGTGAAATGGTTAGGTTTGGTACTTGTTTTTTGCATATCACATTAAAAATCTAGTGCCTCCCTGTAAAATCCTCGCCTTGTATAATCAACCACCATTACAGACAATTAAACCACATTTGATTTAGACATTTACTTAGGTAGGTAGGGTGCCCCTATCTCCCATCTCCCTATAGAGTAATTTGGTCAGATCTTCTTTCTTTTATGATATTGGTTCCTCTCTCTCATCCCTCCTCTCTCTCCCTTTCTCTCCTACCTCCCTCTCTCTTCCCCATCTCTCTCTCTCTCTCTCTCTACCCTCCAATCCTCTCACTATATCCCTCCCTCTCTCCTTCTCTCTCCCCCCTTCCATCTTTTTGTCACTCTCTCCCTCTCTCACCCTTCTCTACCTCTCTCAATCCTCTCCCTCTCTCTCTCTCCATTGCTTCTCTCCCCTCTCCTTCAATTTATCTCCATATCTCCCTTGTGACTCCTCCTGTCTCTCCCCCTATATCATTCTATGTCTATGTTTTTCCTTCTCATATATATCCAGAGTTAATATATATCATCATATATTAATATATATTATAATATAAAAAATTTAATATTGTATTAATCCAAATTTATTAAATTTAATAATATTAGTTTTATAATATATGAATATGAATATTAGAATAATAATAATAAATTTATTAATCTTTCAATATTGATTTTAGGATTAATACATTTTTTTTTGCATGGTATTAATAATAATTTGGCCAATGGTATTTGGTTCATAGGCTTCACCTAAATAAAACATTTTTTTTGAGGGTTCATAAATATAAAGAGGATTATGGAGTAAATATAGAAAATATGTTTTATTTATTTACCATATTTGGTTGATTTATATTTTATTTATTTACCATACCTTTATTATTTACCATGGTATTTGGCCCATAGGCTTGGTATATAATTAGATGTTGATTTCTAATCCTATTTGATATATTTTCATTTATTTACCATACTTCTTCATCCTCTTTTACATTTGTTTATTTACCGTACATCTTTTATAATATGGTATTTGACCCATGGTATTTAGCACATGGTTAATAATGTTTTTTTTGCATGGTATTAATAATAATTTGGCCAATGGTATTTGGTTCATAGGCTTCACCTAAATAAAATCTCTTTTTTGAGATGTTGATTTCTAATCCTAGTTGATATATTTTTATTTATTTACCATATTATTGATTTACCATGCATCTTTTATAATATGGTATTTGGCCCATGGTATTTAGCACATGGTATTAAAATGATATTTGTCCCATAGGCTTCACCTAAATAAAACCTCTTGTTTGAATTTCCTTAAATATAAAGAGGTTTATGGAGTAAATATAAAATGAGGTTTTATTTATTTATGATACATTTAGTTTATTTATATTTTTATTAATTTTCCATACTTTCCTTTCATTTATTTACCATACCATTTTTTGAGTGTTGGTAACCCTCTTATATTTTAAATTTATCTACCCCATACCCATATTTGACCAGAAACCCTTAATCATGCTTGTTTAGTGAAATGTTTAATGCAAACCCTTACACATTTTATGAATGTACTTGGAAATTTAAAATCCTTATTTTTTATTATTTAAAAAATTGATAAATAGTGTTTTTTTCATTTTCCCTCCTAAAAATTTCTAACTCTGAAGTCCTTTAAAAAGTTTTCACATTAACATAGCTTTGTTGTCTCAACATAATCAACATGTTTTTACTTCATATCTACCTCATACCTATATTTGACTAAAAACTTATAATCATGCTTGTTTAGTGAAATGTTTAATGGAAACCCTTACACATTTTATGAATATACTTCCAAATTTAAAATCCATATTTTTTATTATTTAAAAATTTGATAAATAGTGTTTTTTTCATTTTCCCTGCTAAAAATTTCACACTTTAATTTTTTATTATTTAAAAAATTGATAAATAGTGTTTTTTTCATTTTCCTCCTAAAAATTTCTAACTCTGTTAAAAAAGTATCCACATTAAGATAGTTTTTCTCCCTCACGAGCTCAACATAATCAACGTGTTTTTACTTGATATCTACCCGATACCCATATTTGACTAGAAACTCATAATCATTCTTGTTTAGTGAAATATTTAATGCAAACCCTTACACATTTTATGAATGTACTTTCAAATTTAAAATCCTTATTTTTTATTATTTAAAAAATTAATCAATAGTGTTTTTTTCATTTTCCCTCCTAAAAATTTCTAACTCCGTTAAAAAGTTTTCACATTAAGATAGTTTTTCTCCCTCAGGAGCTCAACATAATCAACATTTTCCTATGTTTTCGCCATATACAGGTAATATTATTTTGGTACATTTATGTATTTTAACTTCTATTTTAAGTTGTCTCTACTTCAAACCCCCAATATTTTAGGTAGAACAGAAGATGATAATTCATTTCTTTATCAGGATTTCAAAAAGAGAATGCTCAAGACTATGCCATGATGTTTTGTTCTTGTATTTTTTGAAGTGAAAAATATTAAAACATTGATTTTAAATAGAAATATTGAAAGAAACGAGACATCAACGCTACTACAATGGTAAGGGGAGATTTTGATGCAGAGAACCTTTTGCAAGTTAATATCCACAGAGGTTTCGTGCACACACCCTACATCTTGGATTGCAAGTTCATATCCCCACTGAGGTTCCGTGCACAAACCCTACATCTTGGATTTTTTTACTTACAGATCATTTTATTACATAATTTTAGAAATATTAATTGTGCTTGGTTTCCTTCACTAAAACCTTTAGCTTGTCGTGATTGAAATATTAATTGTGCTTGGTTTCCTTCAGTAAAACCTAATTCAACTTGGTTACCATGAATAAATTTTTGATTTGGTTTTGTCCTTATGAACATTAGTTGCCAGTTAATGTGAAGCATAGATGCTTCAAATCTGTTTACCCAAATTCTTGAGAAGCATAATTTTCTTAGGGAAAGGAAAATATTCACACATAGACAATATTTTTTCAACATTCTACAAGAAGCATATTTATTTTGATGAATATATCATCATTTGAATATTAGTATGGTTGATTTCTCACCCCAAATCCATAGACCATAATAATGGTTTATAAGGTTGTCTCAGAAACTATTGAGAAATCACTGCATGCAACCAACATATTGTAAGCATTTGATCACATTTGGATACAACTCACTTTAGTGATGCATTGATGGCCCATGGTTTTTTGAGTATTTTTCCATGAGCATTAAACCCTCAATGTATTTTTTATTGTTTTTTTTGGGGGTTCACTTCTTAGGAGCATAATACCATAGTTTACAATTACAATTTGTGTTCTTTGTGTATTCTTCTCAAATATACAAAGATTCCAAGATTTAAAAATATTTAATTTCTTTCAACTGAATATACAGAGATATTTTTGGCTTATAACCTTTTTGTAGTTTGGTTTTTAAGAACTTTTGTACTTTTCATTTTGTGGAGACATAGAAGCCCGTTCTTTTAGGCAATAGAATTTATTTTCCTACAACATGACATGTATGATTAAGGAGTGTTCTTCAACTGAACAAGCTAACAAGTATATTATTGTTCTTGAACCTTGAGAGTGTAAACCACAATCATTCATTCGTGATCTGGAAGCCCAAATCAAATACCATTATGCAAGAAAATACTTGTTTCCATACATTGGTATGAGTTTCTCTAAATTTTCAGTGATGGAAATATGAAAGAGACCCCTTGTGCCATTGCCTCAAATGGTCTCTTTCATACCCCCTTCATAAACAATCTCTACTCTAATATATAATGACAATTTTATAGTTAGTATTCCCACTTTTTGTAGAAAAGAGGAGTTGCAGACTTTGATTAGTGACACTTATGAGTGAAAGTTGTAACTTAATATGCTTGGAGTTACAAAGGGTTTTATGGTGAGAGGGACATAATTTTTAGCTTTTCGAGTTACTTTGAAAATTTTTACACCACGTTTGGGCCTTGTGGGTGTTTCATGAGATGTGGGGTGCATAGTGAATGGTTGGCCCATGCTCTTCCATGATGGACTTGGACATTGGAGGTGGTTTACTATTTGTTGCTAGACCTTGTTTGGATGCTTGAAAGACATTCTTATTGAAAGTGTTGGATTATTATGGAGCTTGGTGACTTCTTGTTGTTGATGCATGAAGGATTTTTCTGTGCTTGGGGTAGAGTTGCATATTTCACCATGAAAAAAACCTCCCAAAATAAACATGAGCACACAAACTCCCTTCACATGTGAAATCTTGGGTTGAGGGAGTGTATATGTAGGTGTGGGAGTCCTTAAGGTGACACATTACCTTGGATATGCATTTTCCTTATGGAGACACTTTACCTAGGAGATGCACTGGAGCTTAAGACCTTTGGAGGATTGTTGGACCTTGGGGAGTAGTGCTCATTCCATGGAGGGCTTGCTTGTTAATCACTGTAACCTTTGATGCTGACACATGTCTTGTAGAGTATAGTGCTTCACATGGGTGGAACTACTTGTGTCTTGCAAGTTTGTTCGTGGTGGACTAGGTCCGCTTGTTACTGTAAAGCCCCTTTACCTCCCATATAAAAAGGAGTGAGTTGTTATTATAGTCGATCGTGAACTGGTGCTTATTCCTTTTCATAATTGGTTAGGGATATAAGAGCAATGCTACTCTCTCTCTCTCTCGGTGAAAATATATCTGAGTTGATGTGTATGTTGGTGACAATATATCTAAGTTGTGCTTTGGTCTATCTTGCTTATAGGGATTCCTTGAAAGGTAAACAAATTGGTGAACATAAGTAACTAATATGAACTGTAACGAAAAATTGATACGAATATACTATTAATTGATTTCCTAACACAAATGATGTGAGCCAACCCATAATTCTGTTATTCTAACTGATATTTGAAATCCAAAAATGAGGGACAAGCAACGTGAAAAAATAGGAGTGATTTCTTCCAAAACTAGATAATGACTTTGAAGAACAAATGTAAATGCTAGGAGGAAGTAGTTTGTAGCTGACTAACTTAGAAAATAAGTATGTGATACAAGTGGATATCGATGGCCACTTATATATTCCACTTGGAACCCCACCATTGTTGCTTTCAGTTTTTTTGTTTCCTTAATTGTAGTACAATTTACTATTTTTGGAGTTTTTCAGGTCTTGAACTTCTAGAGTCGTTTTGAGGCCCTAAACGACTTTTTTTGGGTAACAAACCTTCGACGAACATGTGTCCATTGTGGACTTAATATTTTCTATCAGCAGTTGTATTCCTCGGATAGATATTTCTAATCCTATTTGATATATTTTTATTTATTTACCATATTATTGATTTACCATACATCTTTTATAATATGGTATTTGGCCCATGGTATTTAGCACATGGTATTAAAATGATATTTTTCCTATAGGCTTCACTTAAGTAAAACCTATTGTGTGAATTTCCTTAAATATAAATAGGTTTATGGAATAAATATAAAATGAGGTTTTATTTATTTACGATACATTTAGTTTATTTATATTTTTTTTTATTTTCCATACTTTTCCTTTTATTTATTTACCATATCTTTTTTTGAGTGTTGGTAAGCCTCTTATATTTTAAATTTATCTACCCCATACCCATATTTGACTAGAAACTCATAATCATGCTTGTTTAATGAAATGTTTAATGCAAACCCTTACACATTTTATGAATGTACTTCCAAATTTAATTCCTTATTTTTTATTATTTAAAAAATTGATAAATAGGGTTTTTTTCATTTTCCCTCCTAAAAATTTCTAACTCTGAAGTCCTTTAAAAAATTTTCACATTAACATAGCTTTGTTGTCTCATGAGCTCAACATAATCAACATGTTTTTACTTAATATCTACACCATACCCATATTTGACTAAAAACTTATAATCATGCTTGTTTAGTGAAATGTTTAATGCAAACACTTACACATTTTATGAATGTACTTCCAAATTTAAAATCCATATTTTTTATTATTTAAAAATTTGATAAATAGTGTTTTTTTCATTTTCCCTCCTAAAAATTTCACATTTTAATTTTTTATTATTTAAAATTTTGATAAATAGTGTTTTTTTCATTTTCCTCCTAAAAATTTCTAACTCTGTTAAAAATTTTTCACATTAAGATAGGTTTTCTCCCCCACCAGCTCAACATAATCAACGTGTTTTTACTTGATATCTACCCCATACCCATATTTGACTAGAAACTCGTAATCATTCTTGTTTAGTGAAATGTTTAATGCAAACCCTTACACATTTTATGAATGTACTTCCAAATTTAAAATTCTTATTTTTTATTATTTAAAAAATTGATCAATAGTGTTTTTTTTCATTTTCCCTCCTAAAAATTTCTAACTCTAAAGTCCGTTAATTTTTTTCACATTAAGATAGTTTTTCTCCCTTAGGAGCTCAACATAATCAACATTTTCTTACGTTTTCTCCATATACATTTAATATTATTTTGGTACATTTATGTATTTGAACTTATATTTTAAGTTGTCTCTACTTCAAACCCTCAATATTTTAGGTAGTATAGAAGATGATAATTCATTTCTTTATCTGGATTTCAAAAAGAGAATGCTCAAGACTATGGAATGATGTTTTTGTTGTTGTATTTTTTGAAGTGACAGAGATTAAATCATTGATTTTAAGTAGAAATCTTGAAAGAAACGAGACATCAACGCTACTACAATGGTGAGGGGAGATTTTGATCCAGAGAACCTTTTGCAAGTTGATATCCACAGAGGTTCTGTGCACACACCCAACATCTTGGATTGCAAGTTCATATCTCCATTGAGGTTCCGTACACAAACCCTACATCTTGGATTTTTTTACTTACAGATCATTTTATTACATAATTTTTGTAGAATAATTATTTTTTGGTCAGTAAAAAAAACCCTAATTTCTTTTTGCCTCAGTTTGTCTTGATTGAAATATTAATTGTGCTTGGTTTCCTTCAGTAAAACCTAATTCAGCTTGGTTACCATGAATAAATTTTTTATTTGGTTTTGTCCTTATGAACATTAGTTTCCAATTAATGTGAAGCATAGATGCTTCAAATCTGTTTACCCAAATTATTGAGAAACATAATTTTCTTGGGGAAAGGAAAATATTCACACATAGACAATATTTTTTCAACATTCTACAAGAAGAATATTTGTTTTTGATGAATATATCATCATTTGAACATTATTATGGTTGATTTCTCATCCCAAATCCATAGACCATAATAATGGTTTATAAGGTTGTCTCAGAAACTATGGAGAAAGCAGCAGCCAACATATTGTAAGCATTTGATCACATTTGGATACAACTCACTTTAGTGATGCATTGATGGCCCATGGTTTTTTGAGTATTTTTCCATGAGCATTAAACCCTCAATGTATTTTTTATTGTTTTTTTTGGGGGTTCACTTCTTAGGAGCATAATACCATAGTTTACAATTACAATTTGTGTTCTTTGTGTATTCTTCTCAAATACACATAGATTCCAATATTTAAAAATATTTAATTTCTTTCAACTGAATATATAGAGATATTTTTGGCTTATAACCTTTTTGTAGTTTGGTTTCTAAGAACTTTTGTACTTTTCATTTTGTGGAGACATAGAAGCCCGTTCTTTTAGGCAATAGAATTTATTTTCCTACAACATGACATGTATGATTGATGAGTGTTCTTCAACTGAACAAGCTAACAAGTATATTATTGTTCTTGAACCTTGAGAGTGTAAACCACAATCATTCATTCATGATATGGAAGCCCAAATAAAATACCATTATGCAAGAAAATACTTGTTTCCATCCATTGGTATGAGTTTCTCTAAATTTTCAGTGATGGCAATATGAAAGAGACCCCTTGTGCCATTGCCTCAAATGGTCTCTTTCATACCCCCTTCATAAACAATCTCTACTCTAATATATAATGACAATTTTATAGTTAGTATTCCCACTTTTTGTAGAAATGAGGAGTTGTAGACTTTGATTAGTGACACTTATGAGTGAAAGTTGTAACTTAATATGCGTGGAGTTAGAAAGGATTTTATGATGAGAGGGACATAATTTTTAGCTTTTCAAGCTACTTTGAAAATTTTTACACCACGTCTGGGCCATGTGGGTGTTTCATGAGATGTGGGGTGCATAGTGAATGGTTGGCCCATGCTCTTCCATGATGGACTTGGACATTGGAGGTGGTTTACTATTTGCTGCTAGACCTTGTTTGGATGTTTGAAAGACATTCTTCTTGAAATTTTTGGATTAGTATGGAGCTTGGTCACTTCTTGTTGTTGATGCATGAAGGGATTTTCTGTGCTTGGGGTAGAGTTGCATATTTCACAATGACAAAAACCTCCCAAAATAAACATGAGCACACAAACTCCCTTGACATGTGGAATCTTGGGTTGAGGGAGTGTATATGTTGGTGTGGGAGTCCTTAAGGTGACACATTACCTTGGAGATGCATTATCCTTAAGGTTGCACATTACCTTGGATATGCATTTTCCTTAAGGAGACACATGACCTAGGAGATGCATTGGAGCTTAAGACCTTTGGAGGATTGTTGGACCTTGGGGAGTAGTGCTCATTCCATGGAGGGCTTGCTTGTTAATCACTGTAACCTTTGATGATGACACATGTCACGTAGAGTATAGTGCTTCACATGAGTGGAACTACTTGTGTCTTGCAAGTTTGTTTGTGGTGGACTAGGTCCGCTTGTTACTGTAAAGCCCCTTTACCTCTCATATAAAAATGAGTGAGTTGTTATTATAGTCGATCGTGAACTTGTGCTTACTCCTTCTCATAATTGGGTTAGGGATATAAGAGCAATGCTAGTCTCTCTCTCTCTCTCAGTGAAAATATATCCGAGTTGATGTGTATGTTGGTGACAATATATTTAAGTTGTGCTTTGGTCTATCTTGCTTACAGGGATTCCTTGAAAGGTAAACGGATTGGTGAACATAAGTAACTAATATGAACTGTAATGAAAAAATTGATACGAATCTACTATTAATTGAGTTTCTAACACCAATGATGTGATCCAACCCATAATTCTGTTATTCTAACTGATATTTGAAATCCAAAAATTTCGGAACTAGATCTTAAATCTGAAAAATAAAGCAGAGCAAAAATTAGAAATTAAGAAAGCCTCAATTGTAGAAAAAAGTTGAATAATTAAAAATTAATAACAAATAGAGAGGGACAAGCAACGTGAAAAAATACGAATGATTTCTTCCAAAACTGGATAATGACTTTGAAGAACAAATGTAAATTCTAGGAGGAGGTAGTTTGTAGTTGACTAACTTAGAAAACAAGTATGTGATACAAGTTGATATCGATGGCCACTCATCTATTCCACTTGGAACCCCACCATTGTTTCTTTCAGTTTTTTTTTTTCCTTAATTGTAGCACAATTTAATATTTTGGCAGTTTTTCGGGTCCTGAACTTCTAGAGTCGTTTTGAGGCTATAAATGAATTTTTTTGGGCAGCAAACCTTCGGCGAACATGTGTCCATTATGGACTTAATATTTTCTATCAGTATTTGTATTCCTTGCATAGATATTTCTAATAATGTATCATGTGTGTTAGTGTGAATCCTTTGTCGAAGTGTACGAAAAAGGACCACTTTAGCTACGCATAACTGATAGCCCTAACAACAAAAGTGGCTGCCAATATCTTCAGATCTGCGATTAGTTAGACAAGAAAATAGCTGCAAAACACCGGATCTATGTATGGAAAGACATTAAGCAGTAAAATAAAGGGTTTGCTCCATGCATCCAACAGACAAGACAAGAACACAATTTTTTGAAAGAATTTTTATATTACAGGGCACCTGAGAGGAAAACAAGAAGGTGTATCTAGCTCTCCTCAATGGGATGGGTTCTTTGAAGTCCTCAGCACTTCAGATCTAAGCTTTCTCTCTCTTGCAGGTGTAGAAAACCCAATGCAAAAATAAAGCTCAATGGGAGCAAATGAAAAATGAGACCAAGTGTATAGATTGAGAGTGATCTAGTAGGCAACAAAAGGTGAAGAATGATGGGGAAAACCCTCCTATTTATAACAAAATATTGGGTCATTCTAGATCTTGGTGCATGATTAAAATAGTTTTAACCAAATCTAGATCCACCTTTTATGGAATACTTTATTATATTTGTTGGAGGGACAGGGTCTTTGACTTGGGTCAAATCCCTTGATTAGTCAAAAATAAATAAATAAATGATTTATTTATCTTTTTAAGGAAGTGGTTGGAAGATAATCAAATAAATAATGATTTATTTAATTATTTGTGGGTGATTTGGTCATATTTAACAAGGAATATTATCTAAATAAGATTTAAATAATTA
Organism: Pinus albicaulis; assembly: GCA_034641835.2. NCBI lineage: Eukaryota > Viridiplantae > Streptophyta > Pinopsida > Pinales > Pinaceae > Pinus > Pinus albicaulis. The sequence continues at coordinate 1,344,410,922 of CM076581.1, read as the reverse complement.
TTCCTAGAAAATAATAAGATAAATAAAGGTTTATCTAATTAATTTCTTTGATTTTGGGTTAAACATGACTGGGAATAATAATTAAATTACGGTTTAATTAATTATTCCATGAGGAAAATCAAACAAATATGGGTTTGTTTAATATTTCCTTTTGGGGTTTCCTGTTTTAACATAGTGAAAGCGGTTTTACATAGGGTAAAACTGGTCTTACATGGTGTACTTGGGTCCATTTAATGATAATAAGTTAGATGACCAAAAAATGGTGTAACAATGTGCATCAAACAGTGATAGTATGCCAAAGTTACGACCCCGAGAAATTGATGTACCAATTTGCCTTGACGGGGCCCATATGTTGGTGTTTCATCTACCAGGGTTAGGTTTTTGGATGTTTAGGGTTTTAAATTGTTTCTCAATAATATATAGGCCTTCAATCCTCATTATAACGTAGATTTCAAAGGATTGTAGCCCCCACATCTCTTCTCAAAGATAAGCTACCATAGCCCTAGCTAGTTTATTTCCATTCTGTCTGTAAACAAAATTTAGTTATTTGATATTAATGAAATGAAGTGTTATTTCCACTGCATATTTGTATTTATGGTTATATGTGTATTTTGTTGTGTTCCTGCATAAATTTGGATCAGTGGTATCAGAGCAGTTTTCTCTTTTGCGATCCTTATTTGCATGTCCCCAACGAGGTCAGGGTATAATGAGTTAGGGAGTGATCTGGTTGAACCTTTGCAAGATCAGCCTCGTAAACCTCGACGACCACCCATGGGGGATGAACAGAAATATGAGGGAGCAGGAGATCCTATTAAAACATTTCTCGAGGAGGCCCTTGAAAAACAAAGGAATGTGATGATGGAGAACTTTGACCAGATCCTTCAACTACCACCCGCTGGCAGCACATCTGCATCCAACAGCTACTCTAGAGGTGCAACCCCTTTGAAGGTACAAGTAAACTTTGAAATTCCCATATTTGATGGCCAAATAGATGCAGATGACATAAATAGATGGTTGAATCTATTAGAAGTATTTTTCTCGGTTCATGACTTTTCCGACCGGGAGAAGATTATTTTTTCACTGCTCAAAGCCACCTCCCATGTCAAGGACTAGTGGGAAACATACTGTGAGAAAAAGGATGAGGGGGAACCCTCTCTGTTGTTGGCCATACCCACTTGGAATTATTTCTGAGACACCATCAGGGAACAATATTATCCCGTGGGGAGCTATGAGGACAAGTAAATACAATGGAATATCCTGTGGCAACAAAGGGATTAAGATGTGCATGAGATGAAGGATCTGTTCCATACCCTACACACAAATTTGGGTATCAAATAGTTGGAGAAAAATTTTGTGTGAAGTGCTGCTATTGTCTACACAGATACATTCGAGAGGAAATGGAGTTCCTTGACATCTCCTCGCTCGGTACAACATACCTATATGCTGCCAAGATTGAGTATAAATTCAAAAAAAATAAGCGAGACTTTCGATCTGCAAATCAAAGGAAAGTGAAAGGTGCCCCCAAACTGTAGAACAAAGGACAAAGCCAAGGCGTGGTGGACCAAGACAACCTGCCAAAGCTGCAAGCAAAGGAAAATATTGTGAAGCCAAAGAAGGACACGAGAAAGTGGTGTGAGTTCCATAAGATCTTCACTGACAACACAAGTGAGTGTCAGGCCAAGTAGTCTCTCGTGGCCCAGATGAAGGCTTCTGAATCAGATGCATGCTCTGGCACTAAATCAGAACCTAAGAAGGGGAATGACAAAGGGAAGCATATTATAAATTCGGAGCCCAACGCCATCATTGCGACCAATAAGATCCAAAATGAAGAATAGGAATATCCAGATGAGGAGGAGCGTCTCTTCCACTCCCAGATATGGTCAATGGGTTCCCCGCTATAATTCATTGTCAACAATGCCAGCCATAAGAACCTCATTTCAGCAGAGGTTGTGAAGCGGTTGGGCTTTTCGTTGACATCACACCCAAAACCATACACCATCAGGTGGCTTCACCGAGGATGGGATATCCACGTTATCCAGCAGTGTCGCCTTCCCTACAACATCAAGCCCTTCACCGATGAGTTATTATGTAACATTTCTCCTCTTGATGGTGGTGATGTATTATTAGGCAAACCATACTTGTGTAAGAGACATGCTGTGTATGAGTCTCGACTTCGCCCTATTATTTTTACTTTGGGAAATAATTTGTACAGGATACCAGAAGTACCACTGCCTACTGCTATCTCTTTGGTTACTATAAAACAATGCAGTAAGCTCATTTCCAAAACCAGAAAATTTGTTTTCATGATGATTCTCCCTCAGGGAAAGAATAATACTATGGCCACGACCTCTAGATAGGGCTCCTCCGCACGACAAAAAAAAATGAACAAGGTCATGGAGGAGTACTGGGACATCTTCACCTCACATGTAGGGGTGCCTCTGCACTGCCAAGTCAATCACCCCATCGATTTCACCCCAGGTGTGCCACTACCCAATGGACCGATATATCAGCGCTCTGTTTTGGAGAACGATGAAATCAAGAGGTAGATTTATGAGCTACTGTATAAAGGTCACATCTAGCCAAGTTCATCGCCTTGTGGGAGCTCAATCGTGTTGGTGCAAAAGAAGGATGGGACTTGGAGAATCTTTATTGACTATCGGCACTGAACAAGATCAATGTCCAGAATAGGTACCCAATCCCACAGATTGAGGACCTTCTGGACCAAATTAAATGGGAAAAATATTTCTGCAAGATCGACTTGAATTCTGGGTATAACCAAGTACCAATCGAACCGTCTGATGTGTGGAAGATTGCTTTCAAAGCTGAGGAGGGCCTTTTCGAATGGCTAGTCATGCCTTTCGGGTTGACGAATGCTCCCACAACATTCATGAGGCTGATGGAAGACATATTGTGGCCATTCTCAAACTCATTTGTATTAGTGTACTTGGATGACATCCTGATCTTTAGCCAGACTTGTGAAGAGTACCTCCACCACATCTAATAGGTCCTCCAAACACTGTGGAAACACAATTTGTGTGCTAATTTGGAGAAGTGCACTTTTGGAAAGACTCAGGTTCAATATCTAAGATACATTATTTATGAGTGGGGGGTGCATGTGGATCCAACCAATATCCAAGTCATTCGAGATTGGCTAGCCCCAACCACTCTAACAGAGCTTCACACCTTTCTGGGTCTTGCTAATTTCTTCCATGGGTTCGCTTTAGGATTCTCTCATATCACTTGGCTATTGCATCAAGTCACCAAGGGAGGACCAAGAGACAAATTATTTTGGTTGGAATCTCAACATAAGGTATTCGTAGAATTGAAACATTGCCTTTGCTATGCCCCAGTGCTCACGTTACCATACTTGCAAAAACTATTTAAGATCGAGACAAATGCCTCTGACTATGTTATTGGGGAAATTCTTACTCACATGGGTATCCAATGGCATATCACAGTGAGACATTGTCCAACAAAGTCCAAAAGTATTCCACTTCTGATAAAGAGATGTATTCCATTGTGCAGGCTTGTCGACAATGGAAGCATTACATTTTGGGGAAGGAAACGATCATCCACATAGACCACCGACCCTTGTAGTTCATACAGACACAAGGGAAGTTGTAGAATGATTTCCATAAGAAGTGGTTCACACATCTGCAACAATTTCATTAGAGCATAAAGTACAAGAACGGAAACACCAATAATTTATCAAACTACGTCAGCCAATCACTGATCGTGGCGATAACCATCGTGCTCAACTCTTCTGGGCACGAGATTTTTGATTAGTCGCTTCTCTACAAGAGTGATCTAGAATTCAGCCACACATAAAAGCTGCTCTTGGAGGGTAACTGTGTTCCAAATTTTCACCTCCAGGATGCGCTGTCGTATCACCTAGGACACCTTTGTGTTCCTTCAAGCAAGCGTGCCAAGATGATTTTGGAAGCACACTACAATAAGGTCACTAGTCATTTTAGGGTCGAGAATACAGTGGTAGTTCTGTAGAAGTATTTCTATTGGCCAAACCTTCGACATGATGTCAATAAGTACATTAGATCCTGCACTTCCTGTGCCATTGCCAAACTGCCCATCAAGAAGAAAGGCCTCTATACTCCATTTCCTACCCCTAGTCAACCTTGGGAATCCATCTCCATGGATTACATGTCTAGCCTTACTTCTACTAAGCATGGAAATGACTGTGTTTTCATGGTTGTCGACAGATTCTCAAAGATGGCCATTATAACAGTCTGTCAGAAGAATATCACAGTAGATGCCACTAATAAACTCCTCTTTGAACAAGTGTAGGTACACTTTGGGATCCCACAATCTATCGTCTCATATCAAGACAATAGATTCCTCAGTACATTTTTGTCCAGCCTCTAGTCAACGCTGGACACCAAGCTCACCAATTCCACAGCTTTCCATCCCCAAAATGATGGCCAAACATAGGTCATCAACAAGATGATCGTACACATTCTACACATGTACAAATCAAAGAATCCATGCACATTTGTAACTTATAATCTGACAGTCACAATATGTAGTGATCCGACGGTTCACTCTCTCCTCGGTATTACCAACACTTGATCCATGGTTTAACACCTGATTGTTCCATAATCTCTATTTAAAAAGAATGGAGGGTCATTTTCTTGGTAATCATTTATGAGAGAAACATATGTAATTTTTTTTTTTATATTAATATATCGCCTGAAGTGGTCATGTTGGATGAAGCCATGGACTGTTTCCCTCTTCGAGGGTTTTAACCACATGATATATTGGTGTACTGATTTGTTATTTGTTTGTGAGTGGTGACCTTTGGTGTTTGATCTAAGGAACTTAACCTATAAATTCCTACATGGTATCAGAGCCATATTGAGGGCCCCATTCGTTGTTGATCCAAATTTGAAGTAGGTTTGACTGCATGCGACTGTCGTTTTCCATATCTACTATTTATGACCACTTTTGGGCTGGGAAAACTACTCTGTTGTGTCTGAATCATCTATTATAGTGAGGAACCCTTTTTGTTTTAGGTGAAAAGGTTTCTAGTTGGCCAAGTTATGTCATTTTAGATTTGGAGGTATAAAGTATCTTTTTTTGCAGTTATATTTATTAATCATTCTGCTTATTTTAGTTCCCTCTGTTTCTTTCGATTTATAGTTTTTTCTTTTATTTTTCGGATCTATACCCTCTTCTTTGTGTATTCTCTTTGCTCTGTGCTGTGTGCAATCTCGGCAAATCAGAAATAGAAAGACGAGATATTGTTTTGCTACATATGCTCTTTCCCCGCGTCTTTGTGCGATCTCAGGAAATCAGAAATAGCAAAAAAATGATAGTTTCTAGTAAGGCTAATAAAAAATCCAACGTTCTACCATAAGGCTTTCATTTTCATTTTTTTTGTGCATGGATTTTGTGTTCTTTTTGCAGGAAAAAGCACGCACATCAAATAAACTAAACCTACCGATGGAGATAAAGTCGCTAAATGGGAATATAAACAAGATCAAGCACAAGGGTTGATAGGAATGTCCATTGCTCAATATATTCAATTTCATATCCAAGAAATTGAAACCCCTGATGTAGCTATGAAAAAGCTAAATACTATTTTTGGCATTCAAAATGAAATCAGGGCCCACCAGCTTGAAAATGAGTTGCTTGCTTTGGACCCCAATAATTTCTCCTCTATTGAATATTTTTTGTCCAAATTTTAGACCCTTAGACTTCTTTTAGAAGGTTGTAAGATCAAAAAGGAATATGGTAGCCTTATCTATTCAATATTTTCTAAGCTTCAACCTGCATACTCTGTATTTGTTTCCACCTTCCATTGTACTAGAGAAGCCCTCATTTCTCAAGGACCAACCTACAAGTCCCTCTCTTTTGATGCTTTTTATGATTCTTTGATAAGAGAACAAGAAAAAATCATACACCTTGGTCTTATCAATATTGGAAACTCTTCTAAGAAAGCCTTAGCAGCCCAACAAAAACCATATCAAAAGATTCCCAAGAAGCAGTATCCTAAAAATTAAGCACTTCATCCGCAAATTGAAAAATCAACTCACCAAACTGATAAGGAAAATAAAAACGAAGGGAATAAAATAGATCTAGACATTGCAACTTTTGTAATATTGATGGCCATGTAGAGTCCAAATGTTTTAAGAAGATGGAAGCCTTGGAAGCAATAATGAAGAAGCACCACATCAATTTGGATAACTCTTCAACTTCATCTTCAGGAATGGCACTTTATGCTCGTGGTTGTCAAGCATCAAGATCTGTTTATGCATTAAATGTATATTCTTCTTCTCATTCTCACGAGTAGCTAATTGATTTTGGAGCTTCTTACCACATGGAAAAAAATAAAGCCATTTTTTCTTCTTTAAATGATTGTAACACCAAACATATTTATGTTGGTGATGATAGATCTCTTAGTGTTGTAGGATCTGGAACCATTCATCTAAATAATGGCCAGTTTAATGATGTATTATGTGTTCCTACCTTGTCCTACAACCTTCTATCTTTTTATCAGATAAATCATTCAAGAGAAGGGAAAACAATAAAACTATCACCTGATGATGTTGAAATCAAGGGCCTCAAACATCCTAGACATATTTTATCTATCGACATTGTTGATGATTCTACAAGGTTGTATAAGTTTGACAACTTTGGGTCATCATGTCTTCCCTCCATTTTTGTTGCTCATAATGATGAAGTGAGCAAACTTTGGCATGAGTGATTTGGTCACTTAAACTATCACTCTCCTCAAAATATATGTAAAGAAAATATGGTGACAGGTATTCCTATGGTATCTTGCCAAGATGGTGTTTGCTCCAGATGTGTACTCAGAAAACATCATCATGATATTTTTGAAAAATGTGCCTCTTGGCATGCTTCAGCCGCTTTGCAGCTTGTGCACAGTGATTTATGCGGTCCACTTCCTGTTTTTTCTTTCTCTGGTTGCAAGTAATACTTAACTTTCATTAATTATTTTTCCAGATTCACTTGGGTATACTTCTTAAAACTCAAAAGTGAAGTTTTCAACATGTTCTTGGCCTTTAAGGCCTTTGTTGAGAAACAATATGGAGATCAAATTCTTAAGTTAAGATAAAATAATGGAGGAGAATATGTTAACAAAAAATTTATTGAATTTGGCACTGAGCATGGCATTCAATTACAACATACTATTCCATATATCCCACAACAAAATGGTGTAGCTAAAAGGAAGAATCACACCTTAAAATAAATGGCTAATTGTATGCTTCAATCTAATGGACTTAGTCTCAATTTTTGGGCAGAAGAAATTAATTGTGCAAATAACATAGTAAATCACACTCCTACTAAGGTTTTAAGGATTATAACTCCGGAAGAAGCCTGGATCTCAATCAAACTAGATGTAAGTCACTTTCATGTTTTTGGAAGTGATGCTTGGGCCCATATTCCAGATGTGAAACATAAATCCTTAGAACCTAAGAGTAAAAAATGCATTTTTGTTGGATATTTTGTAGATGTCAAAGGATATAGAAATCTTCAACCAAAATCCAAAAATATAATCATTATAAGAAATGTAAAATTTGATGAAAATATATCAGCTTGCAAGCCTAGTTTAGTGGGTGTGCCACCTTTGGCCTACGAGCCCGATTTGGCATATGTGCCACCTCTCTCTCTCTCTATCTCTTCTATTTTTTATAGAATTTCATCTATTTTATATGATGACATCAAGGATGACAATCCCCCTCTACCTCTTGAAGATATTCCTTCAACTACACAACTTCCAAGATGGGTCCACTCTACTCGAGATGTAATAGGTTCTCTTGTAGGTGATCCTGCAAATCAACGTCGTACACATTCTTAGTTCAACAGAGCCTCCTCCTTATTGGCTCAAGTTCTAGAAAATACTGATCCAGACACCTTTGAAGAAGCTTTAGGTCATCCAGATTGGGATGAAGCTATGAATGAAGAATATTGTTCCTTATTGGCAAACGATACTTGGGATCTTGTTCTTGTTCCAAAGGGAAGAAAACTTGTTAGATGAAAATGGATTTACAAACAAAGTTTGGACCAGATGGAAAAGTGGATAGAGATAACGCTCATCTTGTTGCTAAAGGATTTTCACAAGTTGAAGGCATTGACTATATTGAAACCTTCTCCCCTGTTGCCAAAATGAATTCTATCTGCCTTGTTCTTTCCCTTGCTTCCTCCTTTAAATGGGAAGTACGTAAAATAGATGTTAAATCCACCTTCTTACATGGATATTTGCATGAATAAATATACATGGAACAACCCCATGACTTTATCCAAAATTACTGTAGCCTTGTTTGTCGCCTTAGGAAGTCTCCGTATGGTCTCAAACAAGCTCCTCGGGCTTGGTATGCCAAAATTGATAGATTTCTCTTAGATAATGGCTAATCTGTAATATTCCTAAATTTTCACATGATATTTGGAATATTAGAGTTCTTAATTTCCATAATCAATTAAGTAAATAAGAGGGTGGAGGGACCCACAAACCCAAAAGATAAATAAAATCCACTTTTGATGTGTGTATGTGGATGTTTCAGATCTAGATCTGCATAATGGAGTAGTGGAGTAGCTACTTAATGTGAAAGGAGTGAGGATCCACATCTCATTAATGACAAAGATCATGGAGGTTGAAGAAGTCAACTAAGATCTTTGAAGGAATCAAAAGTAACATCATAGAGCATTTATGATGAGATGATGGAGGAGGTGGTGCATTAATGCAAACATGATGGAGAGGGTGATCATTACATTCACACATGATGGAGATCATGGAGAGACAACACAGTCAACATGGAGACATATGTCTACATGTACAGCGCAATTATGAGGTGGACCAAAGCATGATAAGGTTCACAAACTATATAATGAAGATGAAGGCAACATAGAAGGGATTTTTTAGGTTATTATTGATGTATTATTTTTTTAGATTTGGAGTTTTCATTTGACATTCCATGCAATCTTATGTTGTTTAGCTAAGTTGCAGTTTTTTTTAGCACAGGGTGTTCCCGAGTGAGAATCCCACCTCTTTCCTTGAGTGATATCTAAAGAATAGGGTTAAACTTCATTCATCATCAGGCATTGGTACCATATTGTTCCTACTTTCTGCAGAACATCCATATTCAGAAATTGCACATTTATGAAGATTAGTTTGAGAGGAGGAGGTTGTCCTTCAATATTTCAATTGAGGAACCAGTGAAAGATTCATCCTATCACCTTGAGCTTCAATATCAGCCTTCCAGTGCTTGAAATATATATCACGCATCAGGCCATCTATTATTCATCTCCCAGCAGTAGCATTTCCATTAGGAATTGCGCAGTCTATTCTTTTAGATCCAAGGGAGAAGGGAAGTTGCTAGCATTTCAGCTAGTAATACAGTGGAGGACCATTCCTTGACATTGTATAAATTATTTCCATCAGTATTGAGATTCATAGCCATATTTTTCCGTAGGCTAGTGAGCCTCCTTCCCTTACAGCGCAGTTTTCGTGAGTAGTTGTGTAGCAACAACTATAATCTTCAAAGGAGGATTGAGGAGCTAGATCTTGAGCTTCCAGCTTGAGGATCTAGTGAAGGGATAAACCCTTCAAGCTTAGATCTGATCTTGTGACATATTTCATCCATCTATTTGTCAGATCTAGCTTCGGATCTGCATACCCAACAGTTGTATAGTGAAACCCCAAGAGGGTGATTTTCTTAGATTGACATATCTGAGAAATCCTTTCTATGTTATATTGGGTTACCATCATAAAGCCCAGATCTAGAATCATGGCATCATCAAAGAGCTCTATATTTTTGTAGATATGCATTTTCCTTTTCAGCCTGCAGTCATATATTCGTCATCTTCTCAAGGGACATCGCAGTATTTTCTTCCAACAACTCTCTAGTTACGCAATGCCTACTTTGGCATGTTTTCAAGGTCATTCTAGGCCATCTTTGTGGCTAGATTAACTCATATTTTGTACAAAGTTGTAACTGAATCTTCTCCTATGAATAAAATGGCTCCGCTATTCTATCTATATCTGTGTTGATAATCAAATTATATGTACATTTTTTATGTTACAAATATTATTTTTGTGTATCAATTCATTATTCCAATTTGGAATATTACAGTGGTATCATAGCATGATCTTTGGCTCAGCCTGTGGACATTTTGACAACATAAGAAAAGCAGATAGTAGAGATCTACTATGGAGGGATTAAGTTTTGCCTCACATTTTTCTAGATCTATGAAGGATCTCTCTAAGGAGATCAATGAAACAAGAAGAGAAAGGCAAAGAGAAACCTCAAGAAGGTTTCAAGATGAAGAAGGTTCCAACACTTCTTTATGAAGGAAGTGGTTATTTATGATATGGAATGAAGGAAATATTTCAGTTGCATGGTATGCCAACAATGGTTATTTATGATAGGAATGTAAATTTCACATCCTCATTTTTGACAGCTCTTTTTATGGGACTAGGTACATAGATCTAGTACAATATTGTGTATCACCCTCAGACAGATAGACAAATGAGCGACTAAATCAAGTACTAGAAGATGTGTTACGGATGTACCTAATGCAACAACCAACCAAATGGGAGTACTATCTTAATTTGGTTGAGTTTTCTTATAATAAAAACTATCACGAGTTATTAAAAATGAGTCAGTATGAGGTACTGTATGGAAAAATGTGTAGAGAACCTGCTAACTGGAGTATTCCAAAGGAAAATATGATATTAGGGCCTGATATGTTGGTGGAAATGGAACAAGAGGTGAAAAGGGTTTGGCGGAATTTGAAGGCTGCCCAAGAGAGGAAGAAAGCATATCCGGATTAAAAAAGAACTTATAAATAATTTCAAATAGGAGATCAACTTTATGTTTGAATGAAACCCCAAAACAACACTTCACGGTGGGGAAGTTGTGCTAAGTTAGCACCCCTATATTGCAGACCTTTCTAGGTCTTGGAAAGAATAGGGCCAGTAGCCTATCAAATTGCCCTTCAAAGTCATATAAAGGTTCATAATGTATTTTGTGTTTCTTTGTTAAAGAAGTATGTGTATGATTCTGGACACATTATTAACTGGCAGGATATACATGTAACTATAGGTTAAATTTTGAAGATATGTGTATAAGTGGTTGAGAAATATATATCTAATAATAATAATGGTATTCTAACATGTCAAACCAAATGGAGAGTTCCTTGTTGAACTGATGTGTATCCTCAACCGGAGAGAAACAATGTTGCAAAGGTGAGTTTTCATCCAGGTTAAGGTGCAATGGAAGCACTTTAGCCCAGAGGAAGCCATCTGAGAAGATGAAAATCATATGAGACAAGCTTATCTTGGCATGTTTTATGGGCTTGAGTAAACACCAAGGACGATGTTTCACCAAGCGGGGCAGGGGGAGATGTAACACCCCTAGATGACACATAATTATTGACATCTACATTACATGAATTACATAAGACTATAGTGAATGGGCTCGTGGAATCAAGTGAAAATTTTGTTAAATATTTAAATTATGCAATAATGTTATTTGGTTATAAAATCTTAGAATTAATAAGGGTTGACTTGCAAAGAAATTCCAACCTCCACATAGTTATAAATGATTACCTTTCTCTTCTCTGGGGATAAAGAAGGATATCAAGGGAAGGAATGGTGTTCGATGTTTGTTCTCAGTCTCTGAGGAAAGTAGAGATGATTTGTAATCTAGCAGGACACTGTCGAGGAAGTTTCCTGAGCTAGACTCAAGCCAATGAAGAAATCCTATGTAGATATAGCACAAGGAGTATTAAACTGGACAATGGTCTTGATGTTTAATGTCTAGTTCTATTCTTATGTCGATAAGTGGACATAATTTCCTTTCTCAAGGTCGGGAGGAATATATTCAACCCTGTTGAATCCAAAAAATAGTGATGATAATAGATAAGTAACTGTGCTTGAATAAATGTGCATGGTCTCAGTTTAAAATATGTATGAAGGGAAGGATTGTTCTTATATTCCATGTTTTTTCTTATATTGTGTGTATAAGTGTTTTGCTTGATTCCCAAAAAATTTTATTCCTTTGATGCTAGGATAAACCTAATTTATGTTGAAAAGAATACACTTTAAGCTCTCTATATTGTTTGTGAACTGGGTACTATGTTATAGAGGTCCATGAACTAGAGCGAATAACTAGCAGTAAATATTAAGAAAATTATACCATGATAATTTTTCCTTTGTTGTGATTACATTTCTATATGTTATAAAAATATAACTGGAATAACGGTGAGGGAAACCTTGATAGGAATATCAATGGAGTCAAATAGACTAGTTAAAAAACATCCATGTGTAAACAACTTGTTAAAATACAACAATGTCAAAGGTAACCGAGGGGAGGATCATGTGATGGTGGTTTCCTATTAAGACAGTTTAATACAGGAATAGTACTTGTAAAATTAAACTGGAAAACCCTAATGCATAATGATTCATCTTGTTTCAGGTGGAACCCAAGGGGTTTTAGACCTTGGGCCACCGGAAAACCAGAGGCTGATCCTGATCCCCCTCTGCCATGGTAGTATATTTATTTCCATTAAAACCAAAGAGACTCAGTAAGTATACAAGTGAAAGAAAACAAAACAATTACAATTTAAGCCAGGAGGAAGCTTGGACGCCAAGCTAAATTAAACTTAAAGTTCAAAATGGTAATACACCATGCCCAGTGAAAACAATCAAATCCCATATTAATCAATATAAGTAATATTTATGGTGACATTTGAAATAAAACCAAGAAAGACTTAATTTTATAAAAGAAATAATGAGTCTGGGTAATACCCTCATGTCTGAGTTATTCTCTCGCTACCTTGGTATCAATAATATAATTACAAATTTAGTTCATAATATAAGCTAAACCCTAAAATCTGTTTGCAAAACCTTGGCCACTCTTTTCGAAAGCATAACTTACCGAGGAAAAACAAAAGCATCAATTTGGTATAGCATCGAAGAACTAGACTCAAAGTAAGCACTTGGGCCATGGGAGGATATAAAACTATATATGTCGTGAATGTCATATTCAAGTAGTGGACATGTGGTAATCTACAATAACGAGTTGAGAGTTAGACAAAAATGTTGTGAAACCCTAATAGAGGAGGGTGGAACAAAAACCTTAGTGGTGTGGCTTACCAAGGAATACTGTCATCCAACCCTTGCTTGTAACTATAAAGGGAACCTGTCACCACCCCAACCACCATTTTGTAATTGGGTATGAACCCTATGAATGGCCATGCAACAGACACCATTTAAAGTAGCACACATATAAAAGAAAACGGAGTCGTCTAACGAGCCGGAGGAATTGCCCGGACGGTCAAAATTGGCCGGAATCTGGGCCAAAAAAATTTAAAAAATCTTGCAGAAACAGTGTTTGAATCTTGATTTTGACATTGGAAATGGATTCAGCACCATAAAAAACCTGTAGGACACCCAAAATATTAAACTTTGATAGTTATATCATGGATTTAGAAAAATTCCTGCCGGATTTTCTGAAAATCTTATCGGAATTTTCATGATTTTCAGGGCGATTCCTCTGGCTAGTTAGACTACGGCAAAGAAAACAGGTATGATAGCCAAGAGCGTGAGTTGGAAAATGTTTACCAGGTAGTTAACATTACACAATACGAATGTGAGCTAAACCATGAACTTGTTAGTAAATACCCTTTAACGTTGAAGCTTCTAGAGGAGAAGTGGAACCGACACTAGAGGCCCACCTATGCACACCTAGCCATGGTAAAAAACCAATAAAGACCATCAATAACCCTAGAATAAAGTGAAATAATGGGAATTGGACCAGTTAATAGCTTGTATGTGTATAGGCAGTGGTGCCTTTGAAATCTGAAGGTGGTTAGAGGATAACCATTTGCAGAGCTCGAGCCTGCACATGCGATCGAGAAAATGGACACGATGAGTAGTGGATTGGGTAGGGCTAGTTGGCCTAACCATCCCTAATAAAACAACGATCGTTGGATCTGTAGCTTCACATCCTACAGCAGAGGCACATCCATTTGGCCAATACATCATGACCGACAAATGCCAGTTGCGAAACCGACCTTCGAGAATTTTCCAGCATATGATCTATATGAAACTTTGGTTAATGACTTATGCCAAATCTCTGCAAAGTTCACCAAGTCATACAATATGACTATATAAGTTAAAAATAAGTATCCTGGTGATGTAAGTATACAAAGGTTAATAAATAATCTAATACATAACCACGAACAATTAACTCATATTTTATATTAAATTTGGTGTATGGTAGGTAATTTTTTTATTTTATTTTATTTTTACCAATTGATATTTGGATGCTATAGTTAGACATGTTAGAGTCTCTCTCACTCACATTCATTCTCATTTTCAAAATAACTGCCAAACTTCCAACATTTTTGTTCTTATTTATAGGAATGAAGAAGGTTCTTTCTCTCATCAAGTATTTAGAAAGAAAATGTATAGATCCACCAGAGCCTAGCCACCAGAGCCTTTAGAATATTCAATGAACACCACTTTGAAGGTGAAAAACCTCATCTCCTTAAAGTTTTTAATAAGAGCGGTTATAACAAGGTTCAATTTCTTAGAGCTTTTCAAAAAGCAGAAAAATGTTATAGGGATAAGAAAGATCCTTGTGATCGGTTATCTGGAGTTAACCTTCCGTTTATCCAAGGCACCACTGATAAAATCGCTAGGATCCTAAGGAGACATAATATTTCCTCAACCTTCAAGCCCCTCTACACCATTCGGAGTTCTCTTAAATCAGTTAAGGACCCGATTTTCCCTAAGGACGGTAAGGGTGTTTACTTGATTTCGTGCTCCTGTGGGATGCCTTACATCAGTGAAACTGGTCGACCCATTAATAAAAGAATTCTTGAACATGTCGTTGACCTTAAACATAGTAGATCACACTCCTTTTCCGTAACAGAGAATGCTGAAAAGACAAAACATAAAATTTGCATTGAAGATGCTAAGGTTATTGGGAGGATTGACCATTTCCACCACCGTAAGTTGAGGGAAGACTTACAAATCGAAAAGAGGTTAGTTAACCTTAACAGGGATGATGAATGGAGTGTTATCACATGCTGGATTCGTGCCCTTCACTCTTAGGTGTTTTTTTTTCATTCCCCCATTTCTGCCTCTTGTCATTTTCTCTCCTCTTAGCCTCCCCCCGTTCATCTATTTATTTTCCTCTTGCTCTAGATTACTTTCTCCCTTTGTGTTTTTTTTATAAATTTTAATTATTTAATTCTATTTCTCTTTTTTATTATAATATTTTATAGTTATTCTCGATAAATAATGCAGCAATTATATTATGATTTTACTTATTAAAATTCCCTTTTAAGGAAATAAAATAAGAATATTAATTTATATTCAAATTATATAAGATATAATTATTAATTAATTTGTATTATATAACATATAATTATTAAGTAATTAAAAAAGTAAAAAATAAAAAATAAAAAATAAAAATAAAAATAAAATGAAATAATAATAATAATAATTTTAAAAATAATAATAATAATAATAATAATAATACATCTGCTAATTAATTTTTTTAGATTAATTAAACTTCTTACTTTAGTCAAACTAGCCCTTATTTTACAACGGCTAGTTAGAGCTTTCCTTATCTATTTAAAGTGGTTCCTAGATTAGATTTCTCATCTTGTCGTCATTATGAACCACACTGGCTGGTTGCAAAAAATTTCTTTCATCTTTCCTTATCTATTTAAACTCGTTCCTGGATTAGATTTCTCATCTTGTCCAAAAATTTGCTTAAATTTTTCCTTATCTATTTAAACTCATTCCTTGATCAGATTTCTCATCTTGTCGTTATGATGAATCACACTTTTTCTTCTTGTCGTTATGATGAATCACACTGGGTGGTTCGAAAAGCATCTACAACATTTGCTTAGATGTAATTTTCACATAAAGATTTTATACATAGTTCAACCAAAATAACTATAGTGATTTCACAACGTTCCTCTTTCTTCTATTTGGTTATAGAAATACTATTTTAAAAAGTCTCAACTAATTGATTTTCTTAAGATATGATGTCTTAGTAGGCCTTAATTATAATCATCATTATCATCATTTCAATATTTATCTAATTCCATACTCTAAGGCTCTCTCCAACTCACAATGATAGAGATATTGTAATGTAATGTTTAACATTTTGGCTGAGTCATATTCAATAAAAATAAAAATTAGATTAAATTTTAAAAATAAAATTAAATAAAAGAAATTAATATAATGTAAACATTTTCACTCTCTCAAAATCAAATAAAAGAATAAAAACTAATGTAATGTAATGTTTAACTACTCTGTTGTGTCTGAATCATCTGTTATAGTGAGGAACCCCTTTTGTTTTAGGCGAAAAGGTTTCTAGCTGGCCAAGTTATGTCATTTTAGATTTGGAGGTATAAAGTATCCTTTTTTGCAGTTATATTTATTAATCATTCTGCTTATTTCAGTTCCCTATGTTTCTTTTGGTTTATAGTTTTTTTTTATTTGTCGGATCTATACCCTCTTCTTTTTGTATTCTCTTTGCTCTGTGCTGTGTGCAATCTCGGAAAATCAGAAATAGAAAGACGAGATATTTTTTTCTACATATGCTCTTTCCCCTCGTCTTTGTGCGATCCCAGGAAATCAGAAATAGCGAAAAAATGATAGTTTCTAGTAATCCTAATAAAAAATCCAACGTTCTACTGTAAAGCTTGCATTTTCATGTTTTTTGTGCACGGATTTTGTGTTCTTTTTGCAGGAAAAAGCACGCACATCAAAAAAAATAAACCTACCGATGGAGATAAAGTCGCTAAATGGGAATATAAACAAGATCAAGCACTAGGGTTGATAGGAATGTCCATTGCTCAATATATTCAATTTCATATCCAAGAAATTGAAACCCATGATGTAGTTATGAAAAAGCTAAATACTATTTTTGGCATTCAAAATGAAATCAGGGCCCACCAGCTTGAAAATGAGTTGCTTGCTTTGGACCCCAATAATTTCTCCTCTATTGAATATTTTTTGTCCAAATTTTAGACCCTTAGACTTCTTTTAGAAGGTTGTAAGATAAAAAAGGAATATGGTAGCCTTATCTATTCAATATTTGCTAAGCTTCAACCTGCATACTCTGTATTTGTTTCCACCTTCCATTGCATTAGAGAAGCCCTCATTTCTCAAGGACCAACCTACAAGTCCCTCTCTTTTGATGCTTTTTATGATTCTTTGATAAGAGAACAAGAAAAATTCCTACACCTTGGTCTTATCAATACTGGAAACTCTTCTAAGAAATCCTTAGCAGCCCAACAAAAACCATATCAAAATATTCCCAAGAAGCAGTATCCTAAAAATTAAGCACTTCATCCGCAAATTGAAAAAGCAACTCACCAAACTGATAAGGAAAATAAAAACGAAGGGAACAAAATAGATCTAGACATTGCAACTTTTTTAATACTGATGGCCATGTAGAGTCCAAATGTTTTAAGAAGATGGAAGCCTTGGAAGCAACGATGAAGAAGCACCACATCAATTTGGAGAACTCTTCAACTTCATCTTCAGGAATGGCACTTTCTACTCATGGTTGTCAAGCATCAAGATCTAGTTATGCATTAAATGTATCTTCTTCTTCTCATTCTCATGAGTAGCTAATTGATTTTGGAGCTTCTTAACACATGGAAAAAAATAAAGCCATGTTTTCTTCTTTAAATGATTGTAACACCAAACATATTTATGTTGGCGATGATAGATCTCTTAGTGTTGTAGGATCTAGAACCATTCATCTAAATAATGGCCAGTTTAATGATGTATTATGTGTTCCTACCTTTTCCTACAACCTTCTATATGTTTATAAGATAACTCATTCAAGAGAAGGGAAAACAATAAAACTATCACCTCATGATGTTGAAATCAAGGACCTCAAACATCCTAGACATATTTTATCTATTGACATTGTTGATGATTCCACAAGATTGTATAAGTTTGAAAACTTTGGGTCATTATGTATTCCCTCCATTTTTTTTTCTCATAATGATGAAGTGAGCAAACTTTGGCATGAGTGATTTGGTCACTTAAACTATCACTCTCCTCAAAATATATGTCAAGAAAAAATGGTGACAGGTATTCCTATGGTATCTTGCCAAGATGGTGTTTGCTCCAGATGTGTACTTGGAAAACATCATCATGATATTTTTGACAAATGTGCCTCTTGGCATGCTTCAGCCCCTTTGCAGCTTGTGCACAGTGATTTATGCGGTCCACTTCCTGTTTGTTCTTTCTCTAGTTGCAAGTAATTCTTAACTTTCATTAATTATTTTTCCAGACGCACTTGGGTATACTTCTTAAAACTCAAAAGTGAATTTTTTAACATGTTCTTGGCCTTTAAGGCCTTTGTTGAGAAACAATATGGAGATGAAATTCTTAAGTTAAGATCAAATAATTGAGGAGAATATGTTAACAAAAAATTTATTGACTTTGGCACTGACCATGGCATTCAATTACAACATAATATTCCATATATCCCACAACAAAATGGTGTAGCTGAAAGGAAGAATTGCACCTTAAAATAAATGGCTAATTGTATGCTCCAATCTAAAGGACTTAGTCTCAATTTTTGGGCAGAAGCAATTAACTGTGCAAATCACATAGTAAATCACACTCCTACTAAGGTTTTAAGGATTATAACTCCAGAAGAAGCCTGGATCTCAATCAAACTAGATGTAAGTCACTTTCATGTTTTTGGAAGTGATGCTTGGTCCCATATTCCAGAAGTGAAACATAAATCCTTAGAACCTAAGAGTGAAAAATGC
The DNA here is from genome assembly GCA_034641835.2 of Pinus albicaulis. Taxonomy (NCBI): domain Eukaryota; kingdom Viridiplantae; phylum Streptophyta; class Pinopsida; order Pinales; family Pinaceae; genus Pinus; species Pinus albicaulis. Next base: position 1,344,392,121 of record CM076581.1, on the reverse strand, counting down.
ATTTTTGTTGGTTATTTTGAAGATGTCAAAGGATATAGAACTCTTCAACCAAAATCAAAAAATATAATCATTAGAAGAAATGTAAAATTTGATGAAAATATATCAGCCTGCAAGCCTAGTTCAGTGGGTGTGCCACCTTTGGCTTATGAGCCTGATTCAGCATATGTGCCACCTCTCTCTCTCTATCTCTTCTATTTTTGATAGCATTTCATCTATTTCATATGATGACATCAAAGATGAAAACCCCCCTCCACCTCTTGAAGATATTCCTTCAACTACACAGCTTCCAAGATGGGTCCACTCTACTCGAGATGCAATAGGATCTCTTGCAGGTGATCCTGCAAATCAACGTCATACACGTTCTCAGTTCAAAAGAGCCTCCTCCTTATTGGCTCAAGTTCTAGAAAATCGTGATCCAGACACCTTTGAAGAAGCTTTAGGTCATCCAGATTGGGATGAAGCTATGAATGAAGAATATTGTTCCTTATTGGCAAACGATACTTGGGATCTTGTTCTTGTTCCAAAGGGCAGAAAACTTGTTAGATGTAAATGGGTTTACAAACAAATTTTGGACCAGATGGAAAAGTGGATAAAGATAACGCTCATCTTTTTTCTAAAGGATTTTCACAAGTTGAAGGCATTGACTATATTGAAACCTTCTCCCATGTTGCCAAAATGAATTCTATCTGCCTTATTCTTTCCCTTGATTCCTCCTTTAAATGGGAAGTCCATCAAATGGATGTTAAATCCACCTTCTTACATGGATATTTGGATGAATAAATATACATCGAACAACCCCATGACTTTATCCAAAATTACTCTGGCCTTGTTTGTCGCCTTAGGAAGTCTCCGTATGGTCTCAAACAAGCTCCTTGGGCTTGGTATGCCAAAATGGATAGATTTCTCTTAGACAATGGCTTTTCTGTAATATTCCTAAATTTTCACATGATATTTGGAATATTATAGTTCTTAATTTACATAATTAATTAATTAAATAAGAGGGTGGAGGGACCCACAAACCCAAAAGATAAATAAAATCCACTTTTGATGTGTGTATGTGGATATTTCAGATCTAGATCTACATAATGGAGTAGTGGAGCAGCTACTTAATGTGAAAGGAGTGAGGATCACGTCTCATTAATGACAAAGACACTACAAGAAAAAAAAGACATTGGTGAGGGGCGAAAATGGTCACCATAAGCTCATTGGTGAGGGTCAAAAGAGTCTTCGTCACCAAAAATTGAACGTCACCAAAGGTGGCGTCGCCGAAAGTATAGGTGTTGTGGTGACATTCAAGGTCCGTCACCAATAATGATTTATAGTGATGGATAGTGACCGTCACCATTTCATATGAGCAATGGCGACAGACAATAGCCTCCGTCACCAAAAAACTGAACATCACCAAAGGTGGCGTCACCGAAAGTATGTGTTGTGGTGACATTCAAGGTCCGTCACGAATATTGATTTATAGTGATGGATAGTGACCATCACCATTTCATATGAGCAATGGTGACGGACAATAGCCTCCATCACCAAAAAACTGAACGTCACCAAAAGTGGCGTCACCGAAAGTATGTGTTGTGGTGACATTCAAGGTCCGTCACGAATATTGATTATAATGACGGATAGTGACCGTCACCATTTCATATGAACAACAACTATTTTTTGTGATGGACCTTTCATGGCCGTCACTATTGGTGCATGTATATGGCGACGTTCATTGACCGTCACCATAAACTCATTGGTGACATCAAGGTCCGTCACGAATAATCACTATAATGACAAACAATGACCCTCACCATTTCATATCAACAAAAACGATTTATGGTGATGGAACCTTTATGGTCGTCACTATTGATGTGTATATATGGTAGCGTTCATTGACCGTCACCATTTCATATTTTGGTGAGGGTCGAAAAATGTCACCATAAGCTCATTTGTGATGGTCATAACAGCGTCCGTCACCAAAAACTAATCGTCGCCATTCCATATGAATATCAGGTCACGATGGAATCGAACCACCAACCTCCTGCTTGTAACTTGTAAAGCAGGTGCTCTTCCATTGAGCTAGCACCCTTTAAATAATTAGACTTTTAAAAATTATATCTTGAAACTCTATAGATTGTAAATTCTACAACTTTCAATAAATTAAAGTCTTGACAATCTTTTACTAAACAAGAAAAACATCATCGAAGTTGCATGTCCCTACCTAATGGTTATGGAAGTTATGAAAAGTGGGTTGAGGGAAAAATAGTTACATATAAGAGACACTACAACAAACCAACTCCTCAATGTTTCTCCAATGACTGCCCAAGAAGCTCCTCACTGTTGCTCCAAAGATTTCCTAAGAGACTCCTTAATGTTGCTCCAAAAACCAACTCCATCTTCACAAATTCCTCAAAAATGCTCACACTAATGTAATGAGGTAGTTGTGAGGAAATGAGAGGGGTTGGGTAGCTTTTATAGATTTGAGATAGGTTAGAGGGCATACCAAAACCCTAAAAGCCAACTTAAATCTAATTTGGGGTCTAAAATTTGTCGTTTTGGTGGGTCGCGATCGAGTTTGACTGGCTCGGCCAAGCCAAGACGGACTTTATCGAGCCGGCCGGTTTGTTACCGAATCAGCCGAGTTAGTGACCGACTCGGTCGATTCGGTAACAAACCGACTTTTGGCCCAATTTTTGTACCAAGCTGACCCAATCGGGGGGTTGGCTCGGGCAACTTGGCGGAATTTTAAAACATTGGTTGAAACATCTTAGAAGATTTTATATTGTCTAATAATCAATTGCTAATTGTTCTAAGAAGGCAAGTGCTCTAAATTTTTATTTAACGCTAGCATTTATTCTCTTGCATCTTGTAGTTATTGAGTAATTGTATCATTAACATCTCTTGTTTATTACTGTCACTTGTTAAATTGGAACTTGTCTTGTGGTTGAGATTACCCTTTATAAGCATTGTAAAGTACTTGATATCTTAAAGCAAATCCTAACCAAGTACATTTGAGTAATCTCACCTAAATACACACTCATTCACCTTGCATAGCATTCTAAGCTACTCTTGCATATAATAACTTACTTCCAAGCATAAGCTTGGTTGATAGAAACAATAGGACCTCTTTTCTAAATTTAGCTTGAAAGACTTAGCACCTCTTTAGTGATTAACACAATGACCTTGCAGTTGTCAAAGCCACAGTCTCTGCAGCTTCGGAGGCATCGGGTGGTTAGTGTTGAATTGTGTAACTTGGGAGGTACTTCAAGCCCAAGGGTTCGGGGTTTGGAGGACAAAGTGCCACAAGGGCAGCTTGTGGGCTTGGAACCCAAGTGTGGGATTTTGGCACCCGATGAGTTTTGGGACACAACCAAGAAGAAGACACAGCATATGATGGACAAGGATGATAGTGCTTGGCGATACGATTCTAACGCATCGAAAATCGTCTGATTCCGAGTTTTCGTTTGGGAGATATGAATTTTTGAAGATGACATAATTATTAATTCGCCAAGTAGGCCGACTTGAAGGAATTTGGAGATCTCTCTTCATCATGATTTCATGGAGGATAACTTTTCTATAAAAGGAGGATGAGATAGTATTGTTTGAGCATCCAAATTGGGCAAGTACATCTCTGAATTTGTTTGGGTTTAGCCGCAGTTGGAAGAGGCCTTGTAAGGAGCAAATTAGGACAGCGTGGAGGAGGCTTATTTGCATAGAGGAGAGGTCGAGTTGTTGTAGGTACAGCGTGCCTCTTCTAGGATTTTTTTAGGCCTCATTTAAGGTCTGTCCCAAGCTCGGACTTGCTGGAACAGAGGCCGCAGGAAGAGGAGTTGTTTGCGAACTGTTTTGAGGGCTGCACATGGAGAAGGAAGGTGGATTGGGTATGATATAAGGGAGCCGCAGTGGATTGTGGTAGGCCGCAAGCCTAGCCACTCCAAACAGGGCAACGTGGAGTCTTTAAAGGCTGCAACATGCCCACAACAACAACCCATACATAGGGCACCTTGTCTTGCCTAGGTCACAGCTAGAAGGAGGTTGTCCAGTGGTTGGTTAGTGGTTGTTGCAGCCTGCAAAGTGCCCTAACCAGGACAAAAATACTACAGTATTGTAACAACAGTGTTTGTGGAGGTGTATTGGGTCAAGAAGTGACTGAATCGGATCAGTTTGGTTGTTGACTGTGGAAGCCAAGTAGTGAAGTGGACAAGGGTGTCAAGAGCACTTCAAGTGGTGGCAGAATCCGCAGTGGATGGTTGGGTGTCATAGAGCTGTTGGAGGGTAGCGAGATTGGCTACCCAAAGTAGCCCTAGACAAGCTATCTTGAAGGACGAAAAGCAGTTGAAGGTTGGGTGAAGGACAGGGCCGAAGTGCAACACTCTGATGTGTAAGAGTTGTTGCTAGCCTGGCAGATTGGAGCTCGAGTGTTGGCCAGCCTAGAGAAGCAGATTGGATCATGCCAAGTTCACTCTACAGAAAGATGTGCAGCAGTGGTAGGGGGAAACCCTCCTGGAGTCTCGATGTGTAGATGCCTTGATGGCCTAAGGCACTGCTAATGAGCAGAATGGAAGCGAAGGACCGGCAGGACGAAATACGACATTGTGTTTGTCAGTGTATCTTGTTTACCATAGACTATTGTATTATTCAGATTTGATCTAATATAATGAAGATTGGGGATTGTACTCTATGTCTATTGTGCATATGTGATTTATTGATTTATATTTTCCATTATGCAAAGTAGTTTATGGTTGAGATTCTTGGTTTGTTAGCATATGTGATTTAAGACTCTAACCTAGATCCAAGGTCACGAAAATTCAACATGGTATCAGAGCGTATCTGGACTACTTTGGAAGCTAGTAAATCAGAGTTTACGCAGCGAAGTACAGTGTGAGAGGGAGTTGGTTGCATCGTGAGTTAAAGAAGTCACTACAATGTCGAAGTTGCAGGAAAGTCCCCGGTATGAGGATAGGTTGGAAGGGTTGTCCAACTATACTCTTTGGAAGGAAATGATCAAGCTAGTCTTGCAGGTCAACAGGATCTGGGAGTTTGTCGAGAAGGAAATCGAGAAACCAACAAACCCTAAGGAGTTGGATGTATGGGAATATTTGGATACGAAGGCAAGGTTGATCATCCTTGACAATGTGAAGGATTCCTTGATACCGCATGTGTCCGAGAAGAACAATGCACATGAGATGTGGATGACTCTTCAAAAAATTTTCTAGAACAAGAACGAGAACTAGGTGTTGGTAGTGGAGGATAAGTTTAAGTCCACCAAGATGATACAGGGAGAAGGAACGACTTCGTATCTGACGAGGTTGTCTCAGGTTCGAGATGAGCTTTTTGTCGTTGGGGTCAAAGTTTCAGATGAAGAGATGGTGAGGATTGCCTTGAAAGGGTTCATCTCAGAATGGAAACATTTCATCAAAGGAATCATTGCCCAGGAGAAGTTTCCAGACTAGAATAGATTGTGGGACGACTTCATTCAAGTTAAATTGCAAGACGAGGATATTCATTCTTCCAAGAAGGAAGATGAGGACGTGGAACTTGCAAACAGAATGAAGGGTAAGAGAAAGAGGGACTTGACTAAAATCAAGTGTTTTCACTGTGGTGAAATGGGTTATTTTTCTTCGAATTGTCCGAAGAAAGAAAAGGAGAGAGAAAAGAAGAAAGGGGAGCAGGTTACTTTTCTTGTCAATAAAGCAAAGAATGATGAGCTCACTAGAAGATTGGAAGAAGAAGAAGAAGACATTGCTATGATTTCTCATTTCTCGCAGGGTACTATCCGAGAGGATGGATGGTGCATGGAGAGTGGTGCGATGAAGCATATGACTTGATCACAGGATTTATTTGAGACTCTTGTTGAATGGGACTTGAAGTTGCACATGGTGTTGGACAACAAGAGTCAGTTGGAGATCCGAGGATTGATGGTGGTGCCATTCAGGATGGAGAGGGGATGTATGATGCAGGTCCAGGATGTATTGTTTGTACCAAGACTCAGATATAGTGTGATCTTTGTCTCAATGATGGAGAGGAAGGGGTTTGAGGTCTTGTTCCAGGATGGGAAGGTAATACTTGAGCCTAGAGGCTCTAATTCTGATGGGATTGTGCTTGGAGTCAGGGAGCATGGTCTCTACAGGTTGACGGGCAAGCCTGCGGATCATGGGAAGAAGCAAGGACAGGTATAGGTTCTAGAAAAGTAGCAGCAGGTGCAGGTGCAGGTGCAGTTATAGGTGAAAGTTTCAGAGGAGAAGGTACAGGTTCTCGAGAAGAAGGTACACTTTTCCAAGAAGGTCCAAGTTCTAGAGGCTTAGAGGGAGTCGAGTTCTAGAGGGAGTTTGCAGATATAGAGGAGACTCTGCAACCCAAGAAGAGTGCTTGGTCAACGGGGAGCAAGGGTGTTTCCACATCCAGCAAGAAGGAATCGTGGCTAGATCGGAAAGCGATTCAAGAGTAGAAGAAGAAGCAGGAGGCTTCCAGTAACAACGACACTTCCGAGAAAAGCATAGTGCATGCTACAGGGATTGCTGCAATTGTGAGCAATAAGAGTTGGGCAAGTGTTGTGAGCAGTGATGATGAAGACGAAGTACTTCCTTGGCATGGAGGTACCTCCCTCGCTAAGAGGGGGTTTTGAATTGTGTAGCTTTGGAGGTACTCCAAGCCTAGGGGTTCTGGGTTTGGAGGAAAAAGTGCCACAAGGGCAATTTGTGGGCTTGGAACCCAAGTGTGGGGTTTTGGCACCCATAGAGTTTTGGGGCAAAACCAAGAAGAAGACACAGCATGTGATGGATGAGGATGATAGTGTTCAGCAATACAATTCTAACGCATCAAGAATCGTCTGATTATGAGTTGTCGTTTGGGAGATATGAATTTTTAAAGATGACATAATTATTAATTCGTCAAGTAGGCCGACTTGAAAGAATTTGGAGGTGTCTCTTCATCATGATTTCATGGAGGATGACTTGTCTATAAAAGGAGGACGAGTTAGTATTGTTTGAGAATCTTAATTGGGCAAGTACATCTCTGAATTTGATTGGGTTTAGCCACAGTTGGAAGAGGCCTTGTAAGGAGCATATTGCCACAGTGTGGAGGAGGCTTATCTGCGTAGAGGAGAGGCCAAGTTGCTGTAGGTACAGTGCCTCTTCTAGGTCTCTTTTAGGCCTCATTTAAGGTCTGTCCCAAGCTTGGACTTGCTGGAACAGAGGCCGCTGGAAGAGGAGCTCTTTGCACACTGTTTTGAGGGCTGCACGTGGAGAAGGAAGGTGGATTGAGTATGTTGTAAGGGAGCCACAGTGGACTGTGGTAAGCCACAGGCCTAGCCACTCCAAACAAGCCAGCGTGGAGTCTTTAAAGGCTGCCACATGGCCACAACAATAGCCCATACATAGGGCACCTCGTCTTGCCTAGGCCGCAGCTAGGAGCAGGCTGTCCAATGGCTGGTTAGTGGTTAGTGCAGCCTGCAAAGTGCCCTAACCAGGATAACAGTACTACAGTATTGTAACAGCAGTGTTTGTGGAGGTGTTTTGGGTCAAGAAGTGACCGGATCGTATTAGTTTGGTTGTTGACTATGGAAGCCAAGCAGTGAAGTAGACAAGGGTGTCGAGAGCACTTCAAGTGGTGGCAGATTCCGCAGTGGATGGTTGGGTGTCATAGAGTTGTTTGAGGGCAGCAAGATTGGCTACCCAAAGTAGCCCTAGACAAGCTATCTTGAAGGACGAAGAGTAGTTTAAGGTTGGATGAAGGATGGTGCCGAAGTGCAACACTATGATGTACAAGAGCTATTGCTAGCTTGGCAGATTGGAGCTCGGGTGTTTGCTAGCCTAGAGTAGATTGGATCAGCCCAAGTACACTCTACAGAAGGGTGTGCAACATTGTTAGGGGGGCAACTGAGTTTCCAGTCTTTCCAGATGAAGCTCTTGCAAGTAAATATCTGCATAGCGTAAATGAAAATCATTGCTTGTCAAAGATAAAACTATAGCCATATAACTGAGAAATCTATTTGAACAAAAATTCATGAAAACAACAAAAATTTTGGAGTAAAGAAAATCACCTAACACCTTCCACATCCCCTTCTGAGACCATATGATGAAGAAAATTTGAGTATCCTGTACAAATTCCAAGACAAATGAAGGAGATGGCTCTATCCATGTAGTCTCAGAATCTTTTGATGGATCACTGCCATGAGCAACCATGAAATCTATGAGTTTTTACCCACAAAAAAATTATAGATTTCAGTCTTACTCTCAAGCTCAGCTCAATGGAAAATAATGATAATCCTGTTGCAATTAAGTTTTTTGACAAAAGAAGTATGCCTCTTCCAAAAAGTGGTTACACAGTACTCAAGCCGGGCATGACAAAAATAGTACAATATCCCAGTAAAATTTGGTCCATCATTAATCAGTAATCATATTTATGGAAGAAATATTTCTTCACCTGAATGATCTACTTATTTTGTTTAACATTGATGGAAAGTCATGCAGCGCATTTTCCACATTCTATGGTGAAAGTCACAACTATTTTTAATTGTGCCATCTTAGCAGTATAGTAACTAGCAAGCAACACAGGAAATAACAAATCTGTAAGCAAACTGCATATGTACAGACTAAATACACTTCACATCAGTTGCATCAAGCAAATATACCATAAGTTAAAATTAAACTAATCAAAGAAAGCCTTACATTTCAAATAGCAACATAAAGCTTCCCGCTATATTCTTACTTGTCTAGACTTGCAGGAGGGCTAAGAGGAATCTCCTTCAAATGGCGTAAAAATATGGGTAGCATTGCATGAAAAGTGGATCTCCTTGAAAGCTTGAACTGTTAACATTCACCAATCATCTTCCACAGCTCTCTTGGGATTCCAACACCAACAACACTAGAATATTCAGGTGGCTGCCTTTGAGCCTTGACAACAGCCCAAGAGATCTCCTCTGAACTTAGGTTATTCCACCTGCATGACAAATCTCATTAAATATCTAGCAAGTGTGTTTCATATAGAGGGTACCATGTTTGCAGATTACATAAGAAAAAGGGAATTGAAGATTGGACTTCTCAACTAAAAACACAAGGATAGACACAATATAACTTACGGAATTGCTCTAGTGCACATCTCAACCAAGGTGCAACCAAAACTCCAGGCATCAGATTCTGAAGAAATTCCATTTCCTTCATCCCAAAAAATGTTCAAGGAAGACTTCTTGAGTGGTTCCCAAGCTTCGGTTCAAAGAAGACTTCTTGAGTGGTTCCCAAGCTTTGGGGGCTGTATAATGAGGATTCAACATAGTACACTCCACACATGAATGTGTCCTTGTCACATCATCCTCCGGGGTTGAGCGAGGTCTTCTGCATTGAGGTTTCTTCAAAAATTCTGGAAGACCAACATCAGAAACTACTGCTCGCCCTCTTGCATCCAAAATAAGGTTGGATGGTTTGAGATTCATACACGAGACACCTGCTGCATAAAGCTCTACAACACCATGATAAATATCTGCACCATATCTTCATACGCGTTTCCAATAAGATTCATCAATGCATATTAGTATCACCCTTCTAAATATTGATTAAATCTCAGATACCATTAAAAACTCACACTTTTAATCACAAATTCAATTGCAGACATTCTACAAACAATAAACCAGAAATTAAAATAAAATTTGTAGATGCATAATCTATAATGTAGTGATATTAGAAACTATTTACTCCACTGTTTGTTGCATCCTTCACTGTTCGCTCACCATTTGTTTGCTGCCTCCTTAACTCTGGCAGAAAATCTTGTAAAATCATGAGTTTGGGGGAGGGGGTGGTTTTGAAAAGAAAATAAACATCATAAGAATAAGGTTTACATTTGTCTCTATCTCCTTTTGTGATGCTTCCATTAGTGAAACCTCTTCTTTTGAGAATCACCAAAAGATATAATGGGTGGCACTGAGTGGTTTCCAAAGCTTTGGGGACACCCCTGGAAACCATGTTCGATAAGAAACTAATCTCATGGAAAGTGTTCTTATGACGATTGCCATTCCACAGGTTATCATATCCAAAAACCATATAACATGAATGCATTATATTTTATGCTCTTCTAAATATCAATGCAGTTCCTAATTTTGTGCATGGTCAGCAGAATGGAGCAATGTTCCATATGCCAAAGGACCCTCCATCGCGAAAGAGACCAAGGGAGGCTGTGGATATTATTGCTTTGCAACATCAGAGACCCTTGTTAATAACTTTGTGCAACCTTCATCAGCAAGCCCCAGCTGTAGGACCAGGGAATGTACCACACTCAGTGGGTACTGTATCAACTGGTCTCCGTCTAGCATTTGAGGATGAACAAGTCAATTCTTCAATACCATCTGCAACGAGAGGCGATGCAACTTCTACCCTTCATTTTCTAACAGTGCATATAGCATCACAGTTGCAAAAACAGAAAGAAGAGCTTGATCAATTTGTGAGGGAAAAGGCGGATCAGTTGAGGCAATCTCTTGAAGAGAAGAGGCAGAGGCATCTATCTATGCTTTCTATGAATGAGGAAAGCATCTTGAGGAAGATAAGGGAAAAAGATTCGGAGATGGAGAAGTTCAATCTTAGAAACAGAGAACTAGAGGAGAAGGTCAAACAGCTGAAACTGGAAACTTGCATATGGCAAAGCAAAGCAAAGCATCAGGAAGCCATGGTGAAATCCTTGAGAAAAACTATTTTGGTTTTACTATTTTGGTTCAGATATGGATTGTATTTAGTGCTCTATTTTGATTATATGCATCCTTACTAGCTATACACATGAGAGAAATTTTCATATTTGTGTATAATGGTTTGGATTCATATGGATGTACATGAATATTTATTTTTTAATCAAAATTTGAATATTTTATGTATTTTTGGGTCATACATTTTTTTTTTGGTTGACACCAGTTTCCAGTTTTAGAGGTCCACTGGTCTGGTTCTAATAACAATGAAGCAAACAGGATTCCCCTTCCTTGCTCATGTCAGCGGGGAGCTCTTGTCTGACCCATTTTTGGCTCCTGGTTGTAATGATCTAAGTGAACATACATCTCCCTCTGTGGCCTTGATATGTGCACATTATATATCATATATGTGGCATTTTCAACAAAATAATTCAAAACATCCCTCATCTAGATTGGAGGAATTCCAATTCCAATAGTCCAAACTCTCATCCCATAAAAAATAATGTGTAAAAAGGTGAGGATAAAGCTGAATAGGTTCTACCAGAAATGTCGATGCCAGATGGTCTAACCTCCACAAAAATGCCTGCAACTTTTTCATTCTAGCCTAATTTAGTTTCAATAATTACAGAACCTAACTTTCTCATCTCTAATCCACAACGAACCCAGGAAGTCATTCAACAGCAGACAGAGATCATGATTGCTTTCCTTGCAATGTTAATTTTTCAACAAAAACATTCAAAATTGGAACAATAAGCTAATAGGGCTAATTATTCATGTAAATACAGCAGTGCTTCTCATAACCACAACACGGAGATATCGGTTTTCCTATAGCTATCAATATTTCAGTGCCTTGGAAGACCACTTCTATTGAGGGTGAACCATAATTCACATTCTTTTGAAGCAAACAACTGCAGTTAAAGAATATACATGTACTAATATGTCCTATAAAATTAGAACCTGATTAAGATACCCACCTTGTGAACCTTGTTCCCTTTGACTACTATGAGCCTCTGATGCTGAACGGTGGAATGATTTCCATGTATCTTTATTGTTCTTATCTATTGCTGGGAGATGTATAATAATCTTTGTCCTCTTGCTACTCTCAGACTTGCTAGCAAACATTTCAGTTTGTGTATTCACTTTCTCATGTATTTGACTGTGAGATGACTTGGAACTGCTTTTAATTTAATGACCTTTGGCATTCTTTTTGCCACTAAGTAAACCAATTTCAACTATGTTGCTTTTAAAAATCGTGTCATCAGCCTCCACTGATATCCCATCTTTAACTGAACTTCTTGTTTTTGGAGGAGAATATAATTTATTCCCATATGATTTTTGAGACCACTCCTCTTCATTGTTTACATATATCAAACTATTTTGATCCTGACTTGGTGTTGAATCCTCTTCTACTTTCATTTCAGACTGAAATATATGCAAAATGTTATTCAATGCCCCTGTTTTACCATTTGACTGAACTTGTAATCCTTTCTTAATAAATTTTTTATTTACTAATGCATTTTTTGAGGCCTTTTTTCCATATTCCTTTGGTTTCATCATTTGATCCTTTCCACTTTTAAATGTCTTTTCAACTAAACCCTTGGATATGGATTTGGAATCTTTTGGCTGAATGGACGGGAATTCTTCATCATCATCTAATTAAGGGCAAAGGCGTATCATTTTTTATTGTGAAGGGAGTCAAGCAACAGCCCTGAGTTTAGTCATCTTCTCCTGCTCTGTTTCATCCCTCCTCCTCCACAGCTCTTGAACAGCATCACCAAGATCATTAACCTGTTCTCCAAAAGTATGAAACAGATATGTAATTGAATGCAATCAGAAAACCACTTGAATTAATGATCTACATAACCATGTGACCAGGAAAACCTGGTAACAGCCTCCACGACATGCAGCACATCTGTAATACAAATTTCCATCTGCTTGGAATTGCTGATACTTTTCTTCACTGCATTGCAATCCAAAACCACCCATCAATATGGGGAATTAAAGAGTTATGATAGTAGCAATCATGTTACAATCCCAACATAGGTGATTAAGAAAAACTAAACATATGAATAATATAGGCATCCGTGGACAAACAAAAAAGAAGAATAGTGTATAAGGTAAGAAGCTTGCAAATCAATATGAAAAAGATTGCTAAGAAATTAGGAACTATCAATTTTTTCCTGATTTATTCTCCCTGCTTGCTGATTTGTTGTTGAGTCGTTCCAAGTTTTCCCAACTTATAATGCAAATTATTGAATCACTGATCTTAAGTTACGCCTCACTCCAATTGAATAACTAGATAATGACAACAGTCTTACCTTTAATATTTGATTTTTCCTATGAAATCAGACACACATTTCCAGGTACATAGATAAAGGAAAATGAAGTCCTTCCCTATAACATAAGAAACTATATCCATATAACTGTAACTTGAAAATTTCCACTTTCCTTTCCATCGATTAGGTCAATCATGCCTCAATCACATACATGCATACTAACACAAAAGAGCAGTGAAGCCCAAAATTTACATTTCAAACATCTCCCAAGTCGTGAACAAGCCCTCACACTGATTCTTGTACCATTTTTTTCATTATAAACATTCACACATGCATTGTCCTGATCCATTTCTAAAAGAATGGTCATTTTCTTTGAAGTTTTTCCATAGAAAATAACTCTGTTCATATTCAGTTACTTTGTCAATTTATATTGAATTCCACGAATGCCATTGTCCAAGCAATGTTCATCTCAAGTAGTATAGGACAAAAACATGACTGCATATTGATTGCAACTAAGAAACAAATCCAACTCTACTTACATAGCATTGCACAATTTGCATTTTAGAATAGTGCACATCCATTAAAGTGCAAGTTCAATAGTAAATATGACTCATCATGAAGACTTTCCATCTCTTACAATGGAAATTGCATGTTCTAATATCTAGACTAACTTATAATGCAAATTATTGAATCACTGATCTTAAGTCACACCTCACTCCAATTGAATCACTAGATATTGACAACAGTCTTACCTTTAATATTTGATTTTTCCTATGAAATCAGACACACGCTTCCAGGTACACAGATAAAGGAAAATGAAGTCCTTCCCTATAACATAAGAAAGTATATCCATATAACTGTAACTTGAAAATTTCCACTTTCCTTTCCATTGATTAATCATGCCTCAATCAAAACAGGCATACTAACAAAAAAGAGCAGTGAAGCCCAAAATTTACATTTCAAACATCTCCCAAGTCCTGAACAAGCCCTCACACTGATTCTTGTGCCATTTTTTTCATTATAAACATTCACACATGCATTGTCCTGATCCATTTCTAAAAGAATGGTCATTTTCTTTGAAGTTTTTCCACAGAAAATAACTCTGTTGCATATTCAGTTACTTTGTCAATTTATATTGAATTCCACGAATGCCATTGTCCAAGCAATGCTTCATCTCAAGTAGTATAGGACAACAACATGACTGCATATTGATTGCAACTAAGAAACAAATCCAACTCTACTTACATAGCATTGCACAATTTTCATTTTAGAATAGTGCACATCCATTAAAGTGCAAGTTCAATAGTAAATATAACTCATCATGAAGACTTGCCATCTCTTACAATGGAAATTGCATGTTCTAGTATCTAGACTAACTAGACAGCTACCTTTGTTTTTAAAACTCTAGCTTTTCTAACTATTTAATGGAAGGATCAAAAAGGTCTAAACTTGTATACAAAGGAATTCAGTTCATACATATTAATGCAAGGATATTATCAATATGAATAATATTCTTCAAAACAACTAACAAGAAAAATTGGAAACATATTTGCATCCAATTTGCAAACCAATTCTATAGGTCCAAAAGTCCAAATTCTTTTATTCAACATATATAATTTGTATCGTATATGAGCTCATCTGATGTTATCTCAGCTAATACTGTATTTCATCTAAACAGCCATGAGCCAAAGCAGTTAAAGCCAAACTCTTCAAATTTAGATACCTAGTGCAAATTTTATCTTAACAGTCAGGGCTAGAAAAAGCTCCCGATCACCCCAATTTATATTGTTTGCATAACATGTTGCATATGAGCAGCCATTCCCCGAAGTTTTTAAACCCAGTCCAGTCATTGCAGTTGATTGAGTTGATTGAGTCAATTCACTTTCACCAGGTTACCCCACATGTTATCAAGTACCAGTAGCATAAACGCCCATTCCCGTGCAAGTAACGGTTCCAGGCGCGCCCCTCCTTGTTCTATAGCCGTAAGCAGGTTCACCCGCAACGGATCAAGATGGAATTTCAATTGAATTCGTTGATTCAGCAATTGAAGTTGATCCACCAGCGTAAGCAGATCAAGCGGCCAGGGTGTAAATTGCAAGGGCGCCAGCCCGAAGTTTTTAAACCCAGTCTCTGCAAATTTAGAAATAGATATTACATTTGATCTAAACAGTAGATAGTCAAGGATTGAAAAACCTCCCTATCACCCCAATTTCCTTTTGTTTTATGAGTACAGGTTTTAAGAAATGAATACCTTTATCGCCAATGTAGCCTCCTTGTCTTTTGCCCTTCTTGGTAGATCGTCCAACGCTGCAGAGAGATTCTATGTTGCGGTTGGTGAATCCCAATTCATTGTTAAATACCAGCAAAGTAGCAGAGGCACCCACACCAATGAAATCTCAGGTTGTAATCATGAAAGGGTTTAAAATGTGCATAAATTTTTTCTAATCGGTATCAATTCACTGGTTGGTGATAGTTATCCCACGGTTCTTACAAATCGCTAAAACGTGTTGGACAATTACCATTTCATTTGGCTTAGCATCAACTTTTGAATTCTGGGCATGGTAGACATGCTGCAAGATGGCATTTTTTCTGTAGGAATAGCTCATGAACAGAGGAGAATCAACAGAATCTTCAACATATTATCGCCCATGCCTTCAGCTTCGTCTTCCTCTGTGAAATCTTGAACATACAACCCCTTGAGTGCCTCATTGGGCTAGTCTAGAGAGTTTTTAAGTGATAGATTCCTTCTGTAAAATGAATTCCGAACGATTGGAGACACCAGGAATCCAATTTCCTGAGTTCAACTGAAAATTCCATATGTAAAATGAAATCACCACGATTATGCACTGTGAATCCAATTTCTTGAGTTCAACCGAATCCAATTTCTTGAGTTCAATCAAGTGTATCGGATCAGACCTACTGCAGCATGGACGTGCCCTTCCTCCTCCTTTCCTGGAAAAACCCTGCAACGAGGGAAATAGAGGGAGGGAAACGAAAAAAATTGATATTCGAAAAACATAAATCCCATGAATTTTACTAGTTGTACTCAAAAGCTAAGGAGAAGGGGTTTTGAGAGACATTAGTGAATACAAACCGTACAAGAATTGTTAACGAAGGAAAAGTTATTTCCTATTGACATTTTCATCATGGTGGTGTATAACTTTGTATTAAGTAATGGGTTATAATGGGGTTGGAAAATAGGATAGCTCAAAGGATTAAATGATCATGAAGGACACAAAAGCTAAAGAGCAAGTTGAATAAGTTTTGAGGAAGTAGAGATAACTAATGAGTGGTAGTTGAACTAGATGTGAGCAAATGAAGAAGGCAATGAGGAGTTCAAAATGAGATTAACGAGGAAGAGAGTAGTGAAGTCAGGATGAGAGAGTTGGAGAATTTCAATGGGAAAGGTGAGTTTGTGAGCGGATGGTTGTGAAACAAAGGGTTGATGATAAAATATAGCTCAATAAAGAGTAGTAGTCAAGGCACCTCAATGAGGTCTAATGAACACACTGGAGTGGGGTTACGAGAGATATGTGATTACAAAGTAGCAGGTTGGATGCAATGTAGGATGAGATTGTGGATGAGAAAGAATCAAATGAACTAATGGGAAACCATATCCTAAGGCCAAAAGAGGATCAAAACGTAGTAGTGGGCATGGCATTAGATGATAGAAAAGTTGGCCTTGTACCAACCCTGCCCCTTATGCTTCTTAAACACAATTAGGTAGCACTACACTAGCGTGTTAATAATGGTTCAAGTCCACCTCGTAGTCAGCTTACTTATGGATGAACAATAAAAATTAGAGGAAGTAGTCTTAATGTAAATTTATGTAGATGTTCTATGCTTGATGCAACTTTACTTTTATCAACAGCAATCACATGAATTTACAAGTAAAATGCAGATAGAACATACTAGTGATCCTTTAGAAGACAAGTCAGAAACTGATAAAGGTGATGGTGCATTACCGCGGTCAACAGGATGCTTCAATCAACAAAGACTCACGGTCATCCAACCTAACATTTGTCACAACAGTCCTCAAAATAGTCACATGGTCAACTCAGAAGTCAACCTCAGAAAAGTCAACGCTGCCCAGAAAAAGCAACACAGGGCAACAACACTAAAAGTAAACGCAGCTCAACTTTTGGTCAACCTTTGACTTCGATTTCTGTGCCAAAGAGTATGGCCTCCTTAGATCGAAGTCTCCTCCCAAATTCAGCCCAATCAGACCATGCGTTGACCAAAGTCAACGCTGGTCAAACTTCCCCAGAAACCCTAACCGAAGATTTCTGGCTGTAGTGAATTTCGTCCTTCTTGCTGCGGTAAACTTCGACCTTATTGCTGCGGTAAACTTCGATCTTCTTTCCCACGTGTGAGATGAACCTGTTCTCAGATGCTCGTATAAGAGGAGGAGATGAGTGATGAGATGAGTGGAAAAATGCTCCAACGTTGACCCTATAAATACCAATCATGAGAGGTGTGTGACACATCTGCTGGGGGTAAAAACCTTAAGGCCGACCTACACTTAAATTTATTATAAATAATAATTCAAAATAAATGTTCTGCTCATCGAATTAAAATCAATTTTAGATCGATTTTACATCTCTCTGAAAGAGGAATCCAATACAAATATTGGAATCTTCATCTGAGCATCACAAGATGGAGTTTGGACCTAGTTGTCCAAATTTAACACTCCCTCTCAACTAGGGAGAACTCCATCCACCAGTGCAATCAAACATCGTGCGTCATCCCGCCATAACTTGCTTTGTTGGCCTCTTTATTTCAGAACAGTAGTGGGTCAGTCACAAAGACATCATCGCTCGGCTGACAGATTCAGCGTAGAGGTCCAAAACCTCTATTAGACTCAAAGAGTCTCATCCCAACCCGAGGTTGGTTTACTTGACCCGAAGTCAGTTGGAGGTTCGAAACCTCACTATACTTGATCCCATATCAAGTGGTTGGACCGTGCCATCCTAGATAGAGAGTATGGCAATCTCTGATGTGTCCATCAGTCTTTGCTACTAGTCTCTAGCTTTTCCCACCTCATTGGCCAAATGAGAGGTACTTCCCATGATCCCTTAACTCAATGGGTAGGATGCATACGGGGCATAGATAATGAAAGGTGAACCAACTCAAACATCATAAAGGTGGGGCAGAAGCACTACAAGGTTCAGCAAGCCTAGCCCCGTGAGTGCTTATAGCTCTTAATCCACACTGCCACCGGCATGACCGCTTTGTGGTGCATCGATCGGTCTATTTTTTTTTCTAAAAATAAATATATATGTATGGTTCCTAACATATGTCTGTTTAATAAAAAAAATTATTTAATATGTCAATGATTCAAAGAGAAGAGGGAGGAACAATAGTAACAATAGGTGTTACACAGCAATTTGTCACCGTCTCTACCATTCCCCGTCCCGCACAATGGAGGACCCATAATGTGACCTGTGAACACTGTCATGCACTGAAAACATCATCATTGCATCCCTCTGAGTATGAGCTTCATTTCCCCTTGAGACATCTCCTTGCAAAATCCATGAAAAATAGCTCTTTTTGCATTGGCGCGGGTAGACAGTTCAGTGCTCGCGCCAATCAGGGAAATCCTGTAAAGAGGTCGCGCCACTTGGCGCTCTGTCATAGAGCAGCAATCGCGCCACCCATTTTAGGGACTGCTTTTTAAATATGGATGGCGGAAGTTGAGCTCAAACAAACTCACAAACCACTGCCTATCTTGAGTTGGGAGGTTTGGCTGCGGGAGTTCTATGGAAGGGAATTGGTTTTGCCACCTCCCATGGAACCTTCCTTGTTGATAGGGCTAATCCCATAATAATAGGGATCCCAACTCCCTCCCTCCCCATCTATAAAAGCCTGCTTGATCGTCCTGATCTCCCTATTCCCAAGTGCCTTTCAGCCAAAGAACCCCTTCTTTCCCTTACGCTCACTAAAGCAGGTGAGACTATCACATTAAGACTCTCGATAGGCTTCCTTTCATCCCTAGCTTTACAGACGGGGACAAACCTGGGACCCGTTCAAGGAAGCCGTACGCGAACTTGGTTGCAATTTCTATTCGTTTATCACTTTAATAGATGACTATGATTATGGTCTCACTCCTCTTTTCATCATGTTACTTGCAGTAGTAATATCTTTTCATCATGTTTAGTTACGGGGAGGCAAAATCTTATGTATGTATCTGCTCATTTCTTCGTGTGTAGTGTCACCGCGAGATCGAAGGATTAGACCGCCAGTCGAAGGATTCGTGACATCTTCTTCTTCAGATCTAGCGTTGGAATCCAGGTAGGCTCTTATCCCAAGACTTTCATTTCGTAACTAGGAGCTTGCGTCATAGCATTGTTTGTTTGTTGCTAGACCCCTGCTGGGCTAGTAGGGATCGCCTCTGTCCGCAGAGGGGATTTACCTCCTCAACAAATTGGCGACTCCACTGGGGATAGTCCGGTTTTCCTTGTCCCATTTATGATTGGTTCGCTTTGATTGTTTCTCCTTGCTTGATGAACCTTCTGGGTTGGATTCTTTCTTTATTTTAGCCTCTTGGTTTGCTTAGCTTGTATTGGTCTACTTCTAGAATAGCTTGTTTTTTAATTTTTATTGAAGAACTCGACTGGCGCGGGTTTTAACCCGACAGTCGCGCCACTTGGCGCTTGTTGCATTTGTCTGTGTCGCGCCAATCGGCCTCTGGCGCTAGTTTCAAGGCCACAGTCGCGCCACCCTTGTGACTTTTTTGAGTTTCTTCATTTTTTGGCTTTCTGAGCTTGACCAGTACTTTTCTTCTTGATTTCCTGATTGTCTGAGTGTGTTGGAGTCTTGTTTGACTGGAACTCACCGCTATCCTTTGGTTGTTTGCCTTTGTCTATCGATTTCACGATTTGAGCCCTAGGGCATCTAGTGGCATAGTGAATCGAGCCCTCCTTGGGAGTTTTGGTGTCTTGATTGTCCTGTCAACTTGTTGATTGATTCTCCACGCTCTCTTAGCAGTCTTTGATTGTTTTGCTGTGTCTTTTGAGTGATTGTTCGTTCTTTCATTCAGAATTCGTTTGCCCTTGCTTTGGACCTAGATCACACGGTCCATTGGGCGTTTTCGAGTCTTTCTTCGATTTGAGAGACTTTGGGTCGATTTAGAGATTTGGTTGCTTGCTTCGTTGAGTGAATGTTGTTTGCTTCGCTCTCTTAGATATCATTTCTCAAATTGTTCCTTTTGTTTTCAGTGCACGTTAGCCATTAAACATTGAAAATAAAAAAAATAATCTCTTTTGTTTTTTTTAATTAGTGCAAATTGTGATCTTTTCCATATTACTAGTGATTAGTGTTTGAATGAAAAGTGTGCAATTGCATTAGTTGCATTAGAGACATTCTTGTTTGTATTCCGTTCGTTTCGTTTGTATAAAAGCTCTCAACTCTCATTTAACTAGTTTTCATCGAACGAAATGTTGCATCGTGGCATATAGCTTGCATTTAGGAGACACTACATACGATAGGACCTGGAAATTGAAACTTAATTGAAGATCAACTATAAAATTTATTCAATTAACCTAAGGCAACATTGGAACTTAACGCAACATATTTAGAAGGTCTAGGCTAGAGACGTGTTCCGGCGTCGTTAAACCTAGCAGCTGTCGTTCGGCTGTTGGCTTTAGACAGCACTAGCACGGACTTGCGCTCCCCGTACCGTCGCGTATATAAAGGGAGACCCCTATAGGTTTTCAATCCTTTATCCACAGGAAGCCGAGTCTGCCGCCCTATACCCGTGATACAACGAACACAGCATTCGGGGAGACTACCTGCACGTACGGAAAGTCCTTGGTCGATTTCTGTTTCATTTTTGAAACCAAGGTGTATATTGCAGTTCACGGATATTTGGTACACCCTTTGTGCCTAGTTTTTCCTGAGTAGTCATTTGGTCTTTTTTGACTCCCTAAACTTGAAAAGACCGTCAAGCGCTTGTCCTTTCACGCTTGTGTCAACTCTGAAAGAGATAGAGTCATCTTTTATCGTTTCTCGACTCTTAAAACATGAAACGGTAGAATTTGTTTATTTTCCAATGTGGTAAAATCAATCTCCCACGATAACACACCCGTTTAGATATTGCTTGTGACTGTTTGATCGTGCGTCTTTATTCGTTTTCAGCCCGTGTGTGTGTGTGCTCTCTTCTTCTAGTCTTGTGTCACGGTGGCGGAACCCTCGGTTTCGTCTACTGGTAGTCCTTACACGGACGATTCTTCAGAGGCTTCGGAGCCTTCTGTTGGACCACAGCAGCCTGTTGTTTCCGAGTTCCCTGACGGGGGACCGGTCCTCACCGAGCAACCCTTTGGAGAGCCAGTTGAGTTCCACTGGCCCTTTTCGGACCCTGTGTCTGAATTGAGATTAGGAGCTGATTTCCTTTCTCTCACATCGGGTTCACCGTTTATTGCTGCTATTTTTCCTCCTAGTCCTCGCTGTCTTCTGCGTGATTTAGCGGCAGGATCAACCATGAGTGATTCTGGTGAGGAAATTCCCGGGTCTGATGACTATCAGCGCATCCCTCGTAGATTGTTCGAGGGAGACGAGTCTGAGCTGGCTACCACATCGTCAGCTGGTCCTTCTTTGCCACAGGGATACAGATCTCTGGGTCAGATTATTTCAGCTGCTGCCTCTATGGGAATATCATCTCCTGCTTCGAGGCCAGCCGCCACTACACCCGGGGTGTCTCCTTCGACGCCCGTCACTTCTGTTCCCGTGCGACCCACTGTTTGTGTGGCTGCCTCTTCTGCTGTTGCCTCAGCATCTACTACTAGATCTGGGCCAACTCCAGAGGACATTTATCTAGCTACTATTATACCGGAGAATATCTCTCCGGAGGAGTATCGGTTGTTTTTACAGCAGCCGAACGCCGGAGCTGGACAGCTCCCCCAAGATCCTTACCGATCTTTCTTTTCGCACTATGCACAAGACGACACTCCCGTGTATGGTTTTCCGGGTCAGCTTGACGAGCATGGGGACATTTTGCGTCTCCCTACTCCTGAGGCCTATCTTTATGTTCAAGGTTTACCGTACAACCAGGCTCAGAACTTGCAGGCACAACCTTTCCAAGGTCAACCTGCAGGCCAACCTGGCTATCAGTACGACCCACAGGGACAACCCAATCAAGGCTACTCTGCGGGCCAGCAAGGGCCATTCTATAATCCGCAAGGACCATATTATAACCCTGCTGGTCAACCTGCTCAGCCTCAGCCGGGGTATCAACAGGGACCGACCTATGGACCTGGGGGGCAAATCCAGCCTTCTTTACCGATGCAACCGCAATATCCCGTTGTCTCTAACGTTGCATATCAGCCAGGACCACTTTATGGTTCTGCTTCAGGTCAAACTGGTTTCCAGCAAGCACCTGGTCCTGTTCCACCACCAGGCCAACCGGGTCATCCGGTACAACCTGGCGTCCCGCCTCCAGGCCAACCGGCTTATTCGGTGCAACCCGGGGCTCACTTACAACTGTGTCACCGCGCAAACTGGGCCGCCACTGCTTATCCGGGCTAACCCGTTCCATTCAGGGCCGCCCTCATTCGGGCTAACCCGTTCATTCAGTGGCCGCCCCTCACTCGTGCCAACCCTGCTCATTCAGTAAGGCCCTCTAATTCCGTTCTAAGCAAATCGATTGTTACCGTTTCACACTAATGCCACAGCCTAAATCATCACCGCGCCCTACGTACTGTGTTCGCAGGTTCCACTTATCGCCAGCCTACTCATCCTCGTAGTGGTTATTATCCTCATGGTCGGGCCTCAACCGAACTATAACCACTCTGGAGGCTCTCAGTATCATCCTCCTCCACCCGGTTCTAACTATGCTCGGCAGCCAAATCCAAACGCTGCTTATACGGGGCAGACGCCTAATCAGGGCCCGAACCCTGGTTATCAGGCCCCACACAATGGTTACCAGCAACCAAATCAGTCTGGCTATACGAATTATGCCCCTTACGGTCAGAATCCTACGGGACAGAACCCATGGGGGCAGGGATATTCACAACCATCGTGGAGCATGGGTACCGGACCTTATTCTGGGACTGGCATGGGAATTAACCCTCCGTTGCCATTCCTGGCTACCTTGGATCTACCGGACGTTTCGAAGTTGACCAATGATCCGATTGCTCATAATCCATATTGGCCCCCGGTTCCGACCAAGATACCAGGAGACTGTCCCAAGTTTGAAGGCAAATCTGGAGAAGACCCCCAGGCGCATGTGATGACGTATCACCTCTGGTGTTCGTCTAACTCTTGGACTGACGATTCGGTTCGTTTGCGTCTTTTCCAGCGTACGTTAACAGGAGCTGCTGCTAAGTGGTACATAGAGTTGTCCCGTGGTATTTTCCAGGATTTCAACTCGTTAGCTATGGCTTTCCTCACGCATTTCCAGTTACCAGTCCGGTATGAGACTGGGACGCACCTCCTGTCTTCCCTGAAGCAGGACTCGGCCACTCACATCTCTGATCACATCCATGAGTGGCGGCGCCGTCGTCGACTGATCAAGTTTCACATACCTGATCAGATTTTGACTCACTGGTTCACCACCTCCTTTGTGAACAAAATCGCTCAGGATATCGCAATGGGAGCGTGTGTGATGGAGGAACAAGCTATCGCACGTGCCCAGTACTTGGATCTTGTTTATTCACAATCTGGCACGCTTTATGACATCCTGCCTGATGCACCACGGCCCGGAGCCAAAAAGGCCCCACCCACCCCTTCGGTGGATGGTGTCATTGGTTCCGTTTCTCAAAATTCGAAGAAGTCTTCGAATGGGAAGCATAAGGCTAATTCTTCCAACAATACCTCTGCTAATCCCGCCTCATCCGATTCTGGTAAAACCGCGGAGGTAAATGCCGTTCAGGCCAATCCTGCGGACAAATCCTCCAAGGGGAAGAAGAAGGGCAAAGGCAAATCAAAATCTGATGCCCCAAAACCGGAATCTAAATCTCGATCTGAGGATGGCTCACAACGTAAGCCGAAATTTCCTTGCCTCATCCGTGAAGGTGACCATTACACTAAAGATTGTCCAAGACGATCCGAAGTCAGTCAACTTCTTAAAGGCTCAAAGGGAACTCCGGCTGTTTTAAAGGAGCCATTTCCATCTCAGCAGACCCAGATGGTCGAACAAGGTTCATCATCTGCACCGTTTGGGTCTCAAGTTTTCATGATGAAGACTAATGCACCTATCACTATCGCTACAAGGTCCAAGGATTACAATAATCAGCAGCAGGCACCCGGGAAGGCCGTGGCGGATGGACCGCCTCCCGCATCTGCTTCTGGTTCATTGGAAATTGAGAAGCCGACTCTCGAACCCGGTGTGAAGCCACCTCCCAAGGGTGTTCTTCGGAGATCCTCTTATAATCCAAACGCTCGTGCCGCTCAACATTACAGTATTGTTGAGGATCTGGCACAGGCGCCATGTGCCATGTCTGCACTCGAGGTTCTTCAGAGTTGTCCTTCACAACGGAAGGCTTTATTGTCCGCCATCGGTGGTATTGATCCCGCCGATTCGAGCCTTCTCACCTTTGATCTGGAGAATTTTACTCCCCGGCTTCCACATCAAATCGCTTTGGTTATTCAAGTCGGGATTAACGATCTGAACGTTCACAGAGCCGTCGTAGATGAGGGTGCATCTACTTGTGTTATGTCCTCCGCTTGTTGGAAAGCCATCGGCTCTCCAACCTTATCGTCATCTCCCAATGCCCTTGAGGCATTTGATGGCCGGGAATCTAAACCCCTGGGAGTTCTCGAGAGTCTGGCGATTACATTACAGGGAAAAACTGTCAACGTGGAAGTAGAAGTGGTTGACGCTAAACTCAACTACAATATACTTCTTGGCCGCAGCTGGACCCATGCCATGCTCTGCGTGCCGTCTACTGTCTTTCGATTCATCAAGTTCCCTCACGAGGGAAAGATTGTCACGGTAGACCAGTTGTCATTTTTTACCTCTAGCTCCGAGAACAACGTGCCGTATGTGGATCAAATTCCGAATCCCCCAGACAGCATAGGACCAGGTCTTTTCAAAGACCCAGTCCTCATGGGTATTTTCCCTGCGCCGCCACCGAATACCGCTCAAGTCAACATGTTGTCCAGGACTGATGACCCCTGGCTGATTCCTACACCTGAGAAGGTATATGAGTTTGGAGAGTCCATGCCTTTAACGCCAGTAGAGATCAGCTACTGTGAGATTGTTGCTGCATCGGACCCTCCACCTCCTCAGCATGCTCCGATGAGCATGGCTCTTGACGTCTACTCACAATCCCCCTAGCTTGGTCAGGCTGATTCGCCCGATCCTCTTAGAGAGACTTTTCCCTCAGATGAGGCTATCATTGAAACTATGTCTCTAGAGGAGCTACCCTGGGGCGATGGGCATCATCGTTCCTCGTTTATGCCTAGCTTGGGGGCAATGACTGATTGTCTCGAGCGCTATGCTACTCAGGTTCCTTCCCCTCCTCTTCAAACACCGATCTTGACGCATGAGGTCTTTTTGGAAGGCAATCTGAGTAACATTACTCAAACGGTTCCTATCAACATCTCTGTTAAACCAGGGATTGTTGAGAACATTCATGTGGGTGTGACCTGTTCTCCCGAAGAGATCCAGGTCTATACGGAACTTTTCAAAGAGTTCAGAGATGTTTTTTCATGGTCCTACGAGGAAATGCCGGGAATTGATCCTAGTATTGTCGTACACGAGATTCCAACCTATCCGGGTGCGAAACCCGTGCGCCAACGCTTGCGTCCCATGCATCCTCGGAAAGCCGCCGCTATCAAGGCAGAGGTTGAAAAACTTCTGAACGCGGGGTTTATTTATCCTATCCCCCTTACAGAATGGGTGTCCAATATCGTCCCCGTCGATAAAAAGCAGGGTACCATTCGAGTCTGTGTAGATTATCGCGATATCAATCGCGCCTGTCCGAAGGACAATTATCCCACTCCGTTTATCGATCAGATTATCGACGATTGCGCCGGAAGTGAGATCTACTCCTTAATGGACGGTTTCTCAGGTTACAACCAGATTAACATTGCACCCGAGGATCAACATAAGACCACATTCATCTGTCCGTGGGGCACTTTTGCATATAAAAAACTCCCGTTCGGCTTAAAGAACGCTGGCGCCACGTTTCAACGTGCTATGTCATATGCTTTTCATGATATTCGCCATATTGTCCAGCCTTATCTGGACGACTTGCCTGCCCATTCGGGTAAGCGAGAGGATCATCCCGAACATCTTCGCCAGATATTTCTTCGTTGCAGACGCTACAATATTAGGCTGAATCCTCATAAGTGCGTCTTCTGCGTCGACTCTGGCCGTCTTTTAGGCTTTATAGTCTCGAAAGACGGAATTCGCCTCGACCCTCTGAAGGTCGAGGCCATTATAAATCTCCCGTCACCCTCCTCCCTTTATCAGTTGCAGAGTCTGCAAGGGAAAGAGAATTTTCTTAGGCGCTTCATCCCGAATTACGCCGAGGTGGCCAAAGGATTCACTCGTTTGTTAAAGCAGAATGTTCCCTTTCATTGGGACGAAATCGCTCAAGAATCCTTTGAGAAGCTGAAGACATTGTTAGTCAATGCTCCGTTGCTTCGTCCTCCGGACTACCACCGCGACTTTACGTTGTATCTAGCCGCCGCATTAAGCACTATCGCCATGGTCTTGGTGCAGGATGACGAGAACGGTGATGAACATGTTGTTTATTACCTCTCTCGGAACCTTCTCGACCCGGAAACGCGTTACGCACATGTTGAGAAGTTGGCCTTAGCAGCCGTACACGCTGTACAGCGCTTTCGCCATTACATCCTTTTGCGCACGATACCAGTGGTTTCAGACTGCAACCCCATGACATATATTCTTTCTAGACAATTGCTGGGGGGCAAGTACTCCAAATGGATCGTCATCCTGCAGGAGTTTGATTTGGAGTTCACCACTGCCAAGTCAACTAAATCACTGGTCTTCGCGGATTTGATTTGTTCTCTCCCT
Organism: Pinus albicaulis; assembly: GCA_034641835.2. Classification (NCBI taxonomy): domain Eukaryota; kingdom Viridiplantae; phylum Streptophyta; class Pinopsida; order Pinales; family Pinaceae; genus Pinus; species Pinus albicaulis. The sequence continues at coordinate 1,344,365,210 of CM076581.1, read as the reverse complement.
ACGGACTCTCTTCCTGAACACTCTGAAGATCATATTCCGGACGAAACGTTGTTTCTTATCGATACTCGTGATCCTTGGTACGGGGACATCATAGTGTATCTTCCGACCGCGACATTCCGGTCTGAGTTGGATAAAGCTGCACGCCGTCGGATTCGGCACCAGTCCCAACCCTACCGCATAGTGGGAGATACCCTATATCGTATAGGAGTAGATTCGGTGCTCCGACGATGCCTTACCTTGGACGAGGCTGAGAAAGTCTTGAATGACTGCCACAGTGGCGCCTGTGGTGGACACATGTCCGGATATGCCACTGCCCAAAAGATTATGAGGGCAGGTTACTTCTGGCCGTCTATATTCAAGGATTGCATCACTGCAGTCCGAAAATGCCATCCGTGCCAGATTTTTCAGCGCAAGATGCGCGCGCCGCCGTTGCCTTTGCATCCCATTATTACCGTCGGCCCTTTCGCGAAATGGGGCGTAGATTTTATGACGTGTAACCCTCACTCGGCCGGGGGGGATGCGTATATCATTGTCGCCGTCGACTACTTCACTAAGTGGGCCGAGGCGATGCCTACACTAGCTGCTGACGGAAGAACGGCTGCTTCATTTTTATTCAACCATGTTATTGCACGATTCGGGGTTCCTCAAGCTATCGTCACTGATCACGGTGCTCATTTCCGTGATTACATGATGGCGGAGCTGACAGCTGCGTTGGGCTTGCGTCACGACAGCTCAACACCATACTATCCTCAAGCGAACGGTCAGGTTGAAGCGGTGAACAAGGTTTTGGTCACTATGCTTCAACGAACAGTTGGGATTCATAAATCCAGTTGGCATCTCCAACTGGTCTCAGCTCTCTGGGCGTATCGAACATCTGCTAAAAGTGCAACCGGATTCACACCATTCCAACTGGTGTACGGTCTGGAAGCTACTTTGCCGGTTGAATGCGAAATTCCTTCGCTTAAGTTAGTTGTGGAGCTCTTACCGGGTACTTCTCCTGAGGAAGAGCGTCTTCTGTATCTCGAACGGTTGGATGAAACCCGTCGTCTAGCTGCTTTGATCATCGAAGCACAAAAGAAGAGGGTCAAATCTCATTTTGATCAACCTGTTTCTCCCCGTTCTTTCATTGAAGGAGACCTAGTCCTCTTGTACGATCAGGCACATGATAAGCTTGGTGCCGGTAAACTCCAGCCCATGTGGCACGGCCCCTATATAGTAAAACGTGTTTTGAAAAATGGGGCCTACGAGCTTATAGACTACGAAGGAGTTCCATTGGCGCAGCCCAGAAATGGGCTGTACCTTAAGAAGTACTACGCCTAAAATGATTTCTTGGTGTGGTGTGTGTACATAGGTGTGTGATTGTCATTTGTGTGCATGGTGTGGTGTGCTTTGTAAACGTCTTTCTGCTGATCGGGTCTTCCTGGTTGTGCAGATGTCTACTCATCCATTTGTTGGTTTCGCGGACGGTGCCTCCCGCAGTACCAGGAATCTGTCTTCTGCAGCCTGGGTAATCTACGATCCTGCTGGTGAGTTGATCGACCTGCAAGGTGTTTGTTTAGGACGTACTACGAACAATATCGCGGAATATAGCGCCGTGTTGGAATTATTAACCGAGGCAGTAAACCTTGGTATCCGTGAATTGCTCGTGTACCTAGATTCACAACTTGTAGTGTTGCAGCTGAACGGGCACTATTCGGTAAGAAACCCGTCCATTTTACGATTGTATTTGCGTATTCGATTACTGGAAAGAAATTTTGAATATATTACATATCATCATATACCCAGGCATTTGAATACATTAGCAGATACAGTAGCAAATTTGGTGTTAGATAGACATTTGCGCAATTTATAAATCATCATCACATGTAAAGAAGACTCATCCAAAAATAGATATGCATATATAGATATCGAAATGTTTACATAGAAGTGTGTCACATAAAACTCAAAAAATATACATAAGTGTCTTAATACATCCGGAGACACTGTGTCTCTCAAAAAATAGGTGTGGCTAAATCCTAGAGACTAATCAGCATGGTGCTCATGATAGCACGTTACTGCACGCACTAGCCGCCTTAGGATTCGGTGGAGTCGGTTTGGGACTCCCACCGTATGGCGCTGGTACTCCATCGGTACATCTGACAGTCGGGCATAGTCTGGGATCCCATGGACGATCCCCTCGAGGTTCTGAACCAGTGCCTCTCCTCCGGTACCTTCCCCCTGGACCTCAGGGGCGAGTTGTGTCCTCCGGAAGATAGGAGACATCCCGGCTGGTCTCTCAGGTCCTACATCTGCATGCATATATAATTGTGTTAAGACAACTATGTATTAACAAAAAAAAAACATATAAACATAAAATCAAAAATATGAGGTCTTACCCAGCTCTTCGTCCCAGTGGTCTCCTTCTGGTAGCGGGAGATCCGGGTCCCCTGTAAAGTCAGTTCCCGCATAGGGCCAATCTTCCACAACGATCAGTTGGCGCCGTATCCATCCGAAGAACTCGGGCTTCCAGGACATCTGTTGCCCGCCTCCAGATCTGGGCATCAGTGCTGCCCAGCGAGCCATTCTCGGCTCTCGTGGTACTGGACTCGCCACAGGGCCTTCGTCCCCGAAGGTTGGTATGCTCCGTAATGAATCTGCATTCAAGATGGAACCATACCCAACCGTCAGCTTGTTCGTTTGCACTTTGTGAGTCGCTTCTTCATGTTGATGGTGATGTCGTTGCCTACCATACACGGGGACCCATGCATTCTCAGGCCCGCAAGAGTTGAGTCTTTGTGAGCCCGTGCGGTGCCCGGCGATCCACACTCGCGTAATGGTGTGGAGTACAACTCTCAAGGTTAGTCGTGGATGGTTGAGATGTATACCTTTCTTACTTCTGCTCCTCGCTTGTGCCCCACGCACACCCGCGCCATTACTTCTTCCATCTTCCCCGATGGTCTCGCCTCCCAACCAAGATAAAGGATCGGACTCCGCGGATAATCCAAAGGAACCTCCAAATGTTTGCGGACCTCCAATTCAAACACCTGGTCTCGTATTTTGAATACCTGGTCATTTTCATCCCAGAGGTTGATCAAATATTGGAGGAGCTCAGGCTGAGCTCGTAAGCATGGCGTGAGGAAGAATTTCTTTAAGCCACAGTCCCTTAGAGCATTCATGCAATTCTAGTTTTGCATGGCCTCTTCGTCCTCATCTCCGTGTTCCCGTTCCTTCCATTCAATCACCATTTTGACTGTTTATCTGCATTCACATGGTTCAAAGCCCCTAATTAGATCTTCTGTGAGCTTAAAAATTCAAGAAATTTGACATAAATAGAGGTTTTTTAGGCGGAAATTTGGGTTGCGCCGCTGGCGCGACTGTTTTGCTCACAGTCGCGCCATGTGGCGCGGGCCTTTGATAAAAAGAGCTCAGTGGCGCGGGTCCGTGCCCGATACCCGCGCCACTTGGCCCGGCCCTAAAAATTCAAGAGTGCCCTTACAGAGCTGATTTCTAAGGGGAATTCATTTAAAAATGCATGGAAAGAAAGAGAAAAGGAGCGCCTCTTACCTGTCACAGACGAGACGCTGAATGGTTGCCTGGATTGATCGCAATCGCCGTCAGAAGATTCTGCTCCAAATGGACCACTGCTACTCTCCACAAGGTAAATAGTAAAAAGTAATTTCATTTTTTACCATTGGACATATTTATAACTCTTCGACGTTAAAATGTGTTTTAAAAGTTATTTCTTGTCAAATATTTGCATGTATTATGTCGAAAATGGATTTTACGCTTGTTGGGTATGTGCAGTGACAGGGTTTTTGCGACTTAGAAGGTGGAAACGAGTTGTATTTTATACTTTTTCGAACTCGGTAAATACACGAAAAAGTCACTCTGGAGTCATCTTTCAGCTCTTTTCTGACTCTCTAAATATGAAAAGATCGCCGAGGCCCTTGTCGTTTCGATCTCGTTAAAATGGACACGAATCGACATTCACCCAATATAAGTTTAACCCTTTTTCGGGCTGGGATGGATTGATTACGAAAAAGGAATACCCTAGCCTATCGCGACTAGGAGGTTTTCCCGGATATTGTTTTCTACCTTTTCGGATCTGGGGAACTATTTACGAAAAGGGACTTGTGGAGTTTTATTTTCTGCTGTCTTTTCAAACTCTCTAAACATGAAAAGACGCGAGTTCTTCCTTTGTCAGACTCGTTAAACCCTGATGACATCGGATATAGTCGAAATGACGTTCTCCGAGTTTCTCCTTCCTAGGACTCGTTAAATGCACTAGGATGGATTCGCTCGAAGGGCGGACTTATATCACAAGCATATGCTATCCCCTTCAAGCTTGTTATCAAAAATAATTGGGGTATTCGCCAGAAATGGTGGGGGAAAAATGGAACCATCGTCGTTGTCGTCGGCAGTATGTCGCTCTTGAACATGGCACTTGTCTGCATTCGTGTCGGGTTGGGGACATCTCATCTCGTTGCTTCACTTTGCTTCCATGGGTTTGGGTAATCTCTTTTGACCTCTCATCCGTTCACTGCCTCGTCGCCATGACCTTTGATCTGTTGATGTCAAATACTGCCAAGTCCATTGTCGTGCCGTTTATATGTTCAAGAGAAGTTGGCCTCTGCGAATATCAACCTTCCTCTGTTTCTCATATGGCCCCGATTCACAACAAAACATTATGTTCCTCTGTCTCGTGTCGATGATGTGGGAATCATTATGGCCCACCTTCGATCAAGGTCACTTCCCGTCGACTTCAACTCATTATCCAGGAAGTTGGTCTAGAGACTCCTGATGGTACCTTGGAGCCTGCATGCCTCAATGGCAGGTTCGTCGCATTCGACGTGAAGTTTACATCATTGGCCTCCGATCGTAGGGATTTCGCGGGTGTTCACGCGCCTCATTTATTCACACCGTAGATTGCACCCGTAGTACCTTGAGGCCATCATTATTGGTGGGAGTTTTCTCAAGGTCACAATGTGCCTTCATCATTGGCTGGTAATCGGGCGATGTTCTTGCATGTTCGACATCAGCTCACATATTCGCGTGCTAGAACTTGTACTTATTTGGGTCGAGATGGAGCGCAAGACCCTGGATTGTGTCCGTTGTAATCCAGGCTGCGATTGTGGATTATTGTCATTATGTACATGACTCAATGATTGGATGGCTGCGACCATACCTGAGTCTATTTGTTTGATCTTAGTTGGATGGCTGCGCCCATACCCTAGATCCGGATTATAGCATACTCTGTTCGGATGGCCGCGTCCATACCATATATATACATCATGTACTTGAGATACTGTCACTTCCTTTCATGGCTCCATGCGCTCTAACACATGTCTTCAAAGCATTTCACCCCTCTCTCTCTCGGGCCTCATGCTTTAGGGGCATCTGTTACACAGTAATTTGTCACCGTCCCTACCATTCCCCGTCCCGCACAATGGAGGACCCATAATGTGACCTGTGAACACTGTCATGCACTGAAAACATCATCATTGCATCCCTCTGAGTATGAGCTTCATTTCCCCTTGAGGCATCTCCTTGCAAAATCCATGAAAAACAGCTCTTTTTGCATTGGCGCGGGTAGACAGTTCAGTACTCGCGCCACTCAGGGAAATCCTGTAAAGAGGTCGCGCCACTGGGCGCTCTGTCATAGAGCAGCAATCGCGCCACCCATTTTAGGGACTGTTTTTTATATATGGATGGCGGAAGTTGAGTTCAAACAAACTCACAACCACTGCCTATCTTGAGTTGGGAGGTTTGGCTATGGGAGTTCTATGGAAGGGAAGTAGTTTTGCCACCTTCTATGGAACCTTCCTTGTTGATAGGGCCAATCCCATAATAATAGGGATCCCAACTCCCTCCTTCCCCATCTATGAAAGCTTGCTCAGATCCATGGCAAGCTAGTCTTGAAGTGCTGAAGCTTTGCATCTCCCTATTCCCAAGTGCCTTTGTGCTGTAAAGAATCCCTTCTTTCCCTTAAGGCCCATTAAAGCGAGGAGACCATCGTTACGAGACTCTGGAGAGGTTTCCCTTTCCTTGGCGAGCTTTGCGAGACGTGGACAACCGGAGACCCGTTCGAAGGAATCTGCGACGTCAGAACTTGGTTGTAACTTCTATTCGTTTATCACTTTAATAGATGACTATGATTATGGTTCCACTCCTTTTTCTATCATGTTAATGCGAGTAATATCTTTTCTGACCGATGTTTAGTTACGTATGCCGGTTCCTATGCATGTATCTGTTCGTTTCTTCTGTGTGCAGGTGTTCATCCACGGAGATCGTGGACGGATTGTGATCTGCCAGGGCTGAAGGACGGGGACATCTTCTTCTTCAGATCTAGCGTTGGAATCCAGGTAGGCTCTTATCCCAAGTCTTTCATTCGTAACCAGGAGCTTGCGTCATAGCATTGTTTGTTTGTTGCTAGACCCCTGCTGGGCTAGTAGGGATCGCCTCTGTCCGCAGAGGGGATTTACCTCCTCAATACAGGTTGAATAGTATGACAAGATCCCAATGGGAGGCCCGCGAGAGAGGGAGAGATGCATACCTCGCACCCTACACTATTAAAGTAGATACCCAGGGGCTCCTAAGGCATGTAGGCCTCCTCTAGTTCTATGAGGAGGCAACTTCCCTAAAGGCCCATAGTGTGTTTTTGAGACATCTTATCTGTAGGTGGAATGCCCACCAACAGGCTTTCCAGGTTGGTCCACACCAATGGTACACACCCACTAAGGAGGATATTTATTTCATTACAGGGCTATCGAGGAGAGGGTGGATTTTCCCTCATTCCTGCATGCTAATTGGTTTTGTAGCACATGTACTCGTCTCTTCGTAGTTTTAGGCACTGAGGTCAGTTACATATAGGTGCATTTGGTAGACATGACGTGCAGTGCCTCTCACTTATCATTTCTACCATTTCACACAACACCAGTGATGAGAAATGCATTAATTTCTTTCTTTTATATTATTTTGATTCTTTAATACAGGAGCCATGACTTTTCAGGTGGTCTACCATTTTTTTGCAGCAGTTTTGTATGGCCTTAGATAGATGTCATGCTCATGCACAAGGGAGGGTCAACTTCCCTTTTGCTTCAGAGCTGTTTTGTTTATTTTTTGAGAGGTTTCTAGAGATGAGGCCTATTTTTGTTCAATAGCCTCATAGGCCGATGTTGGAGGAATGGATGCACATGTGGGGGTAGATGATGCCCAAGAGGGGAGAGACTATGTCTCCAGCCAGGGTATCACATGATGCACTAGACTTACTATCTAGTGTTGACGAGTTACATCCCTTCATTATGGTCCCATGTCCTTATGCTAGATAAGATTAACGAGGGTGTGCCAACATCCTGTTCACAAATGATTAGCTGCGAGATGATAGAGGTAATATTACTATTTTATTTATATTTATTTCCGACATGTTCTTTAACTTGTTTTTATTAAATCGTGTAATGAATACTTTCGTCAGAATATCGACCTTTCTGTATCAAAGAGCTTGTTAGCCACCTATAAAATTTGTCATACCAAATGGTGGCTAAATGATTTTGGAGCCTTCAAGGAACAGATTTTATTGCAAAAAAGTGTTGGCTCTTGAAGACTCTTAAAAGGCCTCATGCCTCTGTCCAATCTCCACTATTGTTTCCATTTCATACTCTGAAATTTCTGCTAAAATCCAAAAGAAAAACTGCTGCAAAACCATCATTTTCCCCTTCTCCCACTCAAAACTAACCTTCATTTGCTCCCCTTTTTCTCCATAAAAACTCCCTTGTTTTCATGATTTCTTTTCCTCCCTTCATGAAAATCATCTTTACAAGGTTAAAAACTCACTTTTTAACCTTACCGAAACCATCAAAATCCATTTAAAACCTTGAAATTTTTCATAAAAAACAAGTTTTATTACTATGGACCTAAGCCCCTTGGGCTAAGTCCTAACCACTTCCCCCCACATGCCCATGCATCAAAACCAAACGCCAAAGCCTTTCGGCGCTAATCGCATCGCACAGATTCAAAGTGCGCAAGTCTTTTGCCATCATTCAAAAGTTTTGATGCGATAGCCTTTTTGTGTTTAAAATCCCAAATTGCATCGCAAAAACTCAGCGCACCGTTTGTCTTGATGTCCTCCGAAGTTCCGATTGCGATTAAACCCTATCCTCCGATCACATTATTATTTTATACATATCCTGTGGGCCCGCCTTGGCGCTTAAAACCTTATAATATTTCTTCCCCGATCACCCTTTTCCTTTGTAAAGTCGGAAAACCCACTTTTTCAAAGTTTTAACTTAAAAACTCTAAGTCACATGTTGAAATATTTCAATGGGTTGATTAAAAAGACCCGATCGCGCAATCGCAATCGGAGAATTCACAATGGGTTGATCGGAGAGACCCGCATCCAAAGTTCCGATGCGATTGGGTCTTATGTATTATAAACCCCGCCCCTTTTGTTTTCTTTCCATATAACTTTTCCCCGGGACCAAGTGTTAAGGATCCCGGGTGCTAATCGCATCGCAAATATTTCAAATGGGTTGATTGAAAGACCCGGTCCGAACTCCGATTGCGATTGGCCCTTGTTTCAAATATGCCCCAGGCATATTATCCTCCATATAATTAAAGGCCCCGCAGTCGGGCGCCTATTCATTCTATGCACTTTTTCCGCCCCCGAAGCCGAAAAAACCTTTGTTTTGTTTCAAACCTTTGTTTTTTCATATATTACAAAGGTTTGCTCCCGGTTCATCTCTGCCGTTGATTGACAGCCGATCAAATGGCCAGCGCTCCATCGCATCGCAAAGTTTAATCGCATGCGTTTTGTTTGCCCCTCCGATTGCGACTCCCCGATGCATTCTCCACCGTTGATCTGATCCTCAGATCCAACGGTCATCGTCTAATCGCTTCTGCCCTCCCGATCGCGCAATCACATCGGAGATTTCTCATCGCACCCTTTTCCACCTCCCGGCGATTGCGATTCCCCGATTAGATCTGGACCGTCCACGTGTCCCGATCCAACAGCTACGCTCCTCTCTCGCCTTCTGAAGCAGTTTAACCTATTTTCGCAGGATTTCTTAACTATTTTTGTGTTTTGCAGATGTTTTTATGATTTCCCACTGTTTAACGAAGAAGGGCTGAAGGTCGGGAAAGACGTTTTCCACACCTTTGAACTATTAAAGGGAACCATTCCGCCGGGCTCTATTTTCATTGTTCGTCGATGCTCTATGGGGCATTGATGCCTTTAAAAGCCCTGCACGGCTTTGCACATTGACAAGACACTGCATTTTAAACGCAATTTAAAAGAGTATTAGTTTTGAAGACATAGCACAGAAGAACAGAAGATTGAAGACAGATATGGGAATTATGGCTAAGAATGCTTATCAAAAGCCTAATTCCCAGAGTTAAAACACAGTCAGGAGAAATTATAAGTGTTTGACAGGCCGAAAGGACCTCCACCGCTGCATTCTGAGGCGAATTGATTCCTCAGCTACCACGGAGCCACCTGTTGCCTCAAACCTTTCAAACAGAGGCCGAAGTTATTGCTTAAAAAAAATCTGCCTCCAGCACTGCCAAGAAGTTAATTCTGCCACACGAAACTAATGCAACAAATATCTGCAGAATTACTCCACATTATGCAGAGCCTCAAAGTCAACAAAGCTCTCATCGAACTTTGATATTAATTGTAAAATAGTTAATACAGAGAAACACCTGTAAACTTTTTCATCGAGCCCCTCAAAAGGCCAAGAAGTCCTGAATCTGTATTAATTACCTTAGGAGATCTTTTATCAGATCTCACCTCCTCATCCTTCTATAAATACTTCTGTAGTAGATGAGAAGTTGTTGGTTGGTTGGTTGGTTATTGTTTGATTACAAGCTGTAATATTGAAACTCTCTGAAATAAATACATAGTCCTTTGAAGTTGAAGAACAAATTGAAGTCTTGGAGGTCTTGATGATGTTGTTGCATGCTTGTTCCTGAGGAGGCTCTATCATTGGATCCATGAAATTGGCTGTTGGTGAAGTATTCTGAATTGTTTTATGTTTTTCCCTTGTTTTCATTATGTTCCATAATTTCTTAATACAATAGGCTGAAAGTTTTAGGCTAAGAAATGACTCTTGGAAGCACCTTAGACTTGTTCACCCTTCACTGTTTAATGTTTTCTGCTGCTGAATTATTTTAGAGGCTTTAATCTTTCTCTTTAGTCTTCATGCTTGTTTATTTCCTTAATAGTTTAAACAGTTGGTTTCAGCATGATTATGGTTTGCCCTGCTTGTCTGCCGCCACTTAAAAGCTGTTATTGAAGTCTCCCTTTTGAAGTTCTTTGCTTATAGTGAATCAAAGAGGTTTGTTTTGATCTTGCCCTTTGTCCTCACTTAAACAGTTGGCTTAAAGGTCATTATAATTATGATCATAGATGTTTTTAGGTGTTCCCTCTTCTATGACTGCAATTATCAGTGAATCTTTTATGTTTTCTAAGTCATTTGAGATAAAATCTTTGAGGAAATAGGGTGTTCCCCGAATCTTAGATTTCATTTTAAAAGTTGTTTTGAAATCATTATTTGCTTAAAGGTGTGATTTGAAGATTTCATGGTTAGCCATGTCTATCAAAAAGCTCTTTATTTTTCAAATTATGCTTTTGAATCCCCTTGTTGAGAATTAAAATTCTCTTTCCAAATCATTAATGTTCATCTCATTCCAAAAACAAAAGGATCCTGTGGCCAAGTTAGATTTTCCCTTTGATATCCCATATCCATTGATGAGTTTGTTATGACCTTTTCTTGACTCCATTGCCCAATGAAACAAATATTTTGCTGTCCTATATATCTTTCCTAGGCCCTTCATGTTCTGCTGTATCATTCCAACCAAACAATCAAACAAATAAACACCTGCACTTAATAACTAGTCTAAAATCAATACTCAAAGCACACAAGATAAACTTTTGCAAACAAACATTTGAGAGATCCCTCTCTGAGAACAGGAGGACTAGATCTTGTAACTCTAAAGATTGGTTCTGATGTTGCCTTGTCTTTTGATTTGCCAAACTATCAAAACACGGGACACCAACATAATGGCGATCACGGTGGCACACTAAGTGAAATATGCGAAGTAAAACACTCACTGTCTAGCATAACATAAGTAACCCTCTTTGAGAAATACCAAGCATGGTAATTATGATAGGACCTTTTGAATCAGTGACAAACTAAGTAACTCTTAGGATTCTCATAAGGCCTTGTCAAACCTTGAAGATTTCAGTTACCAAGCCATAAGAGTAAACTTTGTACGTTTTGACACCCTAGCTAAGTGTTAAATTAGACTTACAACACTCTCTTAACCTATAAAACCAAAATAACTCAGAAAAACCCAAAACATTTCAGTTTGGCTTCATAATAAACCTGGTGGTGGACCATAAAACCTTTTACCTCCAAAAGAGCTAAAAATTTCCCACCTGGTGACTCCACAATCCTAAAAACAGACCTTAAGACTCCACTAGGAAGACCCCAAGTCTTGAACAACATCATACAAACTCAGCTAGAAGGCTTTAAGATTAGAATTTTCCTCCTTCTCAAAAGATCAGTTAGCCTCTTAAAGATTGTCATATTTGGTTAAAACTTTTCTTTTTCAACTAGGTCTGCAAAACATAGCATAGTGGCTCCTAGAAAGATTCATACTAGAGCCTACCCTGACCCAAACCCACTGGAAGAAGTTGACAACCCTGAAAGTATACTTAGGAAATCTTCCAAGATAAAATTTTCAACTGTTTTCGGATCACCCTTGAGAGAAAATTCAGTCCCTGAAAATCTTGCAGCTCTATAACAATCACAAGTCGACTTAAGGAATCCTTTTAGAACTAGGTCGCTTGATGATATAATTCAGATAGACTCTGAGTCTTCACTTTCATCCCCAGAACAAAGTGAACAACCTAGTAGTAGAGAAACCACACCAACCGATTTACATTTCCTTCTAAATTTAGGTGTCTCTCATCCAAGGTCAGCTCAACACTCTATCCCTGGTACATCCACATCTGTCCATCCAACATCCACTGTCCAAACCACTCCACTTCAACCCATTCCCCCTCTTGTGAATCCACCCCCACCACCTATCATGGCAGCATGGTATGCTCCTCTAGTCCTTCCTGTACCATATCCATAGGACTATCAGTCCAAAATTCCATTGTATGATGCCAGCAATGCTATAACCGCATCACAACATGTAGATAAAATGAATGACTACTTTGACAGAAATGAAATCGATGACGATTCAGTCAAGCTTAGGTTATTTGCTCAGAGTTTAGGGGTAGAAGTAGGAAAATGGTTCAAAGGTCTAGCCCCCCATAGTATTAATGATCTCCGAGGCTTCCATCAAACATTCTTAAACAAATGGGAAGTAAAGAAGAATCCTCTCCAAGTCCTTTCTGATTACAAAAATCTCCATAGAAACCCTGGGGAAAGTGTGAAAGCCTATTGCACTAGATTTAATAGTGTGTATAATGCACTTTCCCCTGAACTAAAACCTCCACAAGGCTCAGCTTTAAACAAGTTTCCTGAAGGGTTTGACTCCGACATGACCTATTCGCTAAGAGAGAGAGATTTTGCAACTCTTGAAGATATGCAAAGAGGTGCTCTTTCTTTGGAAGTCAACCTAATAGAGAAGAGAGCAAGAATGAAAACCGAGAAGAGAGTGTCTTTTAAAGAAGAGTCCACTCCCTCTACTTCAAGCTCAAAAATGAAGAGGATGTTGGAAGAAATGATGAAAGAGATGAGTATAATTAAGAAAGCACAAGCAAATCAAAATCAAACTGCTCCTCGAAATAGAAATCAGAATTATCGAAGAGAAAACAATCAAGACAAACAGAACGAAAATGACCAACAGATTAGACCTCCCTTCCAACAAAACTATGTAGATCAATATGAGGAAGATAGAGAGTTGGAAAGGTTGGAAGAATCCCATGTAAACTTGATTGGATCAGATAGTGGGGATGATGTTTTCCTCACTGAGGAAGAACAAGATTTTTTCTCTTATGATCAAAACACAAATACCTATGAAGATTCTGATGATTATAGATTAGGTTTTGAAAACACAATCATGGAGATACACAAACAGTATGATCTTAGGAGCAAGGGAAACATAGATAAATCAAAAGATAACAACACTAACACTGCTATCAAGAAAAACACAGAAAATCAGCCCAAAAAGACAACAGAAAAAACCAACATTTCGACTAAAAAATCAGATTCAAACAAAGACAAAGGTGTCCAGTCAAATGTTGAACAGAGTACCCCTAACACTTCAGCTAGTGGTCCTAATAAAACTATCCCCATCACCAGTCCAAATAAGGTTCATCAAATCAAAGTTGCTGAAAGGAATTCAATTGAAAAAATAGATGTAAATATCAACAAGTCAATTATTCCTTTCAGCCTTGAGGGAGAGATTGCTAAGATAAAGATTGCCATTCCCCTAGCCGAACTAGTGACCCAAGAAGTGTACAAAAACCAAGTTTTGAAAGCTTTGAACTTAGGAAGTGATACAAACACTTTAAACTTGACAGATGACAAACCTGAGTTGTTGTTTGGTCCAGAAGTTGAAGGAAAATATCAAGAAGGGGCTGTCCCTCCCTTCTATGTTAGCTTGAACATACATGAGAAAATCTTACACAATGCCATGTTAGATTCGGGAGCTTCACACAATCTGATGCCCAAGGTGGTAATGGAGAGCTTAGGCTTAGAGATTACTAAACCATACAAATATTTGTATTCTTTTGACTCAAGCCGAGTCAAATGTTTGGGTTTAATCAAATATTTATGTGTTACTCTAGCTCAGATCCCTGCTAAGAGTCTAGTTATGGATATAGTTGTAGCTGACATTCCCCCTAAGTATGGCATGCTCTTATCAAGATCTTGGGGAGCCAAACTTCAGGGAAGCCTTCAAATGGACATGTCTTATGCCACCATTCCCATTTTTAACCAAAACAAAAGACTATACAGGGAATCTCATATGAAGTACATGGTGAGCAACATGGATAGACCAAACAATTCTCCCATCTATTCTATTCAATCGAGTTTAGATTCCTTTATCTTATATAATGAAGATAACATTACTCAACAAGATAAAGAGAACATAGACCCAATTAGTTCACCACAAAAATTTAATCTCCCCTTGGATCAAATTCAAAACATTGAGAATCAACAGCAACAAGAAAATGAAAATAAGGATGACATACTTTGGAAAATAAATTTTGATGGATCTTGTAATAAAACAAGTGCAGGAGCAGGTGTGTGGATTCAAAATACAAAACAAAGTTTTTCATACAAATTGGATTTCCCATGCACTAACAATATTGTTGAGTATGAAGCACTTCTCCTAGGCTTACAACTGCTTAAACAGTTAGAAGCCCAGAAGATATCAATCTTAGGAGATTCTGAACTTATCATAAGACAAATCAAAGGAGAATACTCAGCTAAAAATCCAAGACTTAGGGAATATCGAAATGCTACCCTTGATCTATTAAAAACCTTTGAAAAGTATGAACTTATTTTCATTCCAAGAGAACTGAATCATCTAGCAAATGAACTTGCTTTCAATGCCAGCAATTGCCAAATACCTGAAATAAATCAACAGCTCAGTGTAAAAGTAAAACATAGGCTTGATGTACCTGATAACGAAGATCACTAGCAAGTGTTTGATTCTGACAAACACATAGATGATTTCTTGAAATCAGAAAATGATTTCAGCATACCAATATCAGAAACCAGCCATAAAGAAAATTGTTTGTATATTGAACAAATCCCAGAAGTTGAAATGACATATACTGCTGATATAAATCATTATGAAAATCCTTTTGAAGCAGAGGTAACCGACAACGCAGACCAAGAAGACTTGGAAGTTTTACAATGCAAAAATGATAAAATTCCAAGAGGTCTAGCACCTTTAGAACACCTTTTTGATTTTAACGATGTAGCCAAAGAACCAAGAATGGAGCCTGTGGAAACAGATGTAGAAGAACATAACATAGGCAGCCTAGCAGAACCCAAGATGATTAAACTGTCCAACACTCTCCCAACTCACATAAAATTGCAGTATATAGAGCTCTTCAAAGAGTTTAAAGATGTTTTTGCTTGGGGATACAAAGACCTAAAATCATATGATGCTAACATCATTCAGCACAAGATTCCCTTGAAGGAAAATCAAAAGCCCTTCAAACAAAAACTGAGGAGGATAAACCCACTTTTATTACCTTTAGTTAGAGCTGAAATTGAAAAGATGCATGATGCTGGCATTATAGTACCTGTTAGATTTTCAGAATGGGTATCAAACTTAGTTTCTGTTAGGAAAAAGACAGGAGAGATCAGACTCTGTATTGACTTCAGAAATTTAAACAGAGCATCCCTAAAGGACAACTACCCATTGCCCAAAATGGATCATATACTTCAGAAGGTAGTTGGGTCAAAAAGGATTTCCCTCTTAGATGGGTTCTCGGGTTACAACCAGGTGTTAGTGCTCCCAAGTGATCAAATCAAAACTGCCTTTACCACACCTTGGGGCACCTTTATGTATGTCAAAATGCCTTTTGGGTTAATGAATGCAGGGGCCACCTTCCAAAGGGCCATGGATATAGCCTTTTCTGAAGACATTGGCTATTTCATAATCATTTACCTTGATGACATAACTGTTTTCTCAAAAACTGATGAAGAACATTTGATTCACCTAAGAAAATTTTTTGAGAAGTGTAGGAAATTTGGCTTGTCATTGAATCCCAAGAAAACACTCTTTGGTCTCCAAGAAGGTAAACTTCTTGGCCACATAATTTCGGAAGAGGGAATCAAAATAGACCCTACAAGGATAGATGGCATATTGCAGATCAGCCATCCGAGGAGCCTCAAAGAATTGCAATCTTTCATCGGAAAGATTAATTTTCTAAGAAGGTTTATTCCTAATCTTGCTGAGCTATTAAAAAACATTACAAACATGCTTAAGAAAGATGTAGGTGTAAAATGGACTTTACCAGCTAAACAATCTTTCGAACTGGTCAAACAAACTCTTACTCAAGCACCAGTCCTGATTAGTCCTGATTTTACCAAATATTTCTATATCTTTTCCTTTGCATCCGAACATACAATAGCTGTAGTTTTACTTCAGAAGAATGATTTGGGGCAAGAACAACCAATATATTTCTTTAGTAGGGCCTTGAGAGATGCTCCTCTCAAATATAACATCATGGAGAAGCAAGCCTTAGCATTAGTGAAAGCATTAAATGATTTTAGGGTCTATATTTTACACTCTCACATAATTGCCTTTGTTCCACATACCGTTGTCAAGGACATTCTAAGTCAAGACCCTGATGGTAAAAGGGGAAAATGGATTGCAACTATTCTTGAATATGACTTAGAAATTAGGCCCACCAAACTAGTCAAGGGGCAGGGATTAGCAAAACTTATGGCTGAGTCTAACTTTCAAGCACTGGACATGAATATGGTAGATGTGTTGGAAGAAATAGAAGAATCTGATGCTCCTTTCATTGAAGAAACATTTCTAAATTCTCCTTGGTATGCTGACATTATTTATGTGCTTTTATATCTAAATGCCCCTCCTTCTTTGTCTAAAACTAAAGCTAGATTTCTAAAACAAAAAGCTTTGAGTTTTTGCATATTAGATGGAGTATTATATTGGAAAAATGCTGTTGGAATTTTGCTTAAATGTTTACTTGAAGATGATGCAGGAAAAATCATGCATGAAATGCATGACGGAGAATGTGGAGGACACCTCTACTGGAAGGCCACAACAAACAAAATTCTTAGATCTGGTTACTATTGGCCTACCCTTTTCCCAGACACTCAGAAATTAGTCATGTCTTGCCATAAATGTCAAATATTTGATGGCAAGAGAAAACTCCTTCCCTTACCTTTACATCGTATCAGATTTGAGGCACCTTTTCAACAATGGGGTTTAGACTTCATTGGGGAAATTCACCCATCCTCCTCAGCTCAGTATAAATGGATCCTCACAGCTACTGACTTCTTTACCAAATGGATAGAAGCTATACCATCCAGGAATGCTAATGACTCTGTCATTATCAAGTTCCTTGAAACAAATATCCTATCCAGATTTGGTTGTCCCAGAAAAATCATAACAGACAATGCTGCTGCTTTTAAATCTAAGAAGATGGTTGATTTCTGTCACAAATACCACATAACCTTGGGCCATTCCACTGCTTACTATCCCCAAGGGAATGGATTAGCTGAATCTTCCAACAAGAGTCTCATCAATATAATCAAAAAGTTGTTGGAGAAAAATCAGAAATCATGGCACGGTAAACTGGTTCATGCCTTATGGGCTGATAGGTTGACTACAAAGAAATCAATAAACATGTCCCCCTATCAGTTAGTTTATGGCATGGATGCATTCTTTCCCACCTCATTGGGAGTGCCAGTCATGAAGCTCCTTCTAGAAGTGCAGATTGAAGAAAATGATATGCAGAGAAGAATCAACCAAACAATCCATTTACAGCAAACCAGAGAGGAAGTCTATGAGAGAACACAGTTGGTTCAAGAGAATATGAAGAAACTATTCGATAAGAGAACCAAGGTGAACAATTTCCAATCTGGAAATGGTGTTCTCAAGTGGGATTCAAGAAGAGAAGAGAAGGGAAAACATGGCAAGTTTGAGAACTTGTGGAAAGGGCCCTATATTATTCATGTTGAGAGAGGTCACAATACATTTTTCTTGAAATAATTGAATGGAGAAGATCTATATGGAGGTCCTGTCAATGGTAGGATGCTCAAGCATTACTTCTGCCAAGAATCCTAGGTTTCAAAGCATTTTTATTTTTTCATTGTAAATATCATAGTCTAACCATTGCATTCAAAGTTAGAAAAATCAAAAATACAAAAAAAAAGAGGGCAGATTGTGAAAACAAGAAAGGCACAGCCCCATGCCAAAAGGAAAATAAATTCTGAAAGTGTGCAAGCTTAAAAGCCACTCCTCAAAACACACTTCTAGTTAGTCAAACAGTTCAATCTTGACTAATTAGCTATAAATTTTTCTGTTGATAGGATAGTGAATTCGATTTTCCAAACTGTCTAATCTTTGCTTATCAGTTGATAGTTTAGGATAGAAATCAAAGGTTCAAACAAGCTAAAAACTGAACCTAAGTTTCCAAAAAGAAAGATGACTCAAATCTGTTTTATTTTTTGAGTCAAAACAGATGCAAAACTGGTTCTAATCAGCTCAAAATCTGAACCAGATGATGAAGAAAACAGCTCACACAGTAGTACAAACAGAGCTGTAAAAGATGAAGGAAGTGCTGTAAAACTTCCAGATCTTAAGCCTTACATTTTGATTTAATTTTCTGCAAAATAATGTCTATGTGCAGCTTGTTCTTATGCCATAGATCATAGCAAGTCAAACAACCTAATCTTGACTTGGATGTTTTTAAATTTCTGTTGTAGAATTTAGAGAATAAAATCTGATTGGACAGTTTAATCCCAAATAGATAGTAGATTAGGTAGAGAATTATATGGATTCAACTGTTTAATCTGAATCCATGGAGAAATAAGAAGTAGAACTAGATTAGATTTTTTTCTTTCAAAAAGAATAAAATGTTGAAAGAGAGTTTGCCAATCCGAATGCACTCTAGAAAGAAAAAATGTTAGATCATTAGGATTGGGTAGGTAGAAAGCTTGTTGATGAAAAATCCATTTTTTTCCATGGCTGTTAGCATTTCCAGAGCAAAAGAAGATCATTCAATCAAAGAAAGGCAGCCCAATGGATGAGGCAACTGATCAGCCTCCCAGAAAATGCAAGTCTGAAAGTTCTTGATACCTTCAAGAAGGCACCATCCCCAAGTGGAGCCACTGTTAGCCACCTATAAAATTTGTCCTTTTTCAGGCATGATACGTGAAAAATGTTATGAATCTTGCTGCCTTAGGGCAGCTCTAACTCATATGCAACCTGACCAATCCTGCGTATCACCCTGTATGGCCCATAAAAGCGGGGCTTCAGCTTCTGAGCCCCTTTCTGCTTAAGTGACAACTGCCGATATGGCTGTAATCGTAGGTAGACTAAGTCTCCTACCTCAAACTGTCTCTCTATCCGATGTCTATCAGCATACAACTTCTGCTGATTCTGCGCTGTGGCCATGTTATCCTTGAGAGCTCGGAGGATGTCCTGACTCTCTTGGATCCAAATCTTGGCTCTCGGAGCCCTGCTAACACCAAACATCACGTCCGCAAAAGATAAAGGATGATACCCATACAATGCATAGAACGGTGACATACCAATGGTCATGTGATGCGTCGTGTTGTAGCAATACTCTCCCAGATGCAGCCACTTCAGCCATGCTCGCTGCTGCCCACTGACATAGTTACGCAAGTAGCCTTCCAGCCACTTGTTAACTATCTTCGTCTGTCCATCTGTCTGTGGGTGATAACTAGTGCTCGGTGTCAACTCTGTCCCCACTAGCCGGAAAAGCTCCTGCCAAAATCCGCCCATGAAGCGGCTGTCCCTGTCACTAATAATGGTCTTAGGTAGACCATGCAGCCTGAAAATCTCCCTGAAGAACAGCTCGGCGACCTATGCTGCTGTGTAGTGCGCGGATATGGCGAAAAAATGCACATACTTCGTCAATCGATCAACGACGACAAAGATGCAATCCTTGCCCTGCAACACGGGCAACCCTGTGATGAAGTCCATCAATATGCTCTCCCATTTCCCCTCTGGAATGGGAAGAGACTGCAACAACCCTGCGGGATGGCTCATCTCTCCCTTGTTCCTCTGACAAACATCGCACTCCCTGACATGCTGGAGTACATCCTCCTTGAGGCCCTTCCATGAGAACCTCTCTCTAATGGCCCTGTAGGTTTTGGTAAACCCTTGATGGCCAGTCAATGGAGAATCATGAGATGCATGGAGTATCTTCTTCTTAAGCTGAGATCCCTCAGTCAAGAAGATCCTGTCCCTGTAGTAGATAATCTCATCAACCACCCTGTACCTGTCATCTGCTACCTATCCATCCAACACCTCACATGCAAACCTGTCCTTGGAGTACTCCACTAACAGTCGAGCCCTCCAATCTGTATCCAAGCTCATAAGTGATAACGTGGCCGGTCTACGTGAAAGGGCATCTGTTACCACGTTATTCTTGCCTTTGACGTACTCAATGTCAAAGTCATACGCTTGGATCTTACTGATCCACTTCTGCTGCCTCTCCTGCAACTGCTTCTGCTCCAGAAAGAACCTGAGGCTGTTGTGATCGGATCTCACCCTGAATCTGCTGCCCACTAAATACTGTCGGTATTTGGCCAATGCATGCATAATGGCCAACATCTCCTTGTCGTATATGGAATACAACCTCTCATGCGGAAGGAGCTTCCGGCTCTCAAAAGCTATAGGATGACCACCCTGCATCAATACCGCACCAATCCCCTCTCCTGACGCATCACACTCCAAGACAAATGGCTGCGTGAAATCCGGCAATGCAAGCACGGGGCAGCTACTCATCACCTCCTTGAGCCTTTCAAAGGCCCGCTGTGCTGTGTCTGACCAACTGAATGCCCCCTTCTTTGTCAAATCTGTGAGGGGTGCAGCGAGCTGTGAGAAACCCTTGACGAACTTCCTGTAGTATGTGCAAATGCCAATGAATCCTCGAAGCTCGGTCACGTTCCTCGGCTCTGGCCAATCTCTGATGGCCCGGATCTTCTCCTCGTGGACTCTCACCCCGTCCACTCCTATGATATGCCCCAAGTACAGCATCTCCGTCAACCCAAACTCACATTTGGAGAGCTTGGCATAAAACTGCTGCTCCTCCAAGATGCGTAATACTGCCTCAATATGTTGGAGATGCTCCTCCCATGTCCTGTTGTATATGAGTATGTCATCGAAGAAAACCAATACAAACTTCCTCAGATGACTGCGGAAGATATGGTTCATGCACGACTGAAAGGTGGCGGGTGCATTGGTCAGCCCGAAAGGCATAACCAGAAACTCGAAGTGCCCATAATGACACCTGAAGGCGGTCTTGGGAATGTCCTGTTCCCTCACGCGAATCTGATGGTACCCAGATCTCAAATCAATCTTTGAGAAGAAGCATGCTCCCCTCAACTCGTCCATCAACTCATCGATCCTGGGAATGGGGTACCTGTTCTTCAGGGTCTTCTTGTTCAGAGCCCTGTAATCAATGCACATCCGCAATGTGCCGTCCTTCTTCTTCACCAACACCACGAAAGAAGCAAAAGGACTCGTGCTCGGCCGAATGTGCCCAAGGGCCAGCAACTCCTGAATAGCTCGCTCAATCTCATCCCGATAGGCCTTGGGATGCCTATAAGGTGTGGTGATCACGGCCTGTATACCCTGCTCAAGCTCAATGGTATGCTCAAACCCCCGATCCGGTGGCTGCCCTAGTGGAATATCCCCGAATACTATGGCGTACTTGTCAAGGATGGTCTGTATCTCTGGGTGCACCGCCTGTCCTGTAGTCGCTGCCTCTGATGCCCGCAGCTCTACTGCCCACTCTATATCTCCCTTACGGAAGGTTGCCTACATCCGATGAGCCAAAACAGTCTGAGGCGGATATGTGTGCTGTCCTTGTATCTTCTCATGCCTCCCTGTCTTGGGATCATCCCACTCCATCTCTAGGGCCTTCCAATCCATCGTGACCTTCCCTAGAGTGATAAGCCACTGAACACCCAGTATCATGTTGGTGTCCGGAATATTGACCACAAAAAAGTGATCTGTCAATGTATAGGTGCCCATCGTCACTGATAACTCGGGAACATATCGAGCACACACCATGGTCTGATCTCCTGGGACCAAAACTGAAAATCCATCGAAGCTCTCAGTCTGTATACCCCTCCGCTCAACCATCTGTGCATCGATGAAGTTGTGGGTTGCCCCACTATCGACCAAAACTGAAACTCGTTGGCCACGCACTGTCCCTCGTACGCGCAGCGTCAAGTACTTGGGGACTCCCCGCAATGCTGCTAGGGCTCCTCCAGTAGGTGCAAATGACGCACCACCTGCTGGCGGTGGTGGAGGTGGTAAAGTATCCTGCACTGCATGACAATCTCCTGCCTCCACATCATCCTCCTCATCCTCTTCTCCGCTGCTCTCGGAGAAAACCTCAATGAAATGTGCTTTCCCTGCAGCACATCTATGTCCCGGTGCCCATGGCTCCTGGCAGGTGAAGCACAACCGCTTCTTCTTCAGCTCCCTCCTGGCCTCATCATCAACCTGCGCCCGTCCGGGATTCCCCTTGGGAGGCGGAATCCTCACGTCCTTCCCCTTAGGCTGGAAAGCCTGTCTCTGGGGATAAGGTGTCCGAGTCCTGGGTAAGACATCCTGTAAATCTCGGGTCCTGCTGATGGCATCCTGAAGTGTAGCTGGTCTAGTCGACCTGACTAGGCCACAAAGTGGCTCTGCTAATCCCTCCACAAACATGTAGATCATCCGGGCTGCGGATAGATCTGGCACCATCACTGAAACCCTCAAGAAATCCGAAATGTAAGTCTCTGGGCTCCCAGTCTGCTTGAGCCTCGTTAGCTCAACAAAGTGCTGCTCCGGATCCCTTCGGTCAAAACGCTCTATCACCCTCCTGGTAAACTCGGCATATGTCGTCACTGTAGAATGCCCGAGTGTCGTCATCCCATGAAACCACCAGTCCTGGGCCTCACCATCCAAATGTAATGTTGCCACCTTAATGGCCTCTGTCTCCGACATCTGATTAAGCTGGAAATAGATGTCCAACTTTTCCACCCAAGACTTTGCCGAACTGTTTGATGAACCATCAAACATGGGTAACTGAAATCTGCGAGCTGTGCGGTGGTTGTCTCCATCATGATGATGCCGGTGCCCTCTGTGATGATCGCGAGGTCTACCGTCATGATGGAGCTGAACAAAGTCTCTGAACAAGATAGAATCTCTGAACTCCTGCCCGTATGCTCGTACTCTGCAAAATAGGCGCCCATCTGGCCAGGCTCAGGCTCTGTCTCCTGCTGTGCTCCTGCCCCTGTGTCCTCTCCTAGGAAGGTGGGCATAGTGGATCACGTGGGTGCATGCGATGCCACAAGGGGGGTAATCTCGCGCTCCGGCATATGGTGAGATGTGCCCGATCCCTCACCAATCTGAAAACCCCTTGGGGTTTCACGCTGCCTAACCTCTATCGCAGCGACCCTCTGCCCCATCGTCTCCATCTGTCTCGACAGATCCTGTACTGTTTTGAGGAGCGTTTCCCTATATCTCCTCGCATCCTCATCATCTGCCATAGGACCCTGCTGCTCTGCGTCCACCACAGGCTGCTCCTGCTCGGTATCTGTCACCGACTGCTCCTGATCTGTGTCCACCACACGAACACAGTCTCCCTCTCCGTAGGTGTTCTCCAACCTACGCTCAATGTCTCTGTATTTCCTACCTCTGTAACAGATGTAGGGTTTATCCCTCGGTGTCATAAGCTGCTAGCTCCACAGGCTGAGCCAAAATTATGCTTTGATACCACTGTAATATCCCGGAAGGGAAATGGACAGCAATACAAGCATACGACAATATAGAAAATGCCAGAAATAGAACATAAAGCACATACTCATAAAAATGCCGAGAATGCTAAGCCATTTTATTAATCTGAGAATATAATGAAATACAATGGATAATCAGAATGATAGCACCTATTCTTGCTCAAAGCAAGTGAAGAACTCTCTCAGAAAGACAGGAAATGGCTGCTACAAGAAACTGCGTCCTAGCTGCTAGAAAACTGCCGTAAAACTGCTGCTGCTTGAATGGACTGAAACTAGGGGCTGATCCCCTTGCCGGAATGAGCTGAAAATCTGCAGATCACCTGTACTCACTACCCCGGACAAAACCCAGAAATCGTATCAAGAACGGTCGGCCTCCGAAAATCACCAAAGAACCCTCCTCAAGGAATTACGCTGCCTCTGCAAGGCTCAGCGCAGATGCCAAATGATAATAGCTGTGACAGTGCCTCAAACTCCTTAGGAGACCTCCTCCTGGCAAAGACTGATCCTCCACACCGGATATCAACTAAAACTCCTGCAGAAAATCCCGCAACGGAACACCTCCAACTAGAACTGCGTCCTCTCTCCCAAAGACTCCACTTAAAGAAACCTCCGTCCCTCAACCAAACAACCAAATCAAATCTTCGCTAAAGACTAAAGGGAAAACTCGCTCGAGCAGCACTCAAGTCCCCTCGCTACAAGCAGATTCCTCCGACCGGGAGACACTAACGCACTAAACAAAGGTCGTTGGCATAAAGCAAAATACCAACAGCAGCCACAGCAGAAGACAAAATGTTCATAGCTCCAATATCATCAACAACAAGAATGCCAAATGAGATGGCTCTCCACCTTTTTATAACGCCGGGCCCTTCTCCAAAACCCTAACGTGGTCTCCTCTCTCCACGTGGCTCCTCATCAAACTCGCGTGCAGAAGCTCCCCAGAGGCTACGTAGGCCCCTCCTCTGCGTGGTGTTGGACCCCCATGGCTCCCCATAAGTTATAACGTTGTGCTACTAGGGAAACACTTTATTTTATTTGAGTGAGTTAGACCCCCTCCTCTCACTTTTTATTTATTAATAAACTATAGTCGGCAAAACTATACAAAATCGAATATTCCAATTAGCTGTGGCTAATTAGGAATATTACAACTGACTTCGTGTCAGGTAAACCAACTTCGGGTTGGTATGTGACTCTTTTGAGTCCTATAGAGGTTTCAGACCTCTGGGCTAAATCTGTCAGCGGGGAATGATGTCTTTGTGACTGACCAATTTTTGTTCTGAAATAAAGAAGCGAGCAAAGCAAGTTACGCAAGATGACGCATGATGTTTGGATTGCACAGGTGGATGGAGTTCTCCCTAGTTAAATGGGAGTGTTAATTTTGGACAACTAGGTCCAAACTCCATGTTGTGATGCTCAGATGAAGATGCCAATATTTTTATTGGACTCCTCTTTCGCAGAGGTGCAAGATCGATCTAATGATCATCTTGATCCAATGAGAAGAACATTTATTTTGAATTTATTCAAAATATGTGCAGGTCGGTCTGAAGGTTTGGAGCCCCAGCAGTTGTGTCACACACCATCATTGATGGATATATATTGGTCAATGTTGGAAGAGATTTTCACTCATCTCATCCTCACACATTTCTCTCTCCTCTTCTGATTGGTTCGATCACCTTGGAGGCTCTTCTCTTCACACGTGGGAAAATTTCAGCAAGTAGCATTTTCTGTTTTCGGCCTAGGGTTTCTACAACAGCGTTGACCAACGTTGACTTTGGTAAATGCAAGGTCAAATAGACTTGAAACTCTCCCAAACTTTCGATTTTCTGAATCCGCATTTTTTGGCACAATTCCCGAGGCTTGAAGTTGACTATGACTTGGCTACGTTGACCTTGCTACTGCTACTATTTGCATTGACCGTTGACTGACAACGTTGACTTTTGTTGACTTTTGGGGTTGATTGATCTGGCTGTCCTAGAGGGTTGTGTGACACTTCTGGTTCGCTGACCATATTGAGACTTTGCTGGTTGAAGCATCCTGTTGACCATGTAATGCACCAACACACTTATATATTTCTAGCTTGTCTTCTGTCGATCTACTGGTATGTTCTATCAGCATTTTACTTTATTGTTTATGTGATTGTTGACTGATATTGGGATAAAAAGTAAAGTTGCATCAAGCATAGAACATCTACAAAAAATTACACTTTGTAAAGTAGAATTTTCCCAAATACTTGATGCATTCAAACTTAAGATTGAAAGTGTGCTCAATGGTGAAGTAGAAGTAAACTTTGAACAATATTCCAGCTAAATAAAATAAAGTCAAAGGTTCTTGCATAAAAAAAACTGAATTTGCTATTAAGGTAAATGAACTTAAGACTTGTAGAAAATCAAACTAAATAGCAAACAAAGTGAGTGTGATGCATGGTTGTGTTAATTAGCTAATTAGATGAGATGCATGCAAGTGAAAAGAGATCAACAAATCAAACCACAGTCCTCTCCCAAAGGTGGAGAGATAGGGATGCTAACAGGTAAAACCTACGCTCCAAAAATCAGAAATTTTATTGATTTTACTAGAGCCAAAGGACCATGAAGCCTCCTCTAACCCAAGGAAAGTCTTCACAATGAAGCTTTAGGCCATTGAATTTTCCTTGCTGAAATATTTCTGCAATTGAGGCCAAAGAAAAGGCCCAATAAACTTAAGATTTTTACAAGAGGAGAAGAGAGGTTAGGCCTCCTCAATGCCCACGACCAAGAGAGGGAGAAGGCAACCCAAGTAGAACTCAGCCTTGCCAAAGAAAGCCTTCTAATGCCCACGTCCAAGAGAGGGAAATGATTTTGAAATTAAAGCCCAACGGGCCTGCAAGAAAACTTGTTAGTAGTTTTGAAGATGAATCCCACAAGTTGCTACAAGACAACAAGTTAGAGATGGACTACAAAAACACACTAAGTATTAACTCACTAAATTACAAAATATGTGTACAATATAATCTACAAAAGGCTAAGCCAAAGAGTATGAGTAAACTGTCATCTTTGACTAGCCATGATTTAGCTCTTTAAAATAGGAAGATATTAGAAAATGAAGCACAATACATGAAAAATAAATATTTAATTGTTTGAATGCAAGAAATAAGAGCCTAAAACTAAAAATAAATCCCTACAAGACAAATCCGAATGATGACTTTGGAAATTAACACATGCGGGTTCTCCTTGAATATTTCAAGAGTGGGTTGGTTCCTCCGAGAACTTCCCCTCATGCTTGAAGCTTGATCAAAGAAATATTTCTACACATCTTCACCAAAACCAATTTGATCCACATGGAATTAATCAAATGCAATGGAGAGAAAATTATAGAGATATATTTGACATCAACTAATATATTTTTCTACCTAGAGTAATTAAACAATCCTTTTGCTAATATGAGACAGCTACACACCAACATAACTTGAAAAAAATGATGGAGATAATAGCATGAGGAAGAAAATAGAAATGTAAGAACAAGTACATCAAGAATTTACCATACACAAGGAGAAGAACACCTCACAAGTAACCCCAAAGTCTTTTGTATTATATTGCAAATAGGTGTACAATCCAACAATGTATCCTTAAGCCCAATAGCTCAGATTCCTAATACAATATGAGAGCCCAAGGCTCTATTATATAGAGAGTTGGGAGAAAATCCCAATGTAGAGTCCACATGACACATGGCTATGGAGCAAATCCCAAGGAAGAGAAAGTCGAGTTCCAAGTGGAGATGAGAGAGACACCAAGGCAAATCGAATTCCATATGTGGCACCCAAAGAAAACTGAATTCATCTGTGGCACTATAAGAAAATCCATTTGTGAACCAAAACAAGGAGATAACTCCAGTCAAATCCAAACTCAAACCATGTGATGCCACCTCAAATGATGATTCTAATGAAGCTCAGTGTAGATCCCAAGGAACCGCGTGGTCCCTCCAAGAGCAACTCGTATTTCCCAAGTGGAGTACTAAGTGTAGAAGAAGTGGAGCTAAAGCAAGATAAGCTCCCACAAAATTTTCCATCAAATATTCTTAAATATTCCTTTAGTGCCTCTTCCAAATAATGCAATTTTCCACATAAGCAACTGCTGCATTAACTCCAGGAAATTCGATTTTCATGAGATTGTGTTGCATTTGTAAGGTGCTCAATCATCCTCCACATGTCCCTTGACTCAACTCTTTGACTTGGGATAATTTCCAAGTCATTTCCATCTCATTCTCTCACATGGAATAATTTATTTCTCTGTATTTAATTTATTTCTAGCTTAATTATTGTCATTTTTTCCACTAAACTTAGGAAAAGTGGGTTTTGGGGGTCCTAAACACATTTTTGACCCATAAAAGTGTCATAGTAGAAATTTGAGGGTGATAGGTGCAAATTTTATTACTCATACCCCATACAACTTCTCTATACATCACTTATTACATTACAAATACAATTTTTATTGCAATTTTCGCCTTGTGGAAAATCTAAAAAATTAAAAAATGACTACCTAGACCCAACCAAATTCCACAAATTTTTTTGTGTGATCTAGTATGGTAATACACATTGACTATAGACACTAGGATTCACTTAAGGCCTCACTATCTAGTCGTACTTCGGCTTTGGGGTATATTTGGAGGAAAAAACTCAATTAATTATCAAGTCCTGGTTAGGAGATGAAAATTAACCAAGTGAAAAAAAAACCTCCTAGAGTAATACTCACTTGTTGGCAAGGTCCCAAGCTACCTAGGCCTGTTACATGGCTCAAAACTCATCATCCTAGCATCACTTATTACAATTCCTCGCAGGGTGTGGAATTTGGGTACAATAGAAAATGATAAGAAGAAGAAGTAGAGTTTAAAAATTGTAGTAATATGATGATATCTGATGGTACAAGTGTCCTTTGGTACATCCTTGGGCATGGAGTCTTTAGATATTCATCAAGTGCCACTCCAATGTTCAACATACCATATCCCTTCAAGAGACAATCTTCTTCTTTTAGGCCTTGAGAACTTCCTATCCCTTGATCAACAATTCTTTCTAGTGTCCTTCCTTACCTTAGCTTTGATACCATGTGACCTTGTTTTTTTCTTTAGTTAGATATTTTCATCAAACAATATCAAGAAATAGTAACAAAAAAAGAGGACACAGATATAGGCTCTCAGCCAGGGCAAAACCCATCCAAGGAGAAAACCTTGAAACTCTTTTCTTCTTAGAATTTGCGTCAAATGAGATACAATGACCCAATCCCTAGACCAAATCCTTCTCCCAGTACCAAGTTAGCCCTTCCTCAAATCCTTTCTTCTTGTTCCTTGCAACTTCGTCCCGCCAGCAACTACCCAACTACTTGGCCCAACAACTTTGTCCTCCAGCAACTTCGTCCTAACAACTGTTGCAAAAACCCTAATCTTTCTTCCTTTTGAGACCTTCCTGGAGCAAAACAACTATCCCCAAGGTCAACAAGGTCAAGAGAAGGATTTTGCTCTATCCAACCACTTGTTCCTGCAATTCTGCTCCCCAACAACAATTTTGCTCCCAAGCAATTCAAACCAGCAACTTCAACATCTATTTGGCTGTAGAAACCCTAGCTTCTTCACATGTGTGAGAGAGATAGAGCCAAGAAACAACAAATTTCATCCTTCCAGCTTCTCTTAGACATTCGCTCTCCTTTTCCCAGCTTCTGAGCTATAGATCAAACTCTTTCCTTGATGGATTGAACTTGTGAGTGAGTGTGTCCAAATGAGGTCGAATTGCTTCCTTTTATAGCCTTCTCAAGGGGTTGAATTCCCTCCTTTAGGCCGACTTGAGGATCCCAGGGAAGACTTGTACTCTTGGAGATTCCCAAACTTTCTAGACTAAAAAATAATTCTTTTTACAATTACAAATTGCCTAGAAGGGTCTTATAAACATGATGTTTATTCCATTGACTCGTGACAATAAATCCTAAGACCTAACAAACGCTGAAAGCACAAAAAACATGCTTTTACCTAAAAGACCATCAATAATGAGTATGAAACCCATGATTTAATAATAATATTTTTCTTTTGTCTTTTCTTGTTTGTTACATAGGGTACATATTGAAATGAGTACAACAATTATGAAGACCGGAACTAGTTACATTTCTCAACAAAAATGGCCCTAGCGTGAAAGTAACAATCACATTATCTCTAAAATCAACAATGATTATAGCATGAGAAAGGAATGGTTCAGCTTCTTTCCTAGTGTCTTTTTATGGGAGCAAAAATGTTCTTCAAAATTTACTGCAGCAGTTTGTTCAAGTAATTTCCAAGCATCAAATCAACCCATAAAAAAAGAAAAAAATGGAAACCTCTACCCTTCTTCCAATCCTCCAAAATATATTCAGGATATTGAGGATTTTGATCCTGGTTGAAGATCTACCCCATGCAGGTTGCACTAGGAATATGTTGGTTATTGTGGGATATTTTGCTATATGGTGGCCTAAACATTAGGGATTATTATTTAGTTGGCGTCCTCATTACACATATCAGATTGATACATGTTGGTGCGATGGAGTTGTTAGCTTGTTGAGGGGCATATTGTTGGTGCAAGGGATCTTCATCATTTCCATGCCACGCAAAGAGAAGTCCTAACAACCAATGTCAATATGCTTCCCAAAGCATGAAAAAATGAGATATTCATAGCAGTTTGTGATCATGATGGTATTCTATCCACACAAGGGTTCAAAAATACATGGAATTTTATTTAATCAGTTTTTCTTCTTGATTTAGTTGCTTTGTCCATCTTGTGTTCTTCATTGTTGAATCAAGGGTTTGTTTTTTCTTGCTTATCTACTATATTTATAACCTATAGTTGTTTATATCATCACAACTTCGTGTTATCCTAAAGTGGGATGATAACAATGAAGGAAATTTCTTGCTATTATCAACAATGCAACAAGTTTAAAATCCATGTCTAGACTCCAGACTAGAAGAACATGTTCTGTTTATTTCTGACCAACTTAAGGGTAAAATATTGTTGGTAATTTTATGGATTCCTTAGAGAGTTGATATCTTCATGATTTTATATTATATGCATTATCCCTAAAGTTGATAAATTTGGAACCAATTTTTCTGTAGTCATCATATGTGATAAAAATCTGATAATGTAACCATCTATCAATTCTTATAGCTAACATATATGTTAAAATTTCTTTGCTAACCTTTTTTTATGATGATTATTTCTATCTAAAATTTTGTATGCAATTGATATGCCTTGTAGCTATCAACCCGTTAGGGCTAGTTCCAGCAATTGATGATGGTGGTTTCAAGCTTTTTGAGAGGTAATTATCTATCCCCTTACTGGTCATTTCTAGAAACTTTATTTTTAAATGTACTTGATGACTTGGTTCTTCCATGGTTTTTTCTATAAATGTTTAACTATGTGACTAAATCCAAGTTTTGGGAAAATACATTTAATCTAAGATACCAAGTTAAAAAGAAATGCCAATGAATCTAACTCACCAATTACATATCCAAAATATTTGAAACATAAAGAAACTCATTTAGGATAAAATAATAATACATTGACTAAATGTATGAGAAAATGATATGATATGATGATAGTGCAATTGGGGCCCATATAAATACCAAAGCGGGAAATTATATGAGAAATATCTGAAATATATATGGGATTTAAAAAAAAATTGTATCTCAGCAAATACACAGACACACACACACAAATATGATAAAGAAAGCAGGAGACAAATTCTAGACCATTGTTCATGAATTTCAAATTTGGAAAAAAAGCCCAGAAAGTGTTATAATAGAGGCTCAAGCCGTCCATTTATAACTTGATTTGCAATAAGTTAGTGTTATATTTTTTTTTATCAAATTGTTCTACTGTTTTTGTTTTTGCATTTTAGTGACCCAAACACTAGCAGAAATGATTGATACGTTGGCTGAAATGTAATGTCCTTTCTCAAATGATCGGCAGAGGGACGACTCGATAGCTCATTTTCGACTACCGTGGGCTAGAGTTGCAATGGGGGAATTAATAAAGGGGGTCACTTAATAAATAAACATCAAATTTATAAAGTGACATTATAAAGTGACAATAATAAAATTGAGGGAAAACATTAGTAAAGAAAATAAAAATTAAAAAGAGAGGGAAAGAAATTCAAATTGGAGAAATGGAGGGAAATTGGGAAAAAAGGAAATTAAAAGAGAGGAAATTGATTTCCCTCTCACCATTATGCATTTTTTCTCTTGGAGATTGGATTGGAGAGCCTAGTGCCTCAACTATTCCTTGAATGAAAACCCTTGGAAGGAATACTAGTTTTGGTGGAAAAAAAGAGGGAAAGAAATTCAAATTGGAGAAATGGAGGGAAATTGGGAAAAAAGAAATTAAAAGAGAGGAAATTGATTTCCCTCTCACCATTATGCATTTTTTCTGTTGGAGATTGGATTGGAGAGCTTAGGGCCTCAACTCTTCCTTGGATGAAAACCCTTGGAAGGAATACTAGTTTTGGTGGACGATTCACCCACCCTAGCTGGTTGGAGAAGGGATCACTCAAGTCTCTTTTGAGTTTTAATGTGAACAACTGTTTCAGAGTTGTCTTGGGGTGGAGTTTATTTTTAGGAAAGTCTTTTTTCCTTTCCACCAATCTGGGTGTAATCTGATAGCTCGTGGAAAGTTATTGGTGGCGGCTCGCTCGTGGGTGGTCTCTTTTATCTCCCTGTGAGTTTATTAACATGCTGAGTGAACACAGGGTACCTATCGTGACTATTTGTATGTGCAGGAGAGGAGCGGATTGGATGCATAGGACAGTGTGGAGAATATGGGCTACCTATTGGGGTTATTTGCAAGCACAGGGATGTTGACTGGTAGGGCAAGGATGTATAATTATACAGTGGCTCAGGTTGGTAGCTATAGCCACAAAGTGCTCACGAGGAGGCTTGATTTGTTACACATGGGAATAGCAGTATACAATGGTTTGGTTTGCTCGTTGTATGCTAAGTCACCACGTTTGTGTTTGTGTTCGAGTTCGACGACCTTAAAATTCAAATAAAGTTCGACACCTAAAATTTTGCTGATAAAGTTCGACATAAAATTCAACATATAGAAATTTGAAAAAATTATATATATATATATATATATATATATATATATATATATATATATATATATATATATATATATATATATATATATATATATATATATATATATATATATAAGTAAATAAAAAATAAATGTGACATTCATATAGATTCTATTGTATGTACTTTGGGCATACCTCAAAAAATCTAAAATGTTATGACAGCTAGAAAAATTTGCATAAACCAAATCGAATTGCAAGCGAACCTAATTGAATTTTTACCGAATTTTTAAAAAATCCGTTCAAGTTCGACATTTAGTTTGGGTTCGAATTCGACATCATGTTCGTGTTCGAGTTTGGCATCAAGTTCGGCGAACAAAATTGGTTTTGATCAGAAATACGTTTTGAGGTTGAGACGAACTGAATCAAAGGATAAAATTTTACGAGCAGATGACTTAAGTACATATGTGATGTTTCGTTTTGTGGTGTTCCTTATGGCATGGTTGGGATGAACTTTCGGGGTTTGAGGCAGCGGGTTATAGAGTGTAGGTTTACTTCATCAACGGGCCCGGTGTAGTATTCCTAATAGGAAATTAATAGTGAATAACATAAAAAAATAATGCTCATGAACAATACCCAAAAATGGAAAACATAGAGAAATAGCGAGATACACATATATTGACACCAAAAGCTGGGTCTTTATATTAAGTTTGAGTTGAATAAGTACAATATAGTGAGGAAGAACTTAGACTTCTTTTAACAAGCAAATGAGCCCAATTGAGAAAACACTGCCCAAGTGCTCAAATATCAGCCCAACTAAGCTCTGCACAGACCCAGTAAATTCATGTTCCTACTACTAGAAGAAAATGGTTATATTTGCTACTCTTGCACTCAAAACCTCTTGAAATTATAGTTGGTGCCTCTCCACAATGTGCTCAACCAAACTCAGAAATGGATCTTCCCCAAACCAACCACCCGGAAAACCCACAAAATGGTGCAATTACCCATTTGAATCAAGGTTACTTGGGAGTGGGTGTGGGAGCGACATTTTCAGAAGCTCTTGGTTCAGGAGCGAATTTTTATATAATATATATATTTTTATATTTTGATGCATATATGTCAACAAAAGCATGTAGAATAATGAATTAGATATAAAAAACATAAAAAAAATAGATTGAACTATATAACATCAATCATCTAGAAGTCATAATCTTCATCAACCACGTCCACAAGTTAGTAAAATACAACATATTGCGTCTCATGATTCGTCAATCTTAAAGTTTCATGCTTTCAAAATTCAATATATAACATTTATCATCATTGATCACCAAAGTTGTACTTGCAAGCTTAGTGTAACCATTACAACAAAGAATATCTAACATGAAATGAAATGAAACAACTTTCGACTTTCACAAAGCATCATATTCATAATTCATTACCAATGATTTATAATTGCCAACTTCAAACTTCAAACTTAAATTGTCATATATTGCTTACAAAAAATATCATAATAAATATGAAAGAGTCAAGAGTTATAAAAACTACTAGAAATTAGAAAATTTTGATTTGTGGTAGCATCAGATGTGCTCTAAGTCTCAAATTTTATGGAGAGGCTTAGACACATGCATTACAGATAACCCAGAAATTGTAATTTGGAAATTACCCAGAGCTTGTTTTGTGATAAATTAATTATTTTTAATGGGGACCCTATGTAATATCCAGAAAGGAAATGAAACGACAATACGAAGCATATAATAATATAAAAAATACGGAAATAGAACAGCAAATACACACATAAAAATGTTTAGAATGTTAAGCCATTTTATTAATCGAGAATATAATGAGATACAATGGATAATCATAATAAATACACACAATATCCTTGCTCAAGGCAAGTGAAGAACCCTCTCAGAAAAACAGGAAATGGCTGCTACAAGAAACTGCGTCCCAGCTGCTGGAAGAAACTGCCGTAAACTGCTGCTGCTGGAATGGACTGAAGCTAGAGGCTGATCCCCTTGCCGGAATGAGCTGAAAATCTGTAGACCACCTGAACTCACCACCCCGGACGCAATACAAGCATACAATAATATAGAAAATGCCGGAAATAGAACATAAAGCAAGTACACATAAAAATGCCGGAAATGCTAAGCCATTTTATTAATCTGAGAATATAATGAAATACAATGGATAATCAGAATAATAGCACCTATCCTTGCACGAGGCAAGTGAAGAACCCTCTCAGAAAACAAGAAATGGCTGCTACAAGAAACTGCGTCCCAGCTGCTGGCAGAAACTGCCGTAAACTGCTGCTGCTGGAATGGACTGGAGCTAGGGGCTGATCCCCTTACCGGAATGAGCTGAAAATCTGCAGAACTCCTGAACTCACCACCCCGAACAAAACCCAGAAACCATATAGAAAATGGTTAGCCTCCGAAAATCACCTCAGAAACCCTCCTCAAGGAAAAACGCTGTCCCTCCAGGCCCAGCGCAGATCCCAAATGATATATGCTGAAATCGGGCCACAAACTCCCCGGAAAATCTCCCACGGATGAAGACTGAACCTCCACACCGAATCTCACTGAATCTCCTGCAGAAAACCCCGCAATAGAACACCTCCTCCAAGAACTGCGTCCTCTCTCCTAGGGACTGCGCAGTCACTAAAAGAAGCCCAGCTCCTCCGCAAATCAACAACCAAATCCTCCACTGAAAACTGTAGAAAAGACCTTGCCCGAGCAGGCACTCGAAGTCCCCCGGGGCTAAGGGCGAGATCTCCGACCGGAGACACTCAATCGCACTAAACAGTGCTGCAGACAGGCTAAACAGCCAGCGTGCTCAAGAAGACAAAAGTCTAGCTCAATATCATCAACATCAATAATGCCCCAAATGAGGAGGCTCCTCCACCTTTTATAGCATTGGTTTCCCTCCAAAACCAACGTAGTCTCTCTCTCCTCCACGTGGTGTGTGGCCCCCCTTGGCTCCCCCCTTAAGTTACAACGTTGTGCTACTAGGAAGGTATTTTATTCCACTAAGTGAGTTAGACCCCCTTTTACTCACTTTTTTATTTATCTACAAAGCACATATGGGAAAACAATACAAAGTCGAATATTCCAATTAGCTGTTGCTAATTAGGAATATTACAGTCTCCCCCGGCAAAATGTTGCTTGTCCTCAAGCAACTAAGGTGATGGATGCTGCAAAATCTCCTCGCTCTCCCAAGTGGCATCCTCATCTGGCAAAAACTGCTTGTCCTCCATCAATGCCTGAACAAGCCTCCTCTCTAGCTGATGCTCCCCACTAACACTGCAAAATGTGCCTGGGTCCCAGATGTGCCACTGAACCCTCTCTGACCTCTGCATCACCCTGACATGAAGGGTCCTTTTAATGCCAGGATCCCAAACTAATCTCTCACTGACCAACAGTCCTCTCAGCTCACAATGCCACTAGGGCCAATCATCGCCCAAGTCCCACGGCTCAGGCTGCGCACTATCTCTAGCTATAACTGATGCTATCAGGGGTGAAGACCACCAACTGGCATTAATGCTCCCAGGCTCATGCTGTACTACACCTGTAACTGCATATACTGCCCCACCAACTGCATACAAACTCCTCACCTCTCTCCAGTCCAAGTCCTGACTCAATCCCATGTTGATCCGACTCCCCTGAAATCGGGATGGGGTGCTGAAGAAATGATGACCTGTGTCCCCCTGCCAGCTGGAATCTATAACATGTGCTATGTCCATGGGCCCCTGCTCCGTTGTGCTCCGTCCGAAGAATACCATAACATCAAGAGGGTACCAACTCATGATCTCCCGCCAGTCCATCATGGAAGAAGAATCTGATGTAGCAATAACAACTGCATATGGAACATGCCGGGAGTGCTGTCGCCAACTCGTAATCAACTCCCACTGCTCTGCCCTGTCTGCCAGTGAAAGTTGCCTGTAGAAGGAAGCCCCTCTCTCTATAATGGGCCAAAGTGGGCAAGATATGCTGCAAGCTCCATCGATGTACTCCTGGAGAGTGCTACACACTAAAAACACTGCAGCTTTGCTGACTGTGTGTGCACCTATCTGTGTCTCATCCCTGTGTCGACCCACAGATGGATGCTCCACCATATCCAACAACTCCTCCCACTCCTGATCAGGAATGTCATGCTCCCGCTGTCTACTGGTCCCCTGCAGAACAATCCCATCGACCTCCAAAACCTCTAGAGAATACGAACCTGCAGCTGCTGTCATCGTACTCGATGTCAGTGCATATGACTATCCCACCTCGATGTCTGACCCCAATGTTAGCCGCATATCCCTCATCGACTCAACGTGGGCACCCATCCTCTCGATAAAGTGTCGATACAGTGTCTGGAGCCCAAACACATACTGGGATGCTACCTCTGCTGTACCCAGTATCCTCTGCCCATGCATGTTCTCGACATGACCTGAGGGAAAAGTGACGCATGTCTCCCTCATGACCTGCTCCCCAAGCGTAGGCTCAGTGATGACTGATGCACCACCTCCGCAAAGGATCATCTCATCCCCCAACCTGTGGCTGTCAACTAGCACACCAACCCAATGCCACTGCTGAGAAGTCTCTCGCCTAGTGTACTGAGTGTCATCCAAATATCTTGGTGAACCTCGCGTACCCTGCTGCTCATGCCCAAAGTGCCAAAGGTCAAAAACATAATCAACTGTACCTGTGAGTGATGTCGAAGCGAGTCAGGTGTGTGAGTCCCCATAGATACTACCAAGTATCGCTCCTTTGTCTCTCCATCGATCCTGGGTGAACTACTCCCAAAGGTAAGCCCGATGTCCCTGTCCATGAGTCTCCCTGGAAGCAATGCTCTAAGACCCTACTGTGCAGCACCGTATGCCCTCGCATACCACTGATCATCCATATACTCCTCAACATGCCACTGCACACTGAGGCATACCTCGGTATGCTGCTGGATACCATGTGCTACTGCTGTAGCACCTTGTACCGTCTCGTGCCCTGACTGTGTCCAGGCATCGGTCACTCTCCGCATGCTCTCAATGTGATGTAGGATACTCCTACTCCACAATGCAGTCCCACACACTATGGTACACCACCATGCTACTCCATGTCCACCGGCAATCCACCGCTCAATGCTAGAGGCTCCCACACATCCCTGGATGTGATGACCTAGAGCTGTGCCTCTACATGTCGGACTACCACCAATAGGTAACATCGTCTCCACCGTCGTATCACTATACCTGCCGACGAAAGGATCATCACTCCAAATCCTCCTCAAGGGGTCCGAGAAGTGAATCTCCCTATGTGTTAGTAGTGTTACCACCACTGCTCAGCTCCGCTGCGTCCTCTGTGCCCCACACAAAGGTGAAGAATCCTTGGCCCCATACAAGGTGCCATCTGGTGTCCTGCCAATGCCACCTCCTCCGACAAGCTTCTGCCAAGGTCCACCCCGTGATCTCGTGTATGAATGTTATGCCAAGACAACCTAGGGAGTCTGCCCATAAACTGGTTGGCCACTGGAGCT
This sequence comes from Pinus albicaulis, assembly GCA_034641835.2. Lineage (NCBI taxonomy): Eukaryota > Viridiplantae > Streptophyta > Pinopsida > Pinales > Pinaceae > Pinus > Pinus albicaulis. Next base: position 1,344,327,184 of record CM076581.1, on the reverse strand, counting down.
GACCGAAACTGCACATGCTCTACCACTAGGCCAACTGTACTCTCCAAGACATAGTCAGCCGACCTGCCTGGAAAACGATAGGTGATCCCACCTGGATCCCAATGCCAATCTGGGGTTCCTGTATTCCCCATGCATAGAAAATCCTGCTGAGCTACACTCGGATCCATCACTATCTCCATAGCCCGCTCCACCGAGTACCAACTCAAAATCTCTCGCCATCCAACCTCAACATGTGGATGTTGTACCTTGTGCAACTCTGATCGTCTCATACCGCTATCCAAGTCAACATATGAGATCTGACTAGGTGGCTCTGCCTCTCTCTCTCCAACGGGAAGAGATGACCCAACAACACTACTAGTCCCATCCATGCATGCCTGAAGGGGAATGATCTGACGCTCCAACGTGCCCTCTGATTGTACCATCAGGGAATCCAGTCGTTCCCCAATGCGGACCAACTTGGCTGCCGACTTGGCACAAGTCACTCTCATACCCTCCAGCTCCTGGTCCTGCAACAAAATGGCCTCCTGTACTGACGTGGCCTTCCCTCTCAAAACTCGAAGGTCCGTCCGAAGCCGATGATACCGCTGTCTGCGACCATCATCCAATACCTCTGTACTTGCTAGTGCCTCATCGAAGGTGGATATATCTCCTAACGCTTCACCCATCTGTCGTGTGCTGCTACCACCTGAAGACTCGGACACAACTCCGGTCATCACCTCAATGGATGGCTCTACTGAGGTAGGCTCTACCTTCTCCACTACCACATCAACCGACATGACCAAGGAGGTCTCCAATGAGGGTGAATCCTGTGTCACACTAGGTGTAACCTCAGACTCCCTGCAATCCTGTGTGCCCTCATCCTCCAAGTGCAATGTTGCCACCTTAATGGCCTCCGACTGTGACATCTGGTTAAGCTGGAAATAGATGTCCAACTTTTCTACCCAAGACTTTGCCGGAGCCATCAAACGTGGGCAAATGAAATCTGCTAGCTGCGCGGTGGTCGTCATGATGATGTCCATTGTCTATGTCCCCTGTGATGATCACGGGGTCTACCATCACGTTGGAGCTGAACATAATCTCTAAATGAGATAAGATCTCTGATCGCCAGCCCGCGTGCCAGGTACTCTGCAATGTAGGCGTCCATCTGGCCAGGTTCAACCTCCGGCTCCTGCTGTGCTGCTGCCCCTGTGTCCTCTGCTAGGAAAGTGGGCATAGTGGGTCGCGTGGGTGCATGCGATGCCATGATGGGGATAGCATCACGCTCCGGCATATGGTGTGACGTGCCTGATCCCTCACCGATCTGAAAACCCCTTGGGGTTTCTCGCTGCCTAACCTCCAGCGCAGTGAGTCTCTGTGACACATCCTGCATGTGTTGGAGGAGTGCCTCTCTAAATCTCCTCGCATCCTCCTCGTCTGCCATTGGCACTTCCTGCTATGTGTCTACAGGCTCCTCAGAAACTGCACGGCTGCTGCAAAACCATACTACTGCTTGATTTCGACCTCCGATTTACCCATTGAAAACTACTCAAAAAATTCTAGGAATTTGGGAAGGTGATCCTTGCCCAAAACCCAGAAAAACCCAGAAAACGTTTCTTCTAATTCCAACCTTCAAAATTTGACCCTTTATATTTTGGCCCTTTTTCCAATTTCGTTTTTGGTACTGCAACTGCTATTGCTCTCCAAAATTCCAGCAAACCTCTGTATGATCTCTTTCCCGATGTCATAGACCACAGGCTGAGCCAGAATTATGCTTTGATACCACTGTAATATCCCGAAAGGGAAAATAGACAGCAATACAAGCATACGACAATATAGAAAATGCCGGAAATAGAACATAAAGCAAATACACATAAAAATGCCGGGAATGCTAAGCCATTTTATTAATTTGAGAATATAATGAGATACAATGGATAATCAGAATAAATGCACCTATCCTTGCACAAGGCAAGTGAAGAACCCTCTCAGAAAAACAGGAAATGGTTGCTACAAGAAACTGCGTCCCAGCTGCTGGAAGAAACTGCCGTAAACTGCTGCTGCTGGAATGGACTGAAGCTAGGGGCTGATCCCCTTGCCGGAATGAGCTGAAAATCTGCAGACCACCTGAACTCGCCACCCCGGACAAAACCCAAAAACCATATAGAAAATGGTCAGCCTCCGAAAATCACCCCAGAAACCCTCCTCAAGGAAAAACGCTGTCCCTCCAGGCCCAGCGCAGATGCCAAATGATATATGCTGAAATCGGGCCACAAACTCCCCGGAAAATCTCCCACTGATAAAGACTGAACCTCCACACCGAATCTCACTGTATCTCCTGCGGAAAACCCCACAATAGAACATCTCCTCCAAGAACTGCGTCCTCTCTCCTAGGGACTGCACAGTCACCAAAAGAAGCCCAGCTCCTCCACAAATCAACAACCAAATCCTCCGCTGA
>CM076581.1:1344254852-1344324653 GCA_034641835.2 Pinus albicaulis | reverse complement strand
GATAGCAATCTCCATATTCTAACATTTCTCTTCCAACTGTATCATTAAATTCTTGTTTCAGATTACCTTTCTAACCTCAAGGACGATTTATGTTATGTCACTGACTCCAATCTCTTCTAACTCTTGTTTATTTTTGGAATTAATAAATTTAATTATTTCAAGAGCTTCTTCAGGTTTCTTGCCAAGTTCTTCTTTTATCTTTTGGATAGCTTCTCCTGCTGATTTTATTAAGTCTTTTCTATTCATAGATAATCTGGATTGCTGGCCAAATATCATTGACAGATTCAATGATATTGGCCCATCGTTGTTGCTTGGATTGTGCCATTGGTTCTTTCAGTGTTAGATATTTCTCTAACTTCTTCAATTGGTCATTCAACCTGTTTGCTTTCTGTTCTTCATTCTTGAGCATTATCTTAACAAGTTTATTTTCATCTTCTAGACTTTCCAGCTGTTCTTTAAGTATGTTAATTTCATCTGTCTGAATAGACATGTCCTGCATTTCTTTTACTAACTTGCTTGCCTCATCAGTAGGTTGTGTTGTTGTTGTTGAAGACTCTACTGCTGAAGTGACAAGAAGTGTTGTAGCCTTTGGGACTATAGGGGATAATGACTCTGCTAGTGTAGAAGGCACAATAGTAGTGACTACAGGAATTACATTAACATGAAATTATTCTATGGATTTTTTCTCCTGGACCAACTTGTCCATTTCATTCTCCATTTCTTTGATTTGTGCAGTCAACTAAAGAATGAATTTCATTATATCATCTTTTTTATATTGACATTCTAGAATTTATTTGGCTTGAGGATGTTCTGTAGGAGGCATTTTAAGTTGCTTTCTTAATGCAACAATATCAACATTTTTCTTTTTTATCAATTCCTCTGCAACTTTGACATTTGCAGGATCATATCCTACTTCAATTACCAAATCCTCCAGATATTTTATCCTTTGTCTTTGGCCTTTGAAGATACCTTTTCCAATTTGAGCTGATCTCTGATGTTTCCAAGAGTGTTTTGCAGCTTCTGCACAGTCATGGCCTTGGTGGTAATTGTGGAATATATCATCTCTCCTTCCTGTTTATGAAACTCAATTTGATCCAAAGGATGAATATTCTTGGCCAAGACTTCAAAATATGTCTTTTTTTAGTCGGAAGATGATTTAGGAGTTTGAATTGTGGGTTGAAGAAGTGTCATGAGCATATTTTTATTCTCATAATCAAAGGCATAAAGTAGCCTATTCTGGCTGCCTAGAGTCTGTTGCAGATATTAGGAATATATTTTATTTTTAATTTCCTCGTTTCTAGCTTTGATTTCCTTATATGTTTCTTTAATGTCCATCTCTTTTTTCTGCTGGTTTTCTGGAAGAAGCTACTTCAGTACTGGGTTGTTTTGGAATAATATGAATTTTGGATACTGAAGGTTGGTGTGTTTCTTCAATCATTGTAGGAGGTGCATTGTCCTTTGCTGCTGTATCTGTGTCAATCACTTCTATTGTTTCCACCTCCTCATTGACATGATTTAATTTTGGTTTTTTCATGTAGCTCAATTTAAGTTTAGTTTCTATTGTAGTTTATGAAATGTATGACCCTTCTTCTCTGATTCGCTTTGAGATTCTATCTTCTTGGGCTGGAGTTTGCAAGGTTTGACTAGTATCACATTGTTTCTCTGCCTCTAGCAAGGTGTTCTCCAACCATTCAGATTGATTGGAGTATTTTTCAATGTCTGGTTTCTTCTCATGTACATAAGGAGTTAGTTTGCATTTAACTCTCAGTTTAATTATTACTCCTAGAGGATCATAATACCACATAAAAATCTTACTGAATTTAAACTCCTGCAAATTCTTTTCAGCCTCTCGACTTGCATCTCTACTATTACAAATAAAAGGGCCATTCTGATTCTTGATCTTGAATTGTGTCTTCTTTTTAGCTGCCAAGAAATTAATTGCATCAGAATTAAGGATCTGCCTGATGTATTCAAGGGAAAATAACCTCATCGGGAGGTATTTGGGCAACTTATATGGAAGAATATTAGATCCATATACCCTAATCTCTGTATGATTTCTATACAGGTGCCAATCTCCAGTCCTAATATGCTCAGAGGACCTTCTTAATTTCCTCACTGATTCTAGGCTGCATGTTACTGTTTAGCAAGTTGACCATAAGATGAATGAAGGAATCAATAAACTCTGTATATGTGGACTGTGTGGAATATTTTATCAGTAATGGAGTCTAGAATATGATTGATTGTGGGTTACCTTCAACGTCAAGCTTTTGAAGGTTGATGGAAATTTTCTCTGACTTGAAGTATAAAACATGTGAAATAGGATTGATGAATATTTGAAAACACCTTCTTCAGGCATTCTGACCAACTGTCCATGCATGGTATCAACAATGTACTTGGAAAAGTTAAAAACGGTAGCAGGAGGCTGACAAGGTGTGAAAGTAGATAAGAAACCTAGTACTGCAACATCAACATGTTCATTTGTGAAGTAACCAAGGATGAAAGACAACATGCTAATGATATGTATGGTTCTTTCAGAAAATTTTGCAGATGGGTAAGGAGGATTTATCTTGGGAATTCTTACAGATGAAGGCATGAAAGTCTGAAATATCTGGAACCTCATGGGGAAGTCCAGACTTAGGTATAATTGTGTGAGAGCCTCAATGGAAAAATGGATTTCATCTGGCTTGGACTGGACCTTGAGCTTTTGATTGATTGACTCAGGTGTAATAGCGAATAGAATTTATTTTCTAGGGGTAATTAGGGCTCTCTGGTTTGGGAAATAGCAATATTGATATAGTCTAATCACTTCTGGGCATTGGAAAGTTTGTGGGACTACAATATTTAGCAAATTAGATTCCTGAATGAAAACATCATCTGCCTGATCTATGGATTTTTCATGACTCCAACTGTGGAGCTCAAGAAGATTAAATTACGTGACTATGTCATTGATCTTGAAGTCTATGTCAGCTAGGGGAGTGTGTTCTACTTCTACAACAGGAAGTTGCAGAGGATTGACAGATATAATGCCTTTGGAAGCCATTATTTTGTTAAATTTATTCAATTGAATAATATTTTGACTCAAGAAATGGTTTCAGGCCTTTGGGAGCACCTATGACAGATTATAATAGTTTGCAGACTGATTTAAGAAGCCAATTGGTCAATTATTACTCTCTGTAATAAAAAATAGTATCAGGCTTTGGGAATCCTATGACAAATAGGTCCAGGGTTTGCAGAAAAGGATTTTGAAGGCAAGAGGGTTTTCTTCAGGTATGCAGATGGCTTCTAAATGATTTAATTAATAAAACTGTACTATCTGTGACAAAAGTAATCTCAGGACCTCAGAATTTCTGTGAAAGGGAAACTAGGGTTTGTATGAAAGGTTTGAAAGGCACATAAGGTTTTCTTTAGTCTACAAAGGCTTCTATTTTGATTCAATTACTGATTACTATCTCTTTAGATCAAGAAACAAGCCTTTCCTTTGAGGAATACCTAGATAAAATGAGGATTCTGGCTTGCAGAAGGGTTCTGAGGTAGAAGAAGGTTTTCTGAGGCTCTGCTGGTCTTTATAAAGCTTCAATTCGGTTCTGCAATGCCTTTGAAGCGGAAATGGTCTTGAATTCTGGTGCAAAATCTTGGAATAAGGTTGACAGAGCGATCTTTGCTTGAAAAATGGTCGACAATGCTTATTCAGCACAAAACTGTAATAGGAAGTGGTAAAAAGAGTGCAAAGGGCGGCTATATGCATTTTAATCAACAATGATTATATCATTGAATGCGCGGTTAATTTTATTTGGAATGGTGGTTTGTGCAAAGGGCAGGAGAAAACTAATCAGTGGTTTTTGCATGAGCTAAGGGTGGTAAGTGGTAAATTTATGATCGATGCGATCGAATGGGAATTGGCCACGTAACTAGGCGTTGGGGTGCGAAAACCACAAATATCGCAAGGTTGGGGTATGTTAACAATCGTGCTATCGAATGTGCGATAGGCGATGTTCGTTGTTAGATCTAGTTAATGTTGATCTGACGGATGAGATGATGCGATGGATGTGTCGGGATTGAGGGCGTGGGGCCTGGGGTGCGATTGGTTACATATGTGATATGGTCGGGGTTTATATGATATAACCAATGGAGTTAAACCAAGTGGGACCAGTGTATAATAAGCAGGATAATATATAGTAAGTGGGGTTTAATACATGTGATATGGTTAAATAAAGAACCAATGGGATTAGGGAAAATAGAACTTTATAATAGGCGGGGATAATTATCAGTGGGCCCGAAATATATGACATGTGGGGAATTAAAATATAGGTTATATATAAAATTAATGGGTTTGGAATAATATATAAAAAAGGAATTAATATAATATGGGTTAAAAGGTATATAAGGGAGCTAATACATAAAGTTAAACGTTAATAATGAAATATAATGCGGGTGTTAAATACGCTAAGTTTAACGAAAAACTTATATCAGGAATGAATATTTACACCGTGGGTCCCGACATAAAGATTTAAACGTTTAGACTTAGGATAAATTACTTTTATGGGTTTTTGGTGCATTTTTAAATGAAAAGGGAAATTAGTAAAGGGGTTTTACTTTTCCAAAGGAAGATGTGCATTTTAACTTAGGAAAAGGGATTTTTATAAGGGGGAAAAGAGTGAAATAAGGGGAAAGAGTAAAAATGAAGGGGATGAGATATTTTTACAAGGGGAATGATTTTAAAAGGAAGTTAGTAAATGAAATGACAAATTTTCTGCTATCATGACTTCTGAAAAATTCTTCTGCCTACCCATCTGCTATCGTAACATTTTTTCTTCATTTTCATGGGTGCATTTGAGCTTGCAGACCCTTATTCATTTTTCTTTTAAACAACAAACTAACTAATTCTATCCTTATTTCTTCCAAGGGCTCAGATCAAATTATTGAGCTCCTTATTATTCTGTACCTAACTACTGATCTACCAAGTTTAAACAGGTTGGCTAGATCTTTATTATCTATCTATCAACATGAAATTTAAAGCATGAAAATTCAAGATTAAGCAGTTTGACTTTCATGGATTGTGGCATTTTAGACAAGCTGAACACAATCTTTATTTTTCCATAAAAATTAAATAGTAGTGGCATTTGAATTTGCATCACTTTCATGTTTTATTTTCATCTCTTTTTGTTTGGGGTTCCTTTTTTATCTTTTTTCTTTCAAGTCCTTTGATTTTTCTTTTAGGGCTTTACCCTCTTTACATTTTTATTATTATTATTATTTTAATATGGGAAAACAAATTTGCAGAAAGCAAAGTATGTACATATTACAAGACTAATCAAATTCAATTCAAAATTATGAATCCTATTATTATAGGACCCTAAAAGTGGCTCCACGTGGGGATGGAATTTCTTGGTGAAATGTAAAGAACTTTAAGATCAGTATCCTTGGACTTTGACTGTGCTGGCCTTGAAACTGTTTTCCGAGATCTGCATTATTCATACTTATGATATTTTGTCTTTCAAAGCTTAGGGCCTTCTCTCCGGGCCTAAAATTTGTAAGAAAAACATCCAATCTAATATAAAACTATGCAATGTTATGTACAATGAGTAAAGTAAACAAAATGAACTAATGTTATTTCGGGGAATAGTAATGCTTCAACATTCTACCATTGATAGGTCCACCTGGAAGATCTGATCCATCCAATTCCTTCAAAAAGAATGCATTGTTACCTCTGTAACCATAAATAACATAGGGACCTTTCCATAGGAAGTCAAATTTACCATGTTTACCTTTCTCTTCTCTCCTGGAATCCCACTTAAGAACTTTGTCACCTATGTAAAAATCATCTTCCTTAGTCTTCTTGTAAAATATCTTTTTAATCTTATCTTGAACAACTTGTGACTTGGCATAGACTTCTTCCCTGGTTTGCTGCAAGTGTATGGTATGATTTATCCTTCTCTGGATATCATTTGGCTCTACCTGCAGTTCTTGGATAATATTCATCACTGGTACTCCTAAAGAGGATGGAAAAACATCATCCATCCCATACATAAGCTGATAAAGGGATGTACCAATGGACTTCTTTGTGGTGAGTTTGTCTGCCCATAAGGCATTAACTAACCTTTTGTTCCAGGTCTTTTTATTGTCTTCTAGTAGTTTCTTAATGATGTTTACAAGGCTTTTATTGGAGGATTCAACAAGACCATTAGCTTGAGGGTAATAAGAAGTGGAATTTCCAAGGGTAATGTGGTATTTATTACAGAAGGCAATCATTTTCTTAGACTTGAAAGCAGCTGCATTATCAGTAATGTGCTTTTGGGGGCATCCAAATCTAGACAGTATATTTTTTTATAAAAATGAGATTATGATAGTATCAGTGGCTTGCCTGGAAGGAATGGCTTCTATCCACTTAGTGAAATAGACTGTGGCTGTCAAAATCCATTTGTGTTGGGTTGAGGATGGTGGGTGAATTTCACCAATGAAGTATAGACCCCATTGATGAAATGGCATTTCTGTGGAGATGGGTTTAAGGGGTAAAGGTAGTAGTTTCCTCTTGCATTCAAAAATCTGTCATTTGTGACAAGAGGTCACATACTTTTTCACATCTGCAAACAGAGTAGGCCAGTAAAAACCAACTCTCAAGATTTTATCTGTAGTTGTTTTCCAATAAAGGTATCCTCCACAGTCACCTGCATGAAACTCTTCCATAACTTTATCAGCTTCATCTTTAAGCAAACAATTCAATAAAATGCCACCATGATCTTTCCAAAATAGAGAATTATCTATGATACAAAACTTCATTGCCTTTAACTTTAAATATCTAGCTTTAGTTCTTGATAATGCAGGAGGAGCTTGTAATTTTAGTAATACAAATATGATATCTGCATACCATGGTGAATCTGAAAAAACTTCACTGATTTGTGGAGTCGCCAACTCTTCTTGATCATCTAATTGGACAATAAAATTTATGTCTAATGCATGACAGTTTGATTCAACCATGATTTTGGCTAAACCTTGGCCTTTGATGAGTTTGGTGGGCTTAATTTCCATGTCATATTCCAAAATGGTGGCAATCCACTTTCCTCTCTTACCATCAGGCCCATCCTGAGTTAGGATGTCCTTCACTACTAAATTTGGAACATATGCTATGATGTGTCAATACAAGATGTACACTCTAAAGTATTTGATAGCATTCACTAAGGCTAGTGCCTGCTTTTCCATTATGTTATATTTTAGTGTGGCATCTCTAAGTGTTTTGATGAGAAAAGCAATGGGCTATTCATAGCCCTGATCATTCTTCTGTAGTAAGACTACAGCAATAGTATGCTCTGGAGCAAAAGAAAAAAATAATAAAATCTTTTTTAAAGTCAGGACTTATTAGGACTGGTGTTTTAGTCAAGGCTTGTTTGATTGATTCAAATGATTGTTTGGCCTCTACTGTCCATTTAAGTACCAAGTATTTTTTCAACATGTTATTTAGTTCTCTCATTAACTCTGCTAAATTTGAAATGAATCTTCTGAGAAAGTTAATTTTACCTATGAAAGCTTGTAATTCCTTAATATTCCTAGGATGGATTATGTTCAAAATGGCCTCTATTCTTGTTGGGTCTATCCTAATCCCTTCTTTTGATATTATATGACCTAAAATTTTCCCTTATTCAAGTCCAAAAAGAGTCTTTTTAGGATTTAATGAAATGCCAAATTTTCTGCATTTGATAAACACTTGTCTAAGATGATCTAGATGTTCAATGTCTAATTTTGAGAATATTGTTATGTTATCTAGATAAATTACCAGAAAATCATGAATCTCTTTAGCAAAGGCTATCCATAGCTCTCTGAAAATTGGTTCCTACATTCATTAATCCAAAAGACATTTTCAAATACATGAAAGTGCCCCAAGGAGTAGTAAAGGCAGTCTTAGGTTGGTCTTCTTTTTGAACTAAAATCTGGTTATATCCTGAGAATCCATCCAGCAAAGAAATCTTGGATGAACCAACCATCGTCTGTAAAATATGATCCATCTTGGGGAGAGGGTAGTTATCCTTTAGGGATACTTTATTTGTTCTGAAAATCAACACACAGTCTACTTTCCCCTGTTTTCTTCCTAGTAGGAACTAGGTTTGAAACCCAATCAAAATATCTGATAGGTGCAATTATCTGAGCTTCATACATTCTTTTTACCTCTTTTTCAATAAAAGGCATTAAAACTGGATTGATTCTTCTAAGCTTTTGTTTGAAAGGTTTTTGATCTTCTTTTATAGGTATCTTGTGTTGTATTATGCTATTGTCATAAGATTTTAAGTCTTCATAACTCCATGCAAATACATCTTGAAATTCCTTAAATAGAGCTATGTATTTCAATTTTTCTTCTTGAGGTAAGGCTTTTGAAAGTTTGATGAGATTAGGCCTTTGTTCAGTTCCTATGTTATGTTCTTCTATATCTAATCTTAGTGGTTCTATTTTGGGTTTTCTTGCAACATCATTTGAATCAAAAAGATCTTCTAATGGGGCTAATCCCTTAGGTAAAAAGTTATTCTTAAGGTTTAAAATGTTAGAATTATCATCTGCTAATTCTTCTATTTCTACCTTTTCTAGTTTATCTATTTCTACTTGAGTGAATTTATTGGGTTCAGTGAAATCTAAATTATTCACATTTATCTCACTGTCTATTTTATCTTCTACTATATAATCTGTATCTATGTTACAATTCTAGAATTCTCCTTCAGTGTTAATGAAATGATAGATTTGAGTATCCTATGAAAATTTTTGTCAATACTTTAAGTTTTCTGGTATAATAGGCATGTGTCCGACTTCTGTTGTATATTGGTGATTTGGTTGAAAAAGAAGATTACAGGTACTAGAAAAAGTTGCTAAATTGTGTGCTTGAATGTTTTGTTTTCTGGGAATTGCAGCAAAGTCACATTCAAGAAATTCTGTGATCAGATCTAAAATTGTTTCTCTGTATCGGCTTAATCTAGGATTATATACAGAATATTCTCCTCTAATTTGTTTCACAATTAAGTCAGAGTCTCCCATAATAGAAACTCTTTTGCCTCCTAAATTTCCAACAATCTGCAGTCCTAAAATTAGAGCTTCATACTCTACTATATTATTTGTACATTTGAAATTTAATCTAAAGGCATGACCCTCTACATGATTTTTTTCCACGTTATGTATCCAAACTCCTGCTCCTGCTCCTAATTTGTTTACTGATATATCAAAATCTAGGTGCCACATTGATTCATGAAATATGTTCTCACTGTTTGGGTATTTATTTTTCTATTTTAATTCTGTGTTGTTTTCTATACCAGAATCAGAATTACATAAAATGAAAGAGTCCATATCAGTAGGTATAGAATAAATGGGATAATTTCGAGGTCTTTCTACACTACTAACCATGTACTTCATTAGAGTCTCTCTGTAAAGTTTCTTGGGTTGACCAAATACTGAGATAGTGGCATAAGACATGTCTAATTGTAGAGATCCCTGCAGTATTACTCTCCATGAGCGAGATAACAACATTCCATACTTAGGAGGGATATCAACTACTACAATATCCATGACTATGATTTTTTTTGGGTATTGGACTAAAGTGACACATAAATATTTGATTAAACATAGACATTTCACTTTACTGGAATCAAATGAGAAAAGATATTTATAAGGTTTAGTGATGTCAAAATTTAAAGTTTCCATAATGGATTTTGGCATTAAATTATCTAAACCTCTTGAATCCAACATACAATTATGTAAAATTTGATCATGTACAGTCAAGCTAATGTAAAAAGGGGGAACTCCTCCTTCTTGGTGTTTTCCATTTACTTCAGGACCAAAGATTAGTCCTGGTTGGTCATCACTTAAATTGACAGAGTCTTCTCCTTCATTCATGTTCAAAGTCTCAATGATTTTATCTCTATATAAATCATGTTTTACCAATTCTATTAAAGGAATTGGTATTTTCAGTTTTGCAATTTTAGTTTGGATATTGAATGGAATTTGTGTTTACCTAACTGAATGATCTCTTCTTTACTAACTGCAATTTGAGTAATTTTATCTTGTTTATCTATAGTTGGTTTCTCATTTTCTATATGTGTTTCCACTGTTTTGCTTTTTTTTTTATCTTCTTTTCGGGGACAATTTGAGTTGCAGTGGAAGTTTTGGCAGGTTTTTGAAATTTCAACAACTGTTTTAGCAGCAACTGTTTTAGGATCAGCTGATTGGTGATCAACAACAGATATTTTTGGGTCAGAAATTGTCGTTTTAACAGAAGTTGTTGTCTTAGTAGCAACATATTTTTGAGGATCAGATGATGTCTGAACAACATCATCTGTAATGTCAACAATTTTAGGATTGGGTGCAATTTTAGAACTAGAATTTTTCTAATTAGGATTTGAATTTTGTTGGGTTTCCCTAGGGAGGATTTGAAGTATTTTGGTTGTAGGAGCATCTACTATTTTCTTTGTCTAGATTTGGGCAAATTTCTTAGTAGGGGCTTCTACATTCTTTTTTCTCCTAAGGTTATATTTCTTATGAACTTCATTTATTGCAAACTCATAACCTTGCTTGTAATCAAAAGACACTCCAGATTCTAACTGTAACTTTTGTAATTCATATAATTATTGTTCTTCTTGTGTAAGAAAAAAGGTATTATCATCATTAATGCCCATTAGATTAATCTGAGTGTCTTCATCATCTTCATTTTGGTGAGAACTTTCAACATAGTTCTCTTGGAAAGGTGGTCGTAATGTTTGATCAGGTGTTGATTCTTTAGATTTACTAGCGTTGTTTCTTCTAAAGTTGGGATTTCTTATTTGTGGACTTTGTTGTTGGTTATCCCATTGTCATTTCCTTTCCATACTTTCTATTCTATCCATAATTTTCTCCATGGCTTTTGCTAAACTATCCATTTTTCTATCTGATGTAGATGTTTCCTCTTTTATTGTTACCCTTCTTTCATTTCGCATTCTTGCTCTCTTGGCTAAAAAATTGGCTTCTACACTAACTTCTATGTTTTGCATTTGTTCTAGTGTTTTTGGGTTCCTTTCCCTCAGTTGGTATGACATATCCATATCAAAAACATCGGGAAATTTAAGTAAAGCTAGATCTGGTGGGGGTTTAATGTTTACTAGAATAACATTGTATATACTGTTGAATCTAGTACAATAGCCTTGAACTATTTCATTAGGTCCTCTTTTTATGTGTTCATATTCAGACAAAATTTGTAATGGATTTTTCTTTTTCTCCCATCTATGGATAAACAATCTATGGAAGGCTTCTAAGTCAACAATATGATTTGTAGGTAAAGCTTTGAACCATTTTTTTACTTCTCCAGCTAAAGTTTGGGCAAATAGTCTCATTTGGACATCGGATTCATCAATTTCATGTAGTTAGAAATAGTCAGTCATTTTGTTGACATGTTGTTGTGCAGTGTATTGACTAGTTGCATCAAATTGAGGGATTTTGATTTGATAATCTGGGGGCATGTTATGTAACTGCCCTGGTAGGACTAAAGGAGCATATCTGGCCGCCATAGCTAAGATTCGGGCTGGACTAGGAGGTAAATGTGTGGTGCTTGGTGATGAGGTTGAGGTACTTGCGGATGAGGTTGGTGCACTAGAAGATGTACTTGGAAATGTGGTTGAAGTACTTGAAAATGCAGCAGTAGTGCTAGAGGATGAACTTGTAGTATTTGGGGATGGAAATAAAACTCTAGGTTGTAGAGGAAGCTTAGGAATGAAGGATTCTGTAGAATGAGGTGTAGTGGAAATAATAGATGAGGTGGTACTAAACAAATTAGAATTTACAGACTCTAAATGACTAGTAGAAGGCTTAGGGGTATAAGCAGATAAAGCAATCAATTCAACTTAATGTTGTAAATAAGCTTCATCAATTTCTTTCATCAAAGTGGCAGTTAGAGCATCAAGTTTATCATAAACTTTCATATTTTTTTCTTCTGAATTAAGTGAAATAGTTTCCTTCTTAGTTTCAATATATGAAATGAAATCAAGATCTATTACACTATTAGCTATGTCACTTTCTGATTTAGTTTTAAACAAAGATTTCTCAAAAGCTAGATCAAATTCTATATCTTGCAAAACTTGATAATTTATTGGGAAGAGAATTTGCCTTGATCAATGAATTTTTATTACCTAAACTTTCTACTTTTTTGTTTTTCTTTAAAATTCCGTCAGGATTATCTACTATGACAACAGGTTCTGGATTTGGATTAGACCTGGTATAGTAAATTCTTCTGGAAGCCAGAAATTCAGTTTTTAATGAAAAGTTTATTTATAACCCTTAAAACAATCTTAAGGTGAAAATATAAATAAAAATATAGCCTTTAAGATTTATTTTAAACACTAAGGATTGGTTATTTCCCCAATATGGTTGCCAGGATGTTATCACTCCAATAATTCTCAAAGGGTTGTATATGTTTTTTGGTTTAAATAATATTAGAGGTAATCACAATCCTACTTTTAAGCTTAGGACCTAGCCTTCCTAATTCTTAGAGAGGGCTCTCTCTATAAGATTTGACTTTGTTGATTTAATTTGATATTAGGCTAGTTATGTGGGATTGCTTGGGATTTTGATTTTGAATTGGTTTGGTGGGAGAAATCACTGGTTCAAATGGATATTTGTAGGTATGTTTTCCATTGGGCTAATGGAGTCAATGTATTAAGCAGTCAGATCAGAATCAAGGTGTAAAGGAAAATGTTTACAGGGAAAGATAGTTAGGTAACTTCAGATCCTTAGGTTGATGATGAAAATGGTTTTAATCAGGATGAGAGAGAAATTAAGGGTTCTCAGATCCGGATAATGAGAGAAAAGATAGAGGTCAATCGAAACTAGGGAGAAATTAAGAATTCCCTAATCTGGATATCAGTAGAAAACATGTAAATGATATAAAAGTTCAAGACAAAGTGTAATTACACATATTTTGAAATAACATTCCTTTTTATATCATTTAGGTTCAGCAAACATATGATAATGTGAAAAACATAAGAAGAGTAACAAATGATAGTTGAAAGTACTTCACCAAAGTTGGCTCAACACATGAATCCTGTAATATGATGCTTTATTCCTAAATCTAGTCTACTGACTTGAAATAGTACAAATAACCCTTAGGTTCAGATGAGTACAAGTATAGAAATGTTCAGAAATTTCATCCACCCTCAATACTTCAAAATGTGAAGTATTTATAAAAAACTCTTACAAAATTTCCTAAAACAAACTTAGGAATTATTCATGGAAAAATAATATCTTCCTGCAAGAAGATAGAGACAGCTATCTAACTACTGCAAGATGTCCCTGCTTTTATTGAATTGACTGTTTGGCTATTGATATTTTGTTGCTGATTTTTCTCTTCTTGTTGCTCAACGAAGGCTTCTTTGTTAGGCAGTGGAGTGTCCTCTACACTGGCAGCTTTCACTCTGACTTTTACTTATACTCTTTGACTCTGCTACTCTTTCTTCTGTCTCTGTTTTCACTATTACTGTCACTGTTGTTTTTAACTGCAAATTGTAATTGTAGAACAACACGTTTTGTCTTATCATTTGACTGCCTTGTTTGACTGTTTTGATCTTCATAGTAAATCAATCAATTTCTCCCAAAGTTCTGCCTCTGGTAGCTTAATTTTCACCATCCTCCTGAATATCTCATCGGCCTCTGTGTATTTGGAGAATGTGGGCTTGTTCACAAATAAGTGTTTCACCTCATGTTGTAGGTAAAAAAGATTCTCAAAATACTTATAAAGAACTTTCCCTGTTGGAATTACCTGTGAAGATTAGCCTGATCCTTGGCAACTTATCTCATTTTCTTATCATAGTCATCCTGCTTCATTAATTTTTCATGAATAACTATAGAATTGGGAAGGCATTTCTGCCTTAGGACATCAAACTTCATCATGAACCTTGTGATAGAAATCTCCATATTCTGACATTTGTCTTCCAGATGTATCATTAAATTCTTCTTTGAGATTACCTTTCTAACCTCAAGGATGGTTTCTGTTTTGTCACTAATTCCAATCTCTTCTAACTCTTGTTTATTTTTGGAATTAAGAAATTTAATGATTTCAAGAGCTTCTTCAGGTTTCTTACCAAGTTCTTCTTTTATCTTCTGGAGAGCTTCTCCTGCTGATTTGATTAAGTCTTTATGTTCATAGATAACCTGGATTATTGGCCAAATATCATTGACATATTCAATGATATTGGCCCATAACTGCTGCTTGGCTTGTGCCATTGGTTCTTTCAGTGTTAGATCTTTCTCTAACTTCTTCAATTTATCATTCAACCTGTTTTATTTTTGTTCTTCATTCTTGAGTATTATCTTAGCAAGTTTCTTTTCATCTTCCAGACTTCAGCTGTTCTTTAAGTCCGTTAATTTCATCTGTCTGAATATACATGTCTTGCATTGCTTTTACTAACTTGCTTGCCTCATTAGTAGGTTGTGTTGTTGTTGTTAAAGACTCTGTTGCTGAAGTGATAGGAAGTGTTGTAGCCATTGGGAATGTAGGGGCTAATGACTCTGCTAGTGTAGATGGCACAACAATAGTGACTACATGAATTACATTAACATGAACTTCTTCTTTGGCTGTTTTCTCTTGGACCAACTTGTCCATTTCATTCTCCATTTCTTTGATTTGTGCAGTCAACTGAATAATGAATTTCATCATATCATTTTTTTGATTTTGACTTTCTAGAATTTTTTTGGCTTGAGGATGTTCTGTAGGAGGCATTTTAAGTTGCTTTCTTAATGCAACAATATCAACATTTTTATTTTTTATCAGTTCCTTTGCAACTTTGACATTTGCAAGATCATATCCTACTTCAATTACCAAATCCTCCAGAGATTTTATCGTGTTGTCTTTGGCCTGTGACGATACCTTTTCCAATTTGAGCTAATCTCTGATGTTTCCAAGAAGTTTTGCAGCTTCTGCACACTCATGGCCTTGGTGGTCATTGTGGAATATATCATATCCCCTGCCTGTTTATGAAACTCAATTTGATCTAAAGGATGAATATTCTTGGCCAAAACTTCAAAATCTGTCTTTTTGTAGTCAGAAGATGATTTAGGAGTTTGAACTGTGGGTTGAAGAAGTGTCATCAACATCTTTTTATTCTCATAATCAAAGGCAGAAAGTAGCCTGTTTTGGCTGCCTGGAGTTTGTTGCAGATATTGGGAATATATTTCAGTTTTAATTTCCTCATTTCTAGCTTTGATTTCCTTATATCTTTCTTTAATGTCCATCTCTTTTTCTGTTGGTTTGCTGGAAGAAGCTACTTCATTACTGGGCTGTTTTGGAATAATCTGAATTTTGGATACTGAAGGTTGGTGTGTTTCTTCAATCACTGTAGGAGGTGCATTGTCCTTTGCTCCTATATCTGTGTCAATCACTTCTATTGTTTCCACCTCCTCATTGACAGGATTTAATTTTGTCTTTTTCCTGTAGCTCAATTTAAATTTAGTTTCTGTTGTAGTTTCTACAGTATATGACCCTTCTTCTCTGATTCTCTTTGAGCTTCTATCTTCTTGGGCTGGAGTTTGCAAGGTTTAACTAGTATCACCTTGTTTCTCTGCCTCTCGCAAGTTGTTCTCCAACCATTCAGATTGATTGGCATATTTTTCAATGTTTGGTTTCTTCTCATGTACATGTGTTAGTTTGCATTTAAGTCTCAGTTTACTTATTACTCCTAGAGGATCATAATACCACATAAAACTCTTACTGAATTTAAACTCCTGCAAATTCTTTTCAGCCTCTCGACCTGCATCTCTACTATTACAAATAAAAGGGCCAACTTGATTCTTGATCTTGAATTGTGTCTTCTTTTTAGCTGCCAAGAAATTAATTGCATCAGAATTAAGGATTTTCCTGATGTATTCAAGGGAAAATAACCTCATTGGGAGGTATTTGGGAAGCTTATATGGAAGAATATTAGATCCATATACCCTAATCTCTGTATGATTTTTATACAGGTACCAATCTCCAGTCCTACTATGCTCAGACAATTGTAGGACCTTCTTAATTTCCTCACTGATTCTAGGCTGCATGCTGCTGTTTAGCAGGTTAACCATAGGATGAATGAAGGATTAAATAAACTCTGTATAGGTGGACTGTGTGGAAGTTTTTCTGAGTAGTGGGGTCCAAAATATGATTGACTGTGGGTTACCTTCAACATCAAGCTTTTAAAGGTTGATGGAAAATTTCTCTGAATGGAAGTACAAAAACATGTGAAATAGGACTAATCAATATTTGAAAACACCTTCTTTAGGTATTCTGACCAACTGTTCATGCAAGGTATTAGCAATGTACTTGGAAAAGTTAAAAATGGTAGCAGGAGGTTGACCAGGTGTGAAAGTAGATAAGAAACCTAGTACTGCAACATCAACATGTTCATCTATGAAGTAACCAATGATGAAAGACAGAATGCTAATGATATGTTTGGTTCTTTCAGAAAATTTTGCAGATGGGTAAGGAGGATTTATCTTGGGAATTTCTACAGATGAAGGCATGAAATTCTGAAATATTTGGAACCTCTTGGGGAAGTCCAGACTTAGGTATAACTGTGTGAGAGCCTCAATGGACAAAGGGATTTCATCTGGCCTGGACTAGACCTTGAGCATTTGATTGATTGACTCAGGTGTAATAGTGAATAGAATTTATTTTCCAGGGGTAATTAGGGATCTCTGGTTTGGGAAATAGCAAGATTGGCAGAGTCTAATCACTTCTTGGCACTGGAAATTTTGTGGGACTACATACCTTGGCAAATTAGATTCCCAAATGAAAACATCATCTGCTTGATCAATGGATTTTTCATGACTCCAGCTGTGGAGCTCAAGAAGATTAAATTTTGTGAGTGTGTCATTAATATTGAAGTCTCTGTCAGCTAGGGGAGTGTGTTTTACATCTACACAGGAGGTTGCAGAGGATTGACAGATACAATGCCTTTGGAAGCCATTCTTTTGTTAAATTTAGTCAATTGATTAATATTTTGACTCAAGAAATGGTTTCAGGCCTTTGGGAGCACCTCTGACAGATTATAACAGTTTGCATACTGATTTAAGAAGCCAATTGGTCAATTATTACTCTCTGTAATCAAAAACAGTATTAGGCTTTGGGAATCCTATGAAAAATAGGTCCAGGGTTTGCAGAAAACGATTTTGAAGGCAAGAGGGCTTTCTTAAGGTATGGAGATGGCTTCTAAATGATTCAATTAATAAAACTGTACTTTCTGTGACAAAGGCAATCTCAGGACCTTAGAATTTCCATGAAAGGGAAACTAGGGTCTATATGAAAGGTTTGAAAGGCATAAAAGGCTTTCTTTAGTTTGAAAAGGCTTCTATTTTGATTCAATTACTGATTACTATCTCTTTAGATCAAGAAACAAGCATTTTCTTTGAGGAATACCTGGATAAAATGAGGATTTTGGCTTGCAGAAGGGTTCTGAGGTAGCAGAAAGCTTTCTGAGGCTCTGCTGGTCTTTATAAAGCTTCAATTCGGTTCTAGAAATGTCTTTGAAGTGGCAATGGTCTTGAATTCTGGTGAAAAAGCTTGGAATAAGGTCGGCAGAGTGATCTTTGCTTGAAAAATGGTCGGCAATGCTTATTCAACGCAAAACTGTAACAGGAAATGGTAAAAAGAGTGCAAAGGGTAGCTATATGAATTTTAATCAACAGTGATTATACCATTGAATGCGTGGTTAATTTGATTTGACATGGTGGTTTGCGAAACGGGCAGGAGAAAACCGCTTAGTGGTTTTCACATGAGCCAAGGGTGGTAAGTGGTAAAGTTCTGATCGATGCGATCGAATGGGAATTGGCCATGTAGCTAGGCGATGGGGTGCGAAAACCATGGAAATTGCAATTTTGGGGTATGTTAACAATCATGCTATTGGATGTGCGATAGGTGATGCTGGTCGTTAGATCTGGTTAATGCTGATCTAACAGATGAGATGATGCGATGGATGTGTCGAGATTGATGGCATGGGGCCCGGGGTGTTATTGGTTACATATGTGATATGGTTGGGGTTTATATGATATAACCAATGGAGTTAAAGCAAGTGGGACCAGTGTATAATAAGCGGGATAGTATATAGTAAGTGGGGTTTAATACATGCGATATGATTAAATAAAGAACCAATGGGATTAGGGAAAATAGAACTTTATAATAGGCAGGGATAATTATCAGTGGGCCCGAAATATATGACATGTGGGGAATTAAACCATAGGTTATATATAAAAGTAATGGGTTGGGAATAATATATAAAAAAGGAATTAATATAATATGGATTAAAAGGTATATAAGGGAGCTAATACATAAAATTAAACGTTAATAATGAAATGTAATGTGGGATGTTAAATACACTAAGTTTAACATAAAACTTATAACGAGAATGAATATTTACACCGTGGGTCCCGACATAAAGTATTTTTATGGGGTTTTGGTGCATTTTTAAATGAAAAGGGAAATTAGTAAAGGGGTTTTACTTTTCCAAAGGAAGATGTGCATTTTAACTTAGGAAAAGGGATTTTGATAAGGGGGAAAAGAGTGAAATAAGGGGAAAGAGTAAAAATGAAGGAGATGAGGTGTTTTTACAAGGGGAATGATTTTAAAAGGAAGTTAGTAAATGAAATGACCAATTTTCTGCTATCATGCCTTGTGAAAACTGCTTCTGCCTACCCATCTTCTATCCTAACATTTGTTCTTCATTTTCATGGGTGCATTTGAGCTTGAAAACCCTTATTCATTTTTCTTTTAAACAACAAACTATCTAATTCAACCCTTATTTTTTCCAAGGGCTCAGATTAAACTGTTGAGCTCCTTATTATTCTCTACCTAACTACTGATCTGCCAAGTTTAAACGGCTTGGCTAGATCTTTAATTTCCATCTATCAACATGAAATTTAAAGCATGAAAAGTCAAGCTTAAGTAGTTTGACTTTCATGGATTGTGGCATTTTAGACAAGCTGCACACAATCTTTATTTTGTAGTAAAAGGTAAATAGTAGTGGCATTTGAATTTGCATCACTTTCATGTTTTATTTTCATCTCTTTTTGTTTGGGGTTCCTTTTTTATTCTTTTTTATCTTTTTTCTTTCAAGTCCTTTGATTTTTCTTTTAGGACTTTTACCCCCTTTACATTTATTATTATTATCATTATTTTAATATGGGAAATTTTTTTTGCAAAAAGCAAAGTATGTACATATTACAAGACTAATCAAATTCAATTCAAAATTATGAATCCTATTATTATAGGACCCTAATAGACTGATGATGAGGAGAATTGTGCCTTGGCTGGAAAGGTGAAGAAAGGAAAAGGGAAGGTGTCCCATTCCAAATCGGAGTTCGGCAATGCGAGAAAGAAGTGAGACTTGTCAAAGGTGAAATGTTTCAACTGTCATGAGCATGGACACTATGTCACAAATTCTCCCCAAAATAAGACCAACAAGAAGCCCTCAGGAGGAGCAGCAGGCGAAGCACTTGCTTCACAGTTTGAGTTGGACTTCACTCTCATCGCATGCATGGTGTCATCGGTGATTGGTTCTTTGTGGTACTTGGATAGTGGAGTTTCGTTCCATATGACCGGAAACAAAGAATTCTTCAGTAGCTTGGAGGAGAAGGATCTCCAGATGCACATCGAAATGGATGATGACAGGAGGTATAACGCTACTAGTGTTGGTATAGTTACCTTTAAGAGAGAGTCAGGTAAACCACTCACATTAAAATATGTCATGTATGTTCCGGGTTTAAAGAAGAATTTGGTTTATGTTGCTATGTTGGAAGATTGTGGCTACGATGTGATCTTCAGTGAAGGAAATTCGTTCCTTCATCACAAAGACACAGGACAACTGAAAAAGATTGAGATTTGAGTAAAGAACCTCTACAAACTGGATGTAGAAAATTGTGCTACATTGACCACGCAATAAGAGAAGGTGGAGAACTGAGATATCGGTAAGTTATGACACAGGATATTGGGAAATATTGATCATGGTGCCTTGAAGATCATGCAGCAGATTTCTACAGGACTTCCAAATGGTGCACTTGTGTAGAGAGATAAATGCAAAGGGTTTACAATGGGGAATTATACGAAGGCCACCTTTCACGATAAGGAAAGTCGAGCTAAGGCGATCCTTGAGAGAGTTCACTCATATGTGTGTGGACCGTTCTCGACAGCTTCCATAACAAAGCATAGGTATTATGTGATTTTTGTTAATGATTTTTCAAGAAAGTGTTGGATTTTCTTCATGTAAAAGAAATATTAGATGTTCTCCAAGTTCTGTGAGTTCAAGGCACTTGTCAA
Source organism: Pinus albicaulis (assembly GCA_034641835.2). Classification (NCBI taxonomy): domain Eukaryota; kingdom Viridiplantae; phylum Streptophyta; class Pinopsida; order Pinales; family Pinaceae; genus Pinus; species Pinus albicaulis. The sequence goes on along the minus strand of CM076581.1, from coordinate 1,344,304,381 downwards.
GAAAGATACAGGGAAGAAGGTGACGGCTCTGAGGTGCGACAATGGTGGATAATACATCTCTAACAAATTCAAGAAATGATGTGCCTTAGAATGAATTCGAAGAGAATTGATAGCACCTCATAACCCACAACAGAATGAGTTTTCAGAAAGAGATGGGGAGCTATTTGTATCTCAGGGAAAGTATGCCAACAAGATGTTGAGGAAGTTCCACATGGAGGGAAACAAACCCATCGAGACTCCTCTAACAGGTAACTTAAGGAAGGAGGATGCTACTTTAGGTGAAGTAGTGGATGTTACTATTTACAGGAAGCTTGTGGGTTCACTCATGCATTTGGTGAACACACGACCAAACATATGCTACACATTTAACCAGCTTAGTAAAACTATGGTTAAGCCTACCAATCTCTTTTGGAAGGCAGGCAAGCATGTTTTGAGATACCTCAGAGGCACTACAGAGTATGTATTATGGAACAAAAAGATAGAGGGATTGAAGATTCAAGGCTTCACCAAAGAAGATTGGGCAGGAAGTCCATCCAATAGTAAAAGCACACCAAGGGGCATCTTCAGCATAGGATCAAAAACAACTTCTTGGTACATCAAGAAACATAGATTAGTTGCACTCAGTTCAACGAAGGAAGAGTACATGGTGGCCAACCATGCAGCATGTGAGGCCATATGGATGAGAAAGATACTTGTTGGTTTGTTTGTTCGACAAATGGATTCGACAATGATACACTGTGATAACCAAAGCTGCATCAAACTCTTGGTTAAACTAGTTTTTCACGACAACTCCAAAATATATTGATATCTGGTATCACCATCACAGAGATTGTGTGCAAAGGCACATTATGTCATTAGAGTACATTCCCACAGAGGCGTAGGATGCAGACATATTGACGAAGGCACTGTCGAGAGGCAAGTTCAAGTTACACAGAGGTAGGATCGAGGTAGCAGATAATCCCTTTCTTATTGAGAGGGAGCGTTTAAATGGCAACAAGAAATGCCACCCAAAGGGGGCTACTGATTTAATTTTCCCTTAATTAAATTGGAAGAGAAATTATAATTCCATCTCATGAACACTTGTATTAGTTAACTAATTCAGAAAGACTGAGTTAGCTTAGGAAATTTGAGTTGACTAAGCCTAAGATGATGATAATAGTTGTGAGTTACAGTTATTTGTGAGTTGTAATTAGTTAACTCAATTATTTGAGTGAAAAATAAGTTTAACTAGTTCTAACTAAGAGATGAGCTAGTGAGAGGTCCAGTGAATTAAATTATATTTAATTCACAAGTAGTAATCAATCAGGTAACTGATAATTCGCTATAAACAGTTTTTGCATGTCATTTCTAAGGAAGGTCTAGTTGAGTTTGAGGTTAAAGGGAAGATAACTATCAGTTATACTATTAACAAATTGTACAGGTCATGCATGAGATCACTAGCAAGCCAATGAAGCATTTCCCAATCATTAATTGGGAATTTCCTAATTAATAGGGGCTCAGTTAGCCCAAGAATGCGTAAACAAGGTTGGGAAAACAGGGGCTAAGAATTGGTTAAGTATTGGACCGATTTTGCCTAGATCAGAGTGAGAGAGTGAGCAGAGTGCAGATGTTTCTTAGTGGAGGAATATCATTGTATTGTTTGATGGTATTGACTTAATGAAATATACAAATAGCAAGGTTTTGAGCAGTTGCTTTCCTCAGATACATCTTTTTTTGTGTGATTGATAATTTCTTCCTCTTACTTGTTGTGTGTTTGTGCGATCAAATTTTGTTTCCACAAATTGTAGAGGATTCGGTATTTTGTTTTAGTACATTACAGGATTAGGTTGAATCCCTTGGTTATATTTTCTACATTTTTATTCTATATTTTCTAATTTAAAATAATAATATTCCATACTTTTAAAAATTTAGAATTAACAAATAAATTCATAAACCACATAATAAATTAAATTCATATGATAACCCAAAATAAATATTAAAGTCATAAACAACCCAAAAAATTGGTTTAGATATTGAAGTGATCATATTTAAAAAAAATAATAATAATTTTTAGGGAACTAAAATATTTCATGCAAATTTTCAAGAAAGTAACATTTTTTATCACTTAAAATATTTTTCCTTGGATGTGATGATGACATTTGGGGTTGTGACAACCATCACATGTCACTTGGCCACCAAATTGTGCAACACCTTATGACCCATTAATGTTACAACTAGTGAAGTTGAAAACAATGATAGTTTGGGGTGTACATTGATCTGGGATGAGCACAGGCTCATCCAAAATCTTTTGCAATAAGGCATTAGCATGCTAAGATATAATGACGATGAGCAGATCATGGGTGAAGATGTCAGTGTAAAGAGGTACCAAGGGAATTAATCCTTTCTCATGAATGAGATTCAACAAAGGTTATACAATGCAAAATCAATAGTTGTTCCATCACCTTCAAGCATACTTCAATCATCATAAATTTCTCTACCTAATCTAGGTTCTCTAGGTGTTGGATGGTCTCAAGCCACTAAGCCTTAGAGGATGATAATAGTTGTGATGGGCATGTTTGATGACTATGAGACGGGTTCATTATGTTGTCTTGTTTACATTAGATTCTTGCATACAATTAGCGATTGTATTCATGATTACGCCATGATGATGATTTAGCATATGCAATTATATCAATGAATAACATTATGAATAGAAATTACTAAATATTATTGTGTGGTAGGAGACCAACTGGATTCACTTCCATGTGATGAGTTAACAACCTCTGGTTTGATTTTAACTGCATATTATTCTCTCAAAATTTAAAGCTCAATTTAAATTGTTGTTGTGAATATTAATGACATGCTAGTTGGTTGCAGGCATAGGGAAGTTACTTGGTTGAACTAGTCTCACATGGGTGATGGGTCTGTATAGATAAATGGAACTTTATAGGAGGGGTGGGACAATGTTCCTGATTCCACCCACTAGCACTCTCGTTGTGACTTGGGCTGGAAGTATTGTGATACCTTCGCCTTGAAGATCACGATGTTGTGGGGGCAGGCCCTAGATTGGGTTGGTCACGAATATTTTATAGGGCTGCGCATCGAAACAGATTCTTCAATCCCTAGAACCATTAGTCTCACTATAGAGGGAAGTGTAGGAGAAGATAATGGTCTCCATCGCCGCACCTAGTTCTTCCCCTCGTAGTCACTAGATGTTTAAAGAGCAAGCGACATGCTACCCTTAGAAATTCAATGGGAATTTTTTGAAGGACACAACCAACTTGGCACCCTTGGCATCAAGAAAGAACAGATTGGTGTGACACACTTGTAACTTCAAAGTGAAGTTCTTGAAGGGCACGACCGACTTGGCACCCTCATCATAAAAAAGAAACCGCTGAAATATAGTTAAGATAAGGCAATCATAACAATTCACATAATGAAGTAAGTGTGATTTTAAAACCAAGTAAAGTAAATCTTGGAGTAAAGGGGGATTAGGAGGAAATAAAAGATTGGACCAATTAAGAACTCTACCCTTCCCACATTTGGAAAATATTAGGTAGAGAATGTGCATATAAATAAAATCCAAAGTACAAAAGGTTTTAATAAGCAAAGGGGAGAAAAGGGCATAAAGTTAATTAGGAAAATTACTCTTAGAATAGTCTAGCCTCATTAAGAAAAGAGGGTGGAGAATGAAAATAAAAATTAATAGGGAGTCATTTTGGTGTGAGCAAAATTAATATTTTTGAATAAGAATTTAAGTAAAATAAATTAGGAGAGACTTGGTGAGAGGGTGACACATGGGTGGGTGAATAATCAAAACTTTAAATTAATAAAAATAGTTATTTTGCATCAAGTGCCAAGTGTCCCCTATGAAGTATCATATAAAATAAGGAGAAAGATATGGGTGGAGGGATCTTTGCGGGCCCTATTGTTGGATGGATGAGATAATGCTATTGTCTTGACTACAAAGACTTTAGTGAGTTTGGTGAGGTGGAGGTGATCAGAGAGGGAGCTCTTGAGCTAGGAGTGATTGCCTCCATCGGCTAGTATTTCTTCTTCTACTTACAACCACATTACATCTCAAGGGTATGTGGGGAAGAAGAGTACCCAAGGAGTAGGCTAGGAGGTCAATCGGCGAGTCACCAACATTCTGTCAGGACACATTATCCTTCATAGATGGATGCAGACAACAATATGGGAGTACAAGCAGCAACAAAGCAAAGAATCAAAACCCCACTCCTTTGGTGAACGATAACTTGTGTATTCATAAAGTTTGTTATATGATTATTGATGTATTTTTAATGACCATATTATAAAAGTGAATGCTATGATGGTTGAATTGTAATATATGGTTATTGACGATGTATCTCAAATTTAGGTGTTTTCAATATTTATGTACTCTTAATTAATATGCAACTTCATAAAGGATGTGGTTAGCAATTGACTAGTATAAAATGGATTGCCTAATTTTTTCAATGTTGTGCATCTTAAATTATATCACTTCGTATTTGGTTGAGTATGAGATGGTTCCTATATCTAGAACTTGTTTCCTTAAAAAAAAATGGTGTCATAGGGAAGGTCCCTACATACATCAAATAGAGAGGGGATAACCTACTCCAACTTAGTCTTCCAAGTCAAATTCCTTTAACACCAATGTTTGCACAAAAACATAATGAAAAAGTGAAATACACAAGAAGAGGTAAGCAAGAGCTCAGCACCTCCTCAAAGAAGAATTATGCTTGGGTGCATTCAAATTATACAACCGAAATTGAAAGACAAGTCTTCTCTAGCATCTTTAATTTAGCCATAAATTTTCCTTCTTATGTTAATATAAATGCTAATTTAGCCATAGATTTTCCTTGTGTTAATATAAATGCTAATTTAGCTATAAATTTTCCTTCGTGTGTTAATATGGTTTTTAACATGTTAACTTAACACTCAATATAATTATATTAATACAATTCAAACTCATATTACATTTTTATTAAAAACAACAAACATTTTCACACACACATATATTAAACCATGAATTTGTGGCAAACAACAAGCATATATATTTATGCTAATTAAATCATGAATTTAATTTTTTGATAAACCTTTTACAAAAAAAATTAAAATAATAATAATATTTGATAAAATTGAACATATATTTATTTTTATTTTTAATTATTTATTATTCTTATTATTCTTATTTAATTTACATGCATTGATATCTATTTTTAAAATTTTATCAATATTAAAAAACAAGTTTTTAAAAAACTAAATAAATCTATTTCACTTAAAAATATAATATTTAAGTTAATTGAAATAAATAAATTACTTTAATTGAAAAAAATACTTATCTCGTCTACAATCTGTTGATGTTATAATATTAATATTAAAGAAAAAAATACTTATCTAGTCTACAATTTGTTGATGCTATAATATTAATATTAAAAAAAAACATATAACTATTTAATTGGAAAAAATACTTATCTCGTCTACAATATGTTGAAGCTATAATAATGTTAATATTAATAAAAAAACATATAACTATTTTTCATTATCTTAATATTTAATTAAAAATAATCATATACCTCATATTTAATAAAAAAATAATCATAATTTTTTTTACTAAAATATCTTTTAAATATAAATTTTAAAATATACGAAAATCCAATTATTCCCTCTATACTGTTTTACTCCATTTCTTTCCCCTTAAAAGACAATTTATATTACAACCACGCATGGTTATACTTTAGTCTGTCTTGGTTTAAATTGCGATTTGATAACTTTAATCTCTATATTCTATGTCCACATGGTTCTGCTTCAGCCTCTCTTCTACACTCGATGGCACCTAAAGTTTGTTACACCTTTCAATGGATACCAATTGAAGCCTTGGAAGACCACAAAGGCCTTCTATACTTCTCAAATTATCACAGGCGATCAACCTCAAGTGTTGAAGCATTGGAAGACCAAAAAGGCCTTCTATACTTCTCAGATTATAACACCTATCCAATGTGACATATATGAGTTCCTTTGGTAATGTTCCAACCTCCGCCAGATTTATACACTCCTCTAAGATTAAATCTTTAAGGTTGGGGTATACAACGTTATCATAGAATACCTCTGATGTGTGGATTATGGGGCAACCAGCCACTTTCAACCAAATCAACTCACTCGACCGTTCAACTGAAGCCGATAAACACTTCAATTCCCCGCGAAACTCCAGACGCAAATCCTTAAAGTTCCGTAAGTCACCCAACGAAGGCATCACCTTCTCCAGCAATCCACCGTTTCCTATCCACAGAACTTTTAAATCACTGGGGAGTGCCCTCGGCAATTCTTTCTTGAAATTTGTGTCTGTCAACTTCAATACTTTTAGGGACCTTTGATTATTAGGTATAGAATGTGCATATAAATAAAATCCAAAGTACATAAGGTTTTAATAAGAAAAGGGGAGAAAGGGGAATAAATTTAATTAGGAACATTACTCCTAGAATAGTCCAGCCTCATTAAGAAAATAGGGTGGAGAATGAAAATAAAAATTAATAGGGAGTCATTTTGGTGTGAGGAAAATTATTATTTTTGAATAAGAATTTAAGTAAAAGAAATTAAGAGAGACTTGGTGAGGGGGTGACACATGGGTGGGTGAATAATCAAAACTTTAAATTAATAAAAATAGTTATTTTGCATGAAGTGCCAAGTGTCCCCTATGAAGCCTCATATAAAAGGAGCAAGCTATGGGTGGAGGGATCTTTGTGGGCCCTATTTTTCGATGGATGAGATAATGTTATTGCCTTCACTACAAATACTATAGTGATTTTGGTGAGGTGGAGGTGATCAGAGAGGGAGCTCTTGAGCTAGGAGTGCTCGCCTTCATCGGGTAGTATTTCTTCTTCTACTTACAACCACATTACATCTCGAGGGTTTGTCAAGAAGAAGAGTACCCAAGGAGTAGGCTAGGAGGTCAATCGGCGAGTCACCAACATTTCGTTGGGACACATTATCTTTCACACTTGGATGTAGATGACAGTAAGGGAGTACAAGTAACAACAAAGCAGAGAATTAAAACCCCACCCCTTGTTGAACAATAACTTTTGTATTCATAAAGCTTGTTATATGATTACCGATGAATTTTTAATGGCCATATTATAAAAGTGAATTTTATGATGGTTGAATTGTAATATATGGTTATTGACGATGTATCTCAAATTTAGGCGTTTTCAATATTCGTGTACTTTTAATTAATATGCAACTTCAAAAAGGATGTGGTTAACGATTGACTAGTATAAAATAGATTTCCTAATTGCTTATTTTTCAATGTTGTACATCTTAAATTGTATCATTTCGTATTTGGTTGAATATGAGATGGTTCCTACATCTAGAACTTGTTTGCTTTAAAAAAATGGCATCATAGGGAAGGTCCCTACATAAGTCAAATAGAGAGGGGATAACCTACTCCAGCTTAGTCTTTGAAATCAAATTCCTTTGACACCAATGTTTGCACAAAGACAAAATGAAAAAATGAAATACACAAGCAGAAGTAAGCAAGAGGCTCATGACCTCCCCAAAGAAGAATTATGTTTTAACTCATTCAAATTATACAACCCAAATTGAAAAGCAAGACTTCTCTAGCATCTTTAATTTAGCCATGGATTTTCCAAGAGGCTCATGATCCCCCAAAAAAAGAATTATCAGCCATGGATTTAGCAACCCAAATTGAAAAGCAAGTATTCTCAAGCATTTTTAATTTAGCCATGGATTTTCCTTCTTGTGTTAATATATATGCTAATTTAACTATAAATCTTTGTTCTTGTTTTAATATGGTTTTTAACAAGTTTAAGTTAACACTCAATATAATTATATTAATACAATTCAAACTCATAATACATTTTTATTATGAACCAAAGACATTTTCACAAACAACAAACATATATATTTATACTAATTAAACCATAAATTTAATTTTTTATAAACTTTTTCCATAAAAATAATAATAATAATAATAATATTTGATAAAATTCAACATATATTTATAATAATAATAATAATAATAATAATAATAATAATTTAATTTACATTAATTTCATATTTAATTTTTAAACATTATCAATATTAAACATATCCATTCTACTTAAAAATATAATATTTCAATTAAACTTTATCAATATTAAAAAATTTTTTTTTAAAAAACTAAACAAATCCATTCTACTTAAAAATATAATATTTCAATTAATTAAAATAAACAAATTACTTTAAATGAAAAAAAATACTTATCTTGTTTACAATCAAGTGATGCTATAATCTTAATATTATAAAAAAACATATAACTATTTTCCATTAACTTAATATTTAATTAGAAAAAACATAACTATTTTTCAGAAAAAAAATAAAATACCTATCTAGTTTACAAAGGGGTGATGCTATAATCTTAATATTAAAAAAAAACAGAAACATATAACTATTTTTCATTATCTTAATCCTTAATTAAAAAAAAACATAAAACTATTTTTCATATTTAATGAAAATATAATCATAAGAAAATTTCAAAAATAATTTTTAAATGTAAATTTTAAAATATATGGAAAGCGAATTATTCACTGTATGCTATTTTACTCCATTTCTTTCCCGCTTAAAAGACAATTTATATTACAACCAGGCATGGTTATACTTTAGTCTGTCTTGTTTTAAATTGCGATTTGAAAACTTTAACGTCTAAATACTCTCACATGGTTCTGCTTCAGCCTCTCTTCTACACTCGGTGGCACCTGAAGTTCGTTACCCCTTTAGATTTACCTGCGATTTGTCTTGCCATAATGTTTCCAATTCACCCCCGACCACTCTCAAAACCCTTAAATTCTTAATAGTAATCCAAGAAGTTAAGTACTTGTAGGGACAATAACGCCAGGAAAGCCATAAGAGATTTGGCGAGCGCATCGGCAAAATACGATCCAACATATTACCTTCAGTCTCAACCAGTTGCAAATTCAAGACATCAAAACCAAGAAAACAATAATGTATATTGTACAGACTATTGCAAAGCTCCATCAAGAAGTTCCCCAACAACTGCTGACTCCACCATTGGTACCATGACCTCGTCTCCAATCGTTCGCTGCTATCCCCTTGAGGAAGCAGTCTGATTCCGCGTGCTTCCATTATAACCTGTTCATGGGGATGCTTGCTATGGTTAAATTTAATTATTTTGAAAATGTAAACCGATGGAGAAGTTGAAAACTGTATACAGATTTCTATGGAAAAAATATAACTATAACTATTTTAAAAGTTTGAATGGTTGACGACTTACAGATGATTGCTGGTGCAGCCAATCATTAATGTTTCCAGTGGCACGCCAAAGACGGCGCGGTGATTGAGTCTCTGCTATTTCTCTTCCCAAATCACGCAGGTGATCATGCATATGTATGACATCTTTATTGTCCACGTTTACTAGGCATTTAAGCTGCAAATTTCTGAACCCCAACGAACCTTGCAGTTTGATCCGTTCCATACTGCTATGGCACTATTCATGTTTTTCCAGGCTATATCTAAAAATATCTGTCGTTCCTCATTGCCAAGTGCATCATAACTAATTTTTAATTTATCCCTTATCTCATTGGGAAGTTCTAATCAGTGAAGTATGGCCTCCCAATCAGATCTGTCGTCATATACAAAGAGAAGTGCCCCAAACACTATTAACGATAGGGGCAATCCATCACATGCCTTTACAAACTTATGTACCAGATCATCAAATCCCCAGAGTGGATAGGGCTGACAGAAGGCATATAAACAAAAGAGCTCTCGCGAATGTTGTTCAGGAAGGCCTGTTAACTTATAAATGCATGGCTTTTTCACCCCTGACCTCTTTAGGACATCTTCATCCCGTGATGTAATCAGAATTAAGCTATCGTGATGTAATATCACATTTCTATCCGGTAAAAGGGCATCTACCTGGTTCACATGATCTATGTCATCTAAAATTAAAAATATTTTAGAAGATGAGAGAAATTGTCTAACCACCTCTGTACCTTGATGAATGTTGTCTATTTGCTGATCCGCATCAAACAAACCCTTCAGAAGTTTACTCTGCAAGGAATGTAATGAGATTCTTGCATTTTCTCTTACATCTGATAAAAAGTAGGAATTGCTGTACTCTGAATGCTTTCTATTGAAAATATTTTTTGCCAAAGTCGTCTTCCCAACTCCGCCAAAGCCAACTATGCCAACAACCTGAACTTCTCCTGTGTGCTGCTGTGCTAATACTGTAGTTTCAAAATCTTCAGTTTTGTCATCTAAACCGGTGGGATTCTTGGCCACATACAGCTGTTTCTTTTCGGCCATTAGTTCCCCCACACGTTTGACAACCTCATCCAGCAACAGACCCTCGTCGCTGGTCATTCAGCCAGAAATACCAAATAATAAGTAATTGGAAGCACAGACAGAGCATCATATGCATATGCATGTTAGGTATACTTATAATTGAAACCGCAGGCAAAGCATCATACACCATGTTACCAATTCATATATACATTATATTGTATCCATACAGAGGAAGTTGAATGTCTCACCCGTTAAACTTGCAGCCTTTCAAATCAAAGCCACTTGTGTCTGCAACAGTAGAAAGAGCATTTCTCCAGTTTTGAAGAGTGGCAGAGTCATATCGTGGCTTCTCTTCATCAGTTTGAGGGTCGACTGTTGTCTTCATTTGGAGTTGGTTGAGGGCCTCAACATACACTCCTTTTTTCTTCTGATCTGTCCACCTGAGGTCAGCAGGGTCGACCTTGTAAAATATAGGAATAATAGGAGCCCTGGATTCAAGCATGAGCACAAGTTCATCTAGACACCATTGGGATTGCGCATAGGTGGGCGAAAAGATGGCCACATGGACCGAGGCACATCGGATAGCGCCGACTATTTGGGAAGGAAAATTGGATCCCACTTCCAATTCTTCTTGGCCTAAAAAGGGTCTGAATCCATGTTCAAGAAGACGACGGTACAGATAACTAGCGAAGGTCTTCTTGGTGTCGGGGCCACGGTGGTTGATAAACACACCGTAGCTGCCACTGTTGATGGAAGGAGCAGCAGTGGAGGAGGAGGCGCCAGAAGCGTCCATCGATGATGTTGATCAATTTGAATTTCAGAGTGCGTTTTAGGAAACGAGGATGGAGGCGTTGGGTATGTGAATGCCAAATGGTTATAGAAAGTGGGAAACTGTGAAAACTGAAGCGACAGAGACTCGAAATGCGAGGGTGGAAATGAATTGAAGAGGCTTGTATGTTAAAATATATAATTACTTCCTCATGCAGAAGTTAGACAAATAGTTAAGTGGAATTAGTTGAGTTGAGTTACAGTTAGATTTGGTGAGTGAGTTAAAGAGTGAGTTAAGCAAGTTGATCAAGTTCAGTTATGTGTGAGAGAGTGTGCATGTCAATTAGATTAAATACCTTTCATGGGTTCATTGTTTTAAGAGAGTTTTTATGATTCAGAGTTTTATGATTAATTGAAGAGTCGCAGCTCATTGTTCGTGTGTGAAATATTCACGTTATTTGTGTGATTGAATCCTCTGCCTTTCCAACAGATTGGTATCAGAGCTGAGGAAGGATCAGAGATCCGTGGGCAAGCAAAGCCAGTAAGGAGGCCAAAAGCAAAAGGCCGTAATTTTTTTTTACACAAAAAAAAAAAAACCCGAAGAGAGGTCCGCACGTCTTCAGTGCATCACCTGCGGACCCGACCGCAACCTCTCCCAAAAGGAACTGCGGACATTCGACAAACTTGCAAATTTGCAAAAATTCGGGTTTAGACCACAATTTTCCTTCATCGGGGGTGCGGAACCCTTTTCAATAAAAATTACACAACGAACGGCAGCAAGGTTAAAAAAAGGCCGTGTTGAACAAGTCAACACGTTGGTTAACTGCAATACGTGAGCTTTAATTTTGAAAAGGTACATCTGTGTGACATATTTGTTTTTTTGGGAAATCCACAAACAAATACGTGGATGTGGATGAGCCTTTTTATTTATTAAAAGGATCTACATAGTTGGCATACGAGGGCTTTAATCACAAGTATATGTTTTTTAGATTTTTTATATAAAGGTTCTTCTTATAAATATTTTTTATATATAACAAAAAAAATCAAAGGCCTTTTTATAATGTTTTTTATAAAATTTTATAAAAATACAAAGGAATAATTTTTATATAAAACCTAGGGTTTGGGTTTTAATGAGAGATTTAAAAAAAAAAGAAAAAAAGAGCTTTGCAAAGCTTTCATAAAAGAGAGAAATTTAGGGTTTTTTGTCAGAGATAAATTTTTTTTGAGGCACGATGGCCACATCAAGTTTTTAGCCACAACTTCCATCTTTCAATGGGAAAGATTACGATATGTGGGCTATTAAAATGGAGACTATGCTCAAAGTGCATGATGTATGGGATCATGTCAAGTATGGGTTTGCAGAACCTCAAGATGATGTAGAAGAACGCGCCCTCTGTAATGCAGAGAGGGAACAATGGAAGAAAGATAAGAAGAAGAATGTGCAAGCGTTGCTTCTTATCTAGCAGGGAGTCGATCGAGCCGTGTTCCAGAAGATCATGATAACCTCGTCAGCAAAGGAGGCATGGGACACCTTGGCGACAAGCTAATGAACCTTGCCAGTTTGAAACGAGGATGGAGGCGGCGTTGGGTATGTGAATGCCAAATGGTTATAGAAATAGAAAGTGGGAAACTCTGAAAACCCAAGCGACTGAGACTCGAAATGCGATGGTGGAAATGAATTCAAGAGACTACCAGAAAATGTGGAGAGGATTGTAAGGGGAGAAAAGTTGGAGTCCGGAGATATATAGATCCTCGTTCTGCCAGATGCTTGCACCACCACTAAAAAATAAAATATTTTCACTTTAGCACACCAGTAGTAGGCGCACCGATGAACCTCGTGGGATTTCATAAATTGCGCGTGGGGTCCACACAGTTGATGGTTTACAGCGAATCTTTCTCACTTGCGCGTGGGGTCCACACGGTGAATGGCTTACAGCGAATCTTTCTCTTAGTGCGTGTGGGGTCCACACTTGTTTAACTTTCATGTTTTTTTCCTGAACTTGCATTGTAATCTCATTCCGTGGGGTTTAACTTTCATGTTTTTTTGTTTTTCTAACAAATAACTTTTAAGTTTCGTGTTTCTTTCCGATAGAGAATTTTCACATCACTTTATTGCATGTAATGAAACTTCGACACGTATCCTCCATTCAAAAGGGAAGATTCTCTGCTTGCAAGAAAAGCTGAACCTCATAAAATGGCCAACTGTAAAGCAGACATGAAATTGACGTTCCACTAACTCTGCTACCTCATAAAATGGCTAGCTGTAAAGTAGACTTGAAATTGACTCAGGTCAGTTTCTCCACATTTATCTTCTTTTCATGTGTTCAAGTCGGCAAAACCCTCACCTCCCGACACCTGTAACGAATCGAAACAATATTATTATGTGATATCGTCGTTGTCCTTCAAGAGCTTTTGTTTGAACCAGCGTTAAGTAATATAGTTATGGTCTTGAAATAGCTTTATACTAGCGATGTAGTTATGGTCTTGAAATAGCTTTATACTATCAATTGAACCGGGGGCTGTGAATTATGTTCTGTTACAGGTAAGGTTATATAAATTTTCTTGGAATTACAGCTTTCATGCTAGGTTATATAAATTTTCTTGTAATTACAGCTTTCATGCTATATTTATTACATGGACCTTATTTAATTGAGATGGTCTCAGTATATAGCAACTTATTTATGTACTTATGGGGTTAGGGTAAGATTTTAACATGTCATCACAATCTCAACCTGCCATAGCATAAAAAGTCATTCATTCAATAAGATAACATCATACATTTTATCACATTATAATCATCAAAAATCATAAAACAAAGAGAAACACAACCCAGTCTATGACAACACAATGTATAGTGAGAAAAACCTCGAGATGAGGGTAAAAAGACACCCTCAATTATAGATAATTAGACCTATCTCAACCAATCTATTGTAATTCTCATAAAAAAACCCATAATTTTTACAACAATGACTTCTCCCAATAGCATCAAAACATATATGGCTATCTTACTACCGATTACAATATATCATATCCTCTCCTACAAAAACATTACATTACATATATCTCCCCCAATTACCTTTCTATTTCTAATATATATGTTGACAATAGACATATCAGACTAACAAGAAAGCCTTATTTTAGACTGGTATTATTAAATTAGATATTTATAGTAGGTGGAGTTCAATATATTATTTATAATTTGAGAAGGTAGAAAAAGGAGGACAGCAAGCCGTTTTCTTCAACAAACTGTATATCGTGAGCAATCATATCTTTGGTGTAACTATGAAAATATTATCAGGGTGGAAGATCAATCTTTCATTCTTTTATCTTGATTAAATTGAAGACCCGCACGGAAAAATCGATGTGATATACTATTTATCAACAATATTATACTGGAAAAGGAAAAGTTATAAAGAAAGTGATACAGCAAGAATCATTAAAAAAAAAAAAGAACTAAATGATTTGATCGTATTCCAGTCAGCATAGATGCTTTCTATTTATTATGTAGAACTGAGATTATCTAATTTGGAGCGTGGACAGGCATTACTGAAGATGATATTCTGAACTCTGGGGATAATGATAAATCTGGTTTAATCAAAATTATAATGAGTCATATATGATTTAATTATGAGCGGGACGAAAATTTGGCATCGTGTACTGCCGATTGAATCTCTCCTGTGAAATTATATAATTGCAATTTTTTACCGTGCAATCTGATTGTGGCAGGCATTTGATGTCGATCTATAACATGTAATTTTGTTTCTTTGTTGATTCTCTGTGTACATCGCCGGAATTGTATAATTCACAACATTGAAGTGAAGTATCATTTTGTTCACGATCAAGTTGAAAAAGGCAACGCTATGGAGAGGGGTAGCTCTGTGAGACAAGAAAAGGTATCACATATGTAATGATGAAGGTTTGCAAGAACAGCTTCAACTTGATAGCGGATGCAGTTTGACTCCATAACATTTTAATAATTTGGCTATGTGGGAATATTAGCGGTATTGAGTAATTTACATTGGAATAGGATTATGAGAACCGATCGTTTGAATAGACTCCAGAAATGAAACAACTTGTAAAGCCAAACATCGTGCCTATGTGTAAGTAGTTTAGCAAGTATATGAATCAGAATTTTTTTTTGATAAAACTCTCATTTCCAATCAAGTCTGCTGTGTATACCTCTGTTTTCCTCCAGTTTGCTATGTTCGGCTGTTGTCTTAGAATTGCCTGACCTGAATATATTTTCCTTTTAATATTTCAGGACCCTGAGATTACAGGCGTTGATGACCACCGATGACACATATATAATTTTTTACATTAGTCTATATTAGCATTGCACTTAGAGAAACAGGCTGCATTCTACAGTCTCAGTGGGGATACGGTGATCCATCAATTCTGCGTGTCACAGTATATTGAATCTAGATGATGAATTGTGTTTGAATATGAACATAGCACAAATTGTCGAAACCTGCATCCAAATGGGGAATCTTTATGTGGATGGCAAATTTTTGAAATATCTCAGAATCTGATGAACAAGTGACCTGTCTCTGACCGTCAGATTTCGGGATATTCACAGAATTTGCAATCAACATAAGTTCAGTATATCAAATGTGCCTCGAGATTGTAACCTTCGAGGGTTGCATCTCCAAACCTCATAGGTCTTCCCAGTGGCCAACATATCAAACAGTGGAACACAAAATATGCAATCCAACCTGACAAACCTCGAGGTACATATCGGTCAGGGATAGATGGTATTTTCTTATACCAGCATAAATCCTTCGCTCTTCGAGCTACCAAGTCACCAAAGTAAAGGCCAACCAAAGAAACCACAACAAAAAAACGGAATTATAGGAATAAAATCCATGCATTTCCCTCGTAACTCTCGAGCTACTAAGCACCAAGTGCAGGCCAACCAAAAAAACCCCAACAAAAACATGAATGATAAGAATAAAAGTCGTACCTTTCGTTTCAAGATACATATATACGAAGTCCAAGTTTGAAGAAGGAAATTAAATGCGTCGTTCCTTTCATCTTGTCTGCATATTTAATAAAAGAACAGAAAGACTCTTGGAATTCATGAATAAGAACTTCCAGCCAGAAGATGAGAAAACGTTCATTGCAGTAATTTGTCAGGATTTTACTATAGGAACTCCCAAAAAGAAACAACAGACCTTACATATTCCTTATACAAAAAATATGTTGCTTTTTCAGAAAGAAAAAATGCTGTTTTATATTATGGAAAATAAAAAAGGAAACAGTACATAATACAACATAAGAAGTGAAGGAGTAATCACTTCCAAATTGTGCAACATTGCTTCTGAAACAAAAGCTATTGTGATCTGGCAACATACCCATCACCTGAGACTCATAATCAGCAAGGAGTCGATGATAATGTCTAAAAAATCCCCCAAATGCCACTTGGAAATGTCAGCATGGAGATAAAGAGAAACATATACATGTCTTGGGGACAGTCCCACAGCCAAGAAGTGAACCCATATCCACCAAATCGAAAAAAAAACAGAAGTGGAGGACCAGACAAATCTGTAGATATGAACCCACAACATTCGCGACAACAAGAACCAACAAGAACCACTTCTTCGATAAGCAAAAATGTCTCTCGGCATTACACAAGCAGCAGCATATGAAAGGGCATATGGACAGGCAGAAAACACCTGATAGAATCATATAAAGCCCTCTAGTGAGGTTGCTTGTCATATCATTATTTTCCATATGCAGGAGCTAGAGAATGAGATATTAAATTTTCTCCATTTACTAGCGCAATATCGTTTAGCTGAGCCATAACATAGCACGACAATAAAACCATATGTCGCGTGTAAATATAGAGTTGAATTTCCCATTTCCTTGATCTTTGAATGCAATGAATGCCGGAGGTCATAGACGATATAGCTATTTCATTTGAAATTGCGGATTCAATTATTGCTCTGTTCAAGGAAAAATCATTTGTATTTTCGCAGAGCTGCCAAGAAAATCCATAAAAATTTGGGCTCAAGGGCTTGAAGGAGTTCAAGATGGGCACTGACATTTTCAAGGCCGCCTCCCTCGAAGCGTAGAAAATTTCATATTTCTTCATAACGAGACACGACGGCCAGTTGTTGCTGTCTAACTCTGTGGAAGGACTTTGAGTTGAGGGGAGCGGGACTTGGGACATGAGCACAGAGAGGCAGTGGTGCAGCTAGGAGTCAGGCAAAGGTGCGACACAGCACTATAGAGCTTCAGGGCACAGAAAAATGGAAAGGAAAATAAGTCTGTAAGTGTAGATGAATGTGAGAGTGATGCAAAAGTAACACTAAAAACAAAAATGTGGGTATGTGGAATTATGGGGGCTAAAGTATTGGTAAGGTAAAGCTTTGCAAGTGGGTAAAAGTGCATTTATAGAATCTGTAATATATCATATTTTTTTCTATCACCCGAACTCATAAATAAACTAGAAGTAATATTCGAGGAGACATTACTGCGATATTCTACCATTTTCTCTAAACAACATCTTGGAGATTATTATGAGAAGCTATTTGGATGTGGGAGAAAAAAAAGCAATTGAAAACACATTTCATTGGGTGCTCGAAAGCCCTAAACAAATTAGTTGGTGTCCTTCTTTATACAGTTAAGGAATCTCTGAGTATTTTTGTCATGTTGTGATTTTGGATGGGGGACAAGTGGTTGTGCTCTCATTCTTGTTTTAAAGTTTAGAAAATGAAGCTTGGAGGACTAGATAGGTTGAAAAGGCCAACAATTTGTTTTGAAACAAAACATTGAAATTTTGAAAACTTCGATGCTTAATATGCACCAATCTTCTTCAAGCACTTCAGATTTGGAAAGAAAAATTCCTCACCATATTTCAAAGTTTTGCAACTCTGAAAAGTAAATAAACATCTTTGCATTATGAAACTGTTTTGAAGCATAAGCTATTATGCCATCTCCGTTGGCATGTTAATCGTTTCATTGTGCAATGTCTTTATTATCCTCGATCCAAACATGTTCAGTCAATCTGTGTGTTGCTCCATTTATCATTGCAGTTTAAGAAAACCTCAAACGACTCCGGAAACTTCTCATAGGTTACTTGTTCTTTGGTACATGCCAGGAGAAACAATTTGCCACATAATTAGTGTTGAAATAGAACCCCTTATCTTTAAAGCCTCGATTAGGGGTCGGCAAGTTTTGAACCAAAGGAAGGCAAATCTCGTTAGAAAACCATGAACCCCTGGTTTGCCCGGTCACCACATAGTGGTTGCAACGAACAATGTTAACTAAGGCGAATGTTAAGGGGATGAACATGAGCCTCATTAAACAATATTTTAGTCCAACACATGGAGGAATCAATTTGCGCGAGAAGGATGACTTGGGTCAGAGCCAACAAATTGGCTACCCTAATCCCCCCACCCAGTCATTCCTACCGATACGGAAGAGGTGCAAAAGCAAATCGAGGAATGGAAAATATCGTTCCAAACTACACCTTATTTTCTCTTTGGGTAGAATGAACATCGATTTGTTTGTCTGCAAAAAACCAAAAGGCAATATTAGCAATATATAATTGTTTCAGAATGCCTCATTGTTGTGGGAACATAATCAGCAAAGAGAAGAATCTCATAAACAAAAAAAAAAGTAACCTAGAAGCCAAGGCCCGGAATCTGGCCTCTAATCTAGAGATTTTGGATCGCAAATGTAGATTCAGAGACGGCTGCAACCAGTGCCATGAAAAGGGATAACCTAGTGTACACTTCATTTACTGTAAAGTCATATGCAATGTTCACTGAAAACCAGTGTGCCTCGTTCTTTCCCACAAGAGAATTATGTGCATTATTAGGTTTTTTAGCATTCAGCTGAGAGCCACCAATAGTCCCCATAAGTACATAGGCCATCCTTGAAATGATGGAATCGATTTGTATCCCTTACAATGATCTCCTGCCCAACAATCTGAGTTATGAACTTAGATGATGTGTAGCAGTAACCACATACATGAAGGTTTTTAAAAATTATAATAGGAGTACATGGATGTGTGCTAATCAGACCAAAGAAATGACTAGCTTCTCACTTTGGTGGAATGAGAGTGTTCCTTTTGCTCCTGCTCTACATATTGTAGCACAAAGTTTGTGTCAGGAACATACCTTCCACCAACTTTCATTTGACTACTCAATCTCTCCCTGCATTGCATAAATTGTGTGTCTGTGTAGGTGTGACTTATCTTCTGCAACAAACACATGGACATGGTTCTGACCTAAATCTGTTGTGTGTGACTCCTTTTCCCATCACACTCTCTTCATCAATTTTCTCACCTTTTCTACATCAACCCATCTTCAACTGCAACATAAATATTTGATAATAACACATATGTTCCAGAGTCTTGTGGTTCCAACTCAAGAAGACATTCTGCCACATGCATTCCTACTTCCATGTTGCCATAAATTCTCCCAGAGACATGAGATTTTTTCATACAAAGCTCCAGGATTTAAGGGCATTTTATTTATAAAGTCCCCTGCCTCATCAAGATGGACAACACAGCCAAGGAGGTCAGCCATGCAGACACAATATTGCATTATGCGGATAACATTATAATCAACACTGCGTTTGAAAAAAAAAAAACATTATAATCAACATTCATGGAAGGATAAGTATTAACGACTTATTCCACAAGGCCAACATGGTTACATGCAGAAAGGACACCCACAAATGTACTATGGTTAGGTTTCATGTCTTCCTCTTTCATCCTTCAAAAAGTTGGAGGCTTCATTACCATACTCATGTTGGGCATATCACAAAGATCATTGCAGTTGATGACACAACAATGCGTTCAGGAAGAGTGCATAAAATTGTATATGAATCCTTTGTGCTTTTACATTCACTGTACATGTCAACGAAGCACACAACGAAGCATCTGACTTAATTCCAGTTTTTACTGTGTATGCATGACCATGTTTCCTGTTCCAACACAGCTAAACCTGCACATGCCCTAAAAAGGCTGGTGAACGTGAACTGATTTGGCATGTCACCATATTTCCACATGTGGCAGAAAACTCAATTACCTTCTTCTTGCCTGTGCTGCTAGCATGTTCGACAATCATTGTAGTCCATAAGACAATATTTTCTTCAGAATTTTCACAAATACATGACGTGCATCTTCTAGTTTCACATTTCCAGATACACATATCAACAAGGAGACTATTACAAAAATTATCTCGCTCCAATCATGTTCTAAAATTGTAGGCATGAACCTGCTTTCCAACTCTGAGTGTGTTAAGTCTAGTACATGTCTAAGAACCATCGACTACTAAAGGTGAACTCGTTCTTCATATATGGGTGTCCTTCGTGGAAAGTTCCAAAGTCGTGTCACCATCCCCATTAAGTGTGCAACCTGCTGTGTACATTCCATGATAGAAAACCTTGCATCGACATTCAAACAAACACTTGATGTGCAAAGACCATCCTCCCATTTTAGCATACATTAGTAATTAGGGCATTACCTACAGACACATAAGGCTCGGAAATTCTTTTATGACATGGGCATGGATTTACTCACCCTCTTTCAAAGCTTCTAGAATTGACACCAGACACTAAGAAGGTTGTGGTAGCAAGTGAACTCATTGCCATTAATGCTTGTCCATTGCATCTGTTTCACTAGATTGATTCGTTGGGAAGTGGTGATTTTTTTAAATTCCTCCGTGGATTGAAAATTGTACTCGATAAAGATCCAGAAAAAGTGTTCCAGATCGAGCATATTTATAGTTTACAGATCCAAAGCCAGAAGATACCGAATGAACGGTTGGATGAAACGAGGACGTACTGTGGCGCTTCTTAATTGATTGACAATATCTAATTGGATATTATAGCGCTTGATTCGAAGAGTCGACCAGAAGCTTGAGAGGCATATGTGACATTTCGAAGAGAAGATTCGTTGTTCAAATAAACCCGACATAGGAAGAGAGATCGACCCACACCTGCATATAACCTGGAGGAATAAATCATTGATAACTTGAGTGCTCGTTGTTCAAATCAACTTGACATGAAGGAGAGAGCTCGACCCGCCTGCACATATAACCTGGAGAAGAAATTAGTGCTCACTGTTCAAATCAGCCTGACACATAAACAGAGGCTCGACCCACTTGCATATAACCAAATCAAGTGCTTGCTGGTCTTCCATTCATGAATGATATATTGTTCCATCCAATCCCACATCGCCAAGGAAAAGTGAATCCCCCACCAAGATGTACACAATTTCATGTGATTTGATTCAATTGGTCAACATACTGAGGTGACACTGTTGAGATTCGTACCTATTGAGGATGACGAATATCAATAGTGTTACCAAAGCAAAAACTCACTATAAAATGCTTATCAACATAATTAAGGAAAATGAAAATTAAAAATGTGGTAGTCTTCCGTTTGCAAATTGATTTGAGTATGAAATTCCTGTAAAATTTTTGTATATCTACGTTACAATGGTCAAATTTCAGGATCTTGGGTGCCCAGGAAGGGTTTTTGATGGTGTTGAATCCATTTCATAAACAAACAAATTATTCAAACACATTTTTGTATAACTAGGCTACAATTGTAAAACTTCAAGATCTTGGGTTCCCGAGGGTTTTTGATGGTCTTTGAATCCATTTCCCACTATAAAAAACATGATTCAAACACATTTTTGTATATCTGAGTTACAAGCTTATCAAACTTCAAATTTTGGGTGCCCCATAGGTTTTTTATTTGTTGAATCCATTTTCCACCATCAAAAACATGATTCAGAAACACTACTCTTTGCTAGATTTTTTTTGAAAAAATGCATGATTTAACCACTTTTTGACACTTTTGACCATTTGGGCAATTCTGCGACCTCGATAGATGACACCATTAAAAATCAATCGAAAATATTGGTGGAGTATATAACATTTTTTAAAATTAAAATTCTATACATTTGAAGAATAAAGGAAATTTTCATATGATCTTGTGTTTGTCATTATTTTATATTTTTTTAACTAATTATTAATCACTTTATTCCATTATTAAAAAAAAAAAAACTATTTTTCTTTGAAAGAATATTCGATTTTCTCTCTTTATATTAATTCAAAAGACGAATTATTATAATTTCTGTAACACATTTATATCTTTATGGAGTTCATGTATGCATGTACTACTTGTTTATTGAAATTACATTTTAGTAATGAGAATTAGTGGTTGTATGGGTGAATTATTTTCTTGTTATGAGAGGACCAATTGCAAATAGAACCAACCTAGATTCATTTTAATTCTAGATTTGCAAATCTTGACGATGTGGTCCAATGGTTGGGTGGGAGTTTGGGTCCCACGGGTCATGTGGTCCAATCTTGGGTAGGACTATGTGTGATGAGAGCTACTCGAGGCACTATTTATTTAGTTAAAAAAATAAAATTACTTTGGATCTACCAAGCCACCGAAAAGGTTCAAATCCCTTTTCACTCTAAAAAGAGTTTTCATCTCAAAGATATTTGAGATCTCTCACGCTTAGTGAATCCAAAATTAATATGGATCTGGTTGGTTAATTTAATTTAATTTAATTTTTTATTTGATGGATGCGGACTGCGTGCCATTTTATGTTACTTTGACCCGGTCAAAATGTTTAGAGGACACCACAGCATCTCTGCATAATGGCTGAAAAGCTTTATATGGCGATTTCTTTTAACTTTATATTATTTTTTAACTAAGTTCGCATGTAAATATTTTACAACCATTTACTACAATGTAAATGTTTTTTAATTTTTATTTAATTTGACCCAGTCAAAATGTTTAGAAAGACACCACAACATCTTTGCATACTATTGTGAAACGCCTATGTGGAAATTTCTTCTGTTTTGTTATTTTCTAACCAAGTCCACAAATGTTTACACAAACACACCACAACATCTATCTCATTGAAAGATGGTGCAACGAAAATTGCATGTCACGTGCTAAATATTTCGTTTCGAATATTCCTACAAAAAGGGTACAGGTTGTTTGACTCATAGGATTACACAAACTGTTTATGGTACGGAACACCAGGGAAATATTTCACCGGACGAGCCTAAATATTTCATGCGAATATTCCTACAAGAGGAGAGTGGTTGTGGCTCACACAGTTACTGAAACAATACACACGGAACATGAAGGGACAACAAATAGAAAATGATGCTAAAAGATACAAAATTTTTAGGCTCCAAGGAAAATTTGAAGGGTGGAAAATTATTTGAGTTTAGAAACGTTAGTGAATCTTAGTCTAATATGTAAACTAGAAAATGTTTGGTGATATGTTTATGTAAAAATATTCAAATTTTCATGTAATTTCATATAGACTATAAAAATTTGGCCAATTTTAAAGTAAAATGATTTTATGCCATAAAATTTGGTAGATATTTCTTAGAAAAAATGGAAATTGACGAATATTGTTTTGTAAAAAACATGGAAAATTAGCCATGTGAATATTAGCCCCTAAACTTTCCTTAGTTTCGACTTAAGTTGTTTGACTCACAGTTACAAAAAATATCTTACACTCTAGAACACCAATGGACAACAAATAACAAATGATGCTAAAGATGCAAAACTTTCGGCTCATGGGCACAAGATACCAATTTAATTACAAGTTGAAACTAAAAAATTCGGGTCATGGGAATGGGTGTATATTTTGAATCTCCTTTCGAGGAGGTATTTGTTATCACAGTTTCAATTTTTATTTATTACCATGGATATTCTATTAAAAAAGTTGTATGCCACAACGGTTAATCCTCGATCCTCCCAATCCAGTGACAGTCCAACGACAATAATGTATTTCTTTTCGTCTAGTAATAGAACAATTTTTTCTGTTTAAAAAAAATTACGTAACGAGTGATTGAACGGATATTAGGTTGTTGAAACCATCAAATTTGATAGGTGCTTAAGATTTGAAATTCCTACTGAATCCATAGCTTTTTGTTTTATGTTTAATTTTAAAATGTTATAAAATAAAATTAAAATGAAATATTTAGATTTTGAAATAAGTTATGGTTTTGGGAAAAGTTTGGATAAGCCATGGTGATGCGGGAGCATCAGGGGCGTTTTTTGTAAATATGTTAAAGGGTGTGATAATTTTTAATAACTGTTAATTAATTTGAATAAAATAGGAGAAGGTGAGGATTTTTGTAAATATCTTTTTTATTAATAAAAGGATATGAGGAATTTAATTAGTTGAAGGATTTTTAGGGATAAAGATCTATCCTTTAGGGATATTGAGAGATTTAGGGGTTTGTTGAGGAAATTGAAGGGATTGAGCATTTAATTAAATGATTTTTTAAAAATTGTATAAATAGGAGGGGGTTTTGAGAAAAACACATTGAGATTGTGTGAGATTGAGGTACGCGCTTGAGCAATGGTAGCAAGCCTTGACAAATTTATAAAGGCACGATTGTTGAATATTTAATACGAAAAGGTTGTAAGTATTTATTTGCATGTGTTAATGTAAAAAACGACATTTTCGGAATTGTGTGGTTCGATTCATTAAGTGGTGGATTTATTGGTGGATGTTAGAATTTGGGTATGTAAATTATGTTATTGTGATAAGAAAATATGTGCATATAGTATTGGTGTAAGTAGATTTAAATTCAATTTGATGAATCCGAATGACATCGATTATGTAGATACGAAAGACGGAAATCGAATTTCTAATTCGTGTATTAATATCATACTTGAAATGGTAAGTCGATATGTTAAGGATCGATTCAAGTTCAGGTGGGATAATGGATATTCAGCGCATCTTCTTTGTAATCGAGTGGAAAGAAATGAGGCGTATTATAGCACATTGAGTCGGTTGTTGGTGTGAGACCATTATACGAACTTGGTTTTCCCATTTATTATTAATACAAATCTCTGTTAAAAAATTGTTATTTGGAGGCAGATTTGTCGAGATTGATTGGAGGTTACCCTCTTGTGTGTATTGAAATATAGGTATTACATATGAGCCCAGATAAGATGAGAATTTTAATGGAATCGATGGCATAGAATCGATTCACAACGGACGAAGGACTCCGCAAAAAGCGTTGAAGACGATGGTATAATCGAATAGAATTCGATTTAGGTGCAATTACTATTTGGTAAATGAAGGGTCGATGGCATTCGATGGAGCGTTCAAGAAATTAGAAGAAGGTGATTGAAATTCATTCCGAAATTCCAAAGCGGTGAAAAGGATTGAAGACGGATTTTAAAATCAAATCGGCTGACAGAAGCATTGTGCGTATCTTTGTCTAAAAATTTAAAGGTATGCATTCACGTTAAGTTGGTTTATAGGTAAATTGAGTTTGAGAAGATGGGAAATACGTGAATGGGTTTATACAGCAACAAATTTCAAAAAAAGAGAATGTAGAGTGTTGAGCGTACGTGTTGCAAGTTGAATAGGGAAAATGAGATTTGTTGTGTTAATTATTCGTTTAATTCGAATACGGTTGAAGCGGGTACGCATTCTCCGAAATTTGAATCGATTAATAATGAATCGATGATAGAATAGAACAAGAAAGGAAAGAGTGAATAAATGGATCGGTGAGAAGTTGAGGAGTACGAGTGTAGCAAAAATGGCATTGGATATGATGATCCACCGAGTCTATATGGCACGGTGGAAAAGGATCGGCCGGAAAAGATCTTATTTGTTTGATAAATTAAAAGAAGACCATAAATACGAAATTCATGAAGGAGAAAATAGAACTATATCCTCCGGCGGTACCTCAAAAAAGAAAGCTATTCGAGCATCATAGAAATCGACATCTTTTGTTGTACATACAATAAACTCACGAATTAGTATAGCTGATACAAGACATGAATCTCACAGTGGTTCTTCTCTGGTGCCAATCTTGTTATTAGTAGCGACGGAAAGTCAACAAATTGGTAAAGCAACCCAAGCTTCGAAGGAAACTTATAACGGCTTTGAAATAACGGTATTAGTGAAGCCACGAAGAATGAATGCGTTGGACAATTGGTGATTCAGTGTGTAAACGGTAAGTTTGACAATTGTTTGAAGCTTGTAACTTGTTTACCAAGGGCGCATTTAGTTGATTGTGAAGGCAAGTCTTAAAGGTGTATGTAAAGATTTGGTTTTGTATTTGAATGGTTGAACTTTTGTATAAAGTTATGATTTGAGATTTGGGTTTATAAAAGACCTATGAAATGAGAATGATTATGATGAAAGATTTGGGATGATGTGTAATGGTTTCATAACCATTGTTGTTTGAAGCTTCAAAGATGATGGAAATTGCCGTGTATTCGAAAATTGCTGAAGATGAGTGGATCGAAGTTGATATTATATGAGATGGTATTCAAATGATCTTGAACCATATATTGGAAAGCTTGACATGTTGAAATAGGAAAGAGTGAATTTGCAGTAAAAGATGTTTTAATTTGGAATTTCTTTGAGTATGCAATCTTTTATGCATGTTGTGAAGATCTGGTTTTGCGAGCCTCGACTGCGTCATGTTATTGTAACAAAGTCTATTTACTAGTTAATAATATCCATGTTAAAAAATTGGGTTGAATATCCATGATTAAGAATCTTGTTAAAAAAATGTTATAAACTAAACTAAAATAAATAACACAAAAGTTATGATTTTGGGAAAAGTAGTATTGATAAGCCATGATATTGTAACAAAGTCTATTTACAAGTTAATAATGTCCATGGTAAAATGGGGTGAATATCCATAGTTAAGAATCTTGTTATAATATATACTTGTGTAAGTATCAAGTTTTAATTTAAAAATGTTAAAATAAAATTAACATATATATATATATATATATATGAGTTATGGTATTTGGGTATAGTGAGCCTTATTTCCTCGACTATACATTATTAAATGTGGTGGGGCATATCACCCACCGTACGATTTAACTTGAGCTTAAATCTAACGTTGGACGATCCTTTTGACACTTGTTAATAACGTATAGCCTAGGAAATACGTTTTGCCTTTGGGTATATGGTAGTGATAATCCATGGTATTGACCCATGATATTGTAAGAAAACCTATGAAAAAGTTAATATTATCCATGATAAAATGGGATGAATATTCATAACTAAGAATCTTGTATATTGTAAATATTAAATTTTTGTGTGCTTATTAATTAAATTTTAAATATGATTTATAATTATTATTTTAATTTATATGGTAAAAAAATTGGTATTTAATCTATAACTACTATTTATATGTTATGTTGTTACCAATGTTTAATATGATTTTTTTATCTAAAAAATTGTTCTTAATCTTATTAATAAGAATAAAATTACAATATAGGCAAGTCCCACCTAGCACAATCGGTTGAGGATGGGCCTCGTTAGAAGACGACCCGAGGATCAAACCTCATGGAAGTTGTTGCACCCGTGCTAGGGGAGGAGACAAAGTTAAACCTAGTTAGCTTAGTGTTGGTGTGGCCGGAGAGAATTTTAAGGATGAACCTTAGCGAATCTTGCTAGTCTCATGTGAAAAATATACTAAAATATTTGGTGATATATTTGTAAAAACATTCAAATTTACTATGTTTTTACAAAAAATGAAGTGGCGAAACTTATTTTTGGAAAAACCATGGAAAATTAGCCCAACTACGAATATTAGCCCTAAAATTTTCCATGGTGTGGCCAGTGCAAATTGCGGTCCATTTTGACGACTTAGATGGTGATTTACTTGGAAAATGTAATTCATACTTGTCTCGGTGGCAGTTCTTTCTATCTGAAGGAGTATGTTCCTAATGTTTAGGAGTTGGTTATATCTAGATATATCCTAGATTGGTGTGTGGTTGAGATATTATCTCAACCAGGCGGTGTGTGTCCAATTTAGTTTACCTATCTTGAGACAACACTAGATGTATTTATATGTAGCATTATTTAATGTGAATATACAATGTAGTTTTCTTTATCAAATTTTATCTTGGTACCCGAGCCGTAAGGGCTGAATATGACACTCTCGTGGGCCGAGAAAATAACATAATATATTTTTTGTCATGTGTTTATGCTTTGTGTGTCCATCGCAGTTCCAATCGTTGGCCTTTAATCGTTTCCCTTTGTGCTATCATTTTCCATGGGAACTCGCTTGAAATTTGGAGCCATTGATGGGGAATTTGGCCCAGGCAGAAGGATTCAAAGCGAATTCGTGGTTGTAACATGAGAACCCCCGATCGCCATCAATGAATCTCGGCAAGCAATTTTAGCCTTAGAGAGAATGAAAATAATTTATGTTGACCATTTTATGATCCATAGATGTGCTTTTGTGGAAAGCGAGAAGTGGGAGATTGATAGCAATAGTTTTAAATGTTGTTCTTAAAGCATCAACACGGTATTTTGATAGGAATCAATATTGGATCGACATTCTTTGTCACTTGACTTGCTTCTTTGGGCATACAATGGTCTTTGTTATAAGTTTCTGTTAATGGAGAGCGAGTTTGGGTTGGCATTGAATTGGGTAATAGTTGTTGTTTAGGCATGAATTAAAAATGGTGAGTAGGGAAAACACAAAAAGATACGGTGGACTTGCGGAGGGATTCACCTTCATCGTGTGGCGCATGGCACAGCAGGAATGACCTCTTACATTTTCAAGCCACCATCACGGTCACATTGATATGTATGCGGGCGATGTGTTTTTCTAATGGTAATGAAAATGGAAAGTTTTCTGACAAACCTCACCGGTCGTTTGTAATCACATTGTTTCTATGTGTATCAATTGGGCGGTTATCGGTTAGGATGCTCAGCGCTCGGTCTTGGTATGCATCCTGAGATAAGGGAGTTCCCTTGTGAGGGAATTCTACTTAGAGGCTTTAAGAAGCGAAAGCGAGGATGTTCTACATCCAAACAAGCATGAATGGAAAGAATGTTGTTGCTTTGGGCCTTTTAAGTTTCTTTGATATATAAGGAGAAAGTCTCCTTCGCTGAAGTGGTTCTTGGGTAAACATTGAAATCGTTGGTTTTACTCCTCTTTTGTGCAATTTGGTGGAAAAATATTACGAACTTAAAGAAGGAATCTAAAAGTGGATGTCATCTCTTTCATATAAGCAACAAGTTAAGATAGTATGTGAGAGCTTTAGGCAGTGTCCTTAGGGTGAAATCAACTGAAACTCATTGATGGACAATTAATGGTTTCTAGGGAAAGGGAAAAGGATGTGGAAATACTCTCTTGTGTACGAGAGAATGTTGGGGAGAAAAAGATTGGTCTTGTATATTATTTTTGTTTGTGTTAGGGTCCTAGAATGATAGGAGTTCATAAATTTTAAATTGACTTTAATAGTCTTGTAAATATGTACATACCTTGCTTTACGCAGAAGTTGTTTTCCCATATTTTGAAAAATGAAAAATAAATAAAAAATGAAAGAGGGTAAAAGTCCTAAAAGAAATATCGAAGAACTTAGAAAAATATGGACCCCGAAAAAGAAAAAAAGAAACAAATAAGACATGAAAATGAGCAAGTCGGAAGACATTACTATTTACTTTTCTGAGAATAATGATTGTGTCACAGTGTCGATAAATGCCATAATCATGATGGATGAATGATTTAATACGCTTTGTTTTGAATTCATGTTTTGATGAGTAGAATGCTCAAAAAGTCATAAACTTGACAAATCGATGAATAGGTAAGAGAATAATGAGGGCTCAATAGATTTAATCGAGCCCTCGGATGAAGGCTAAGGACGATGGAATAATTTTGAAAAATCGTTTTAAGTTGCAAGCCTACGTGCACCCATGAAAATGAGTAAAAATGTTAGAAATAAAGATGGGTAGGTAGAAAACGGTTGTGCAAACATGTAATAAAGCATCATCGGGCAAAAATTATAAATTTTCCCCTCCCCCATATTGATTCGATTATTCTAAAACATTGAGTAAAAAAGGCTCGACATTTCTGCGACTTTTAATGGGACAGGACCAAGGCTTGATGGTTGATGGAGTTAAAAATATTGAATTCCTACACTAAACCCACATTCATCGGTGTTACCCTTCATTCATAAATCATAATCCCTTTTTCCTAAAAGTAAAACCCATTTTTGTAGTAAAGTGAACCTAAATAACTAATTTCTAAATTTCCCTTTCAAAAAATCATTCATAAACCCTCAAACACATTTATTCTAAGTTAAAGTGTGAAATGTGTACAACAAAGACAAGCTATGCTTATTTGCACTTTACTTAGAGATATAAACATGTGTATTTTTATTCAGTTTAAAATGTACGTATTAATTGATTTGTTGAACTATAATTGATAATATATTTTGGTTAATAATTTTCCTTGTAATATTACAAACCCTCTGTTTTTAATTTTAACCAAAGTTAAATACACTTAATAACGACGTATTAAATCCTTCTGTCCCATTGGTTTAAAACCTATCTATAAGAACTAATCACACACCCCTATGGTGTTTAAACGATTATTGAGTTTGAACAAGCTATATAATAAAACAAACGCTCGGTACATCAATTGAAACATTATTAAATGTTTTTATTAAAAAAAAGTGTAAAACACTACCCAAACATTATCCCCACTTGTCCTTATAACCAAAGTTTTAACATTAAATTTTATTTATAAAGTTAAAACCGACCACAACAACATATAACAGCAGTCCCCATCCCAAATCATGACCAAGCTTCATAAGTAATGGGGTTGTTCGCAATCAAACCTCAAAATCCAACGGCATAAACTCAATATCGCAAATAAACACGTGTAATTTACGAATTTCATTTCTACGCGAAATAGGCGGTATTACCTTTCTCCCTCCTCCACGTAGTCGATACTCATTGGATAACGTTGGTTCACACCAAAACACGCACCAAAATGACGCGATAATTGTTTGTTTTTAGACCCTTTGAGCCGAAAAACCACAGGTTTTCATGACTTATTAAATGATAATTGCAGTATACAGCCTAAATATGGCAATAAACATTGGAAATGCATTCATTTTACTCTCCTTGAGCGCGTAAACCTGCGCACAAGCCACCTTGAGCGTAAAACAAAATCATTTTTGCTATTTTTATGCCAAAAGCATGCAAATTAAAAACATTGCAAGTAAAGATTCTTTGAAGAGCTTCGCTTTGTTCAGGAGAGATAAAGTTGTTCAAACATAGGCTAGAAATGACAAATAAGTATTAAAAGCTTAATACACATATAACAAGTATTTCTACGAAATTGAACTGTTATCAATTTAAGACACAAAAGAACAAATTACCTTTAGAAGCCCTAAAAACATCCATAGAACCTATCGAAAAGTCTAAAAAGTGGTAACCATGTCAATTTTTTTCCAAAAACTACTGTTTTATTGTTGCACACTATTTTGAAGGAAAAATTGTGAGTTTATAGTTTTATAAACTGTGCCAAACTCTAAATTAAATGAAAATCCTACTGTGAAGGTATCCTAAACCTCTATACCTGAATTTAAGTGATTTTTAGCCCAATTTCTCGATAAAAAGTCAAAAACCCTTGTTTCTTGTTTCTAAATAATCAAAGGCACAGCAAATCCTATTTGAGAGTCCAAATTGAAAAACCCAATAAAAGAACATATTTAGACCATTTTCATCAAGAAGCCTCTTGTTAAAGTAAAAAATACTTTTCTGTTGTTTTTAATCTTGTAGAAGTAGCCAAAATGCCTAAAAAGCGAACTCTAGAAACCTTGAAGGTTCAAAAGTGCCAAAAAAAATCAGCTACGCCCATGACTTCTAAGACTACCATAATTGTGAATCCTTATTACCATTGTATATATTGAGCCTGGTCCACTGGGCGATATTGACTATAAAATAGCGGATCCCATTGTTGAATTTAATAACCGGCATTGTAATTGATCTATGAGAAATCCCAGGATAATGAAGGAGAAGTCTGAATTTGGGAATCACACTTGCCCAAATGTGTTGGTCCCTTAACTCACTCATGCCGGGGGGTCATTGGGTTATGTAGAATGTTCTGTGCACAGTCAAAAGGCCATAGTCAATGCCAACAAAGTTCTTTCACCATTTCTTTGACCCAGATCCATCAATCAAATATTAGAGCAATCTGAGCCCTAAAACAATCCCTTTGTCACGGGAGGCCATACCAAGGCCCATACATTGGCCTTGAATTCCCTAAGAGATTCCAAATATTTAAAAACTTTATGCCCTTGCATGTAAGAAATTCCCCGAAAACTCAATCACCTGTTCTCTTGCCAAATTCCCCCGAGAAGGTTCAAAGGTATGTTGTTTTCATGCTTTCATTCTTGTCTTAGGGTACTTTAATGATGAACACACATATGAGTCACTCTTGGGTTTCTGTCCACTTTACCCAGCAGGTCAACCTCCATTTGTAATCTTTGATTATGCTGGTTATATTACGGACAATATTCATGATCAATTGATTAATTTGCCAACTAAGGTGTTCGAGATCCATCCTTCCTCTTCCACATGTTTTTGTGTTCCAAACGGAGATATTTTTCTGGTAACTCTTCCAAAGCATTTGCATCAAATCTTACACCTTCAATTATATTTTGGACCTCTTTACCTAGGAAAGAGTCCTGATTTCTCTTATGCGAGTTTTCGGACTTGTTCATGTATCCAGGTGATCAAAATGTTAACAAAAAATAGAGCAGGTCAAGGATAAATGAAGAAATGAAGAAGATATTATAGTTGTCAACACGGAATAAGGTTGGTGATTGGTACTTGAATGAAAAACATCACGAGATTAAATTTTTTGGGTCAAAATTTGTTGCCTTACAAGTTAAACATGTTTCAATGAGGATCTTTGCAGCAGGTATATCGGAAAATCCCTAGCTTTCGATTCTATAAATTTCATGGCGACGAGAATAAAACTCGATTCAAATTAAAGAATCATATAGGACCATTCATTTGCAATCATAGGGACACGAGAGGAAAGAAGTAGCTAAACAATTGTCGGGATCTGATTTGAATAAAGCTTTCCTTGGAATTATGATCCACAAGGGATCCTAAGTAAAATGAGGTTAAATTTAGGCCATACCCTTCATTCATGAAAACGAAACAGAGATAGAAAAATATGCAAATCAATACGAGTGGACGGAAGAATACATTAGTAGATGCGGTATAGGAAAGTGATATGATGCGCCTACCGGACTGTGATCAAACGGAAAAATCCACCAAAAGAGTAAGGGAAGAAGGAGTTCATATGTTGCGAATCCACTACGAAACTAGGTTCAAATTGAGATATAATAAAAAGCCTAAGTTAAATTCGGTAGAAACATAGAAGGTGACAGTTGATATAGAAGATACGGATACACCGAGAGACAAATGTGTGCTACTACGCCATCATCAATGAGACGATTCTTGAGAATCGAGAATGAAGAACGGATTGATAATACCAAATGCACAAATGATAGAAATACAACAAGGCATGGGAGCTTCATCCTCACGGACAACGAGGAGGAAAATGATCTAGATATGGGGAAAGGTACAAACGATTAAGTCCAGAATGAAGAGATCAAAGCGGGAAATTTATTCATTTTGAGAAAAATTAAACAGTATAGCAATTTTATCATGACTGCAGTTACTCAAATGGCCGTACGCGCTTCGTTTACACATTACCAGAGTACAAATTCCAAAGATAGTTGCTAACTATAAGAAATTTGAACTAGAAGTATCAACGGACGATGTTAATGAATTAGATCATTTAATAGAATTTCACGGACGGAGTTCGGAAGATGTTGTGTTCTCTGGCCACAAAAAAAAAATCATGGTGTTCGAGAAACTTGAGAAGTACTATCACAAATATGAAAAACCGGATGAAATTGGATAAAGCCTCATTATATACTAAGGATCTCATAATTAATCCTTATAAAAATTGGTAATTAAAGTGGGATATGACCACCAAATATCGATGCGTGAGGAATTGTTATTGAAGAAAAAGAATGAGGACATTGCAGCCATGAGGAAACGATTTAAAATTCCTTCAAGTGAACATCCCGAGGCTAAGAAATCATGCTAAGAACATAATGAAAAATATGACATGATGAACATCATCTTTCAACTTACGGGACCGATCAAAGAAATGGAGATTCGGATAGGCAAACTTGTCCATGCAAAGGAAGCAGATAAATAAAACACAGGACAAAGGAATCCCAACCAGAAGGAGTCTTACTTAAAAGTTTTGAAGACTTATTCTGTTACAACATGAGATAAGACACTGTTTGTATCAAGCCAGCTTTTGCAGAGGATACACTAAAGCGATTGAAAATTTAGGAAACTAAAATACAAATTCCTAAAAATGAAAGATTGTAATAATTTATATAGATTTACAGAAATATAAAAAAACGGACGAGATGAAGAAAGAAAAAAACTGTTAACTGATTTACGGTCAAAACAATTTTTACGACGATGGCAGTTTTCATGTGGTTAAAAATGTCCAGAGTTTAGAAGAGTATTAGTAGTTTAAAGAGAATCGGTGAAAGAGTATCGGACAGATTAGATTTTACACAAATAAACTTAAAAAATATATAGAGCCAACAAAGGAGGACACCAAAGTAAACATACCTCATCCTAAAGAAGTTTCTATTTTATTTGGATGAATGAGACAACTTGCTAATTTGTTGACGGTGTCTCTATTTTATTGTAAAAGATGTTTATGTTTCCTTAGATAATTCTAGAAGCATTCTAGGATATTTTATAAACAATTATGTATATATAATTCATCCTTTGAAGTATTTTTGTGTGGAATAAATTGTTGGAGATTTCTACAGTCATTTTTTGTTGGACTTGAAGGCTTTTTGTGTTTCAAATTTCGAGTAAACGGTGGATCGAACCAACTAGCATCATATTTAGGGATTCATGTGATGACTATTTGGAGTGATATTCTCTTCTTGTCATTGTTATCTTTCTGTACATGCATCCATATTATGTGTTCCTAGTGGATAACATAACTAGGAGTGTTACTACGGGGATTTGTTAAAAGCACCATATCTTTAACTAGTTATCATTTATATGTTTTATAACGATTTCCAATGTTGGGAACCTGTTGCTCCCTCTCTCATTTCTTATCTTCCTGCTACTTCCCTTTTCTGGTCAGTTCTTAATTTCACTTTATCCCAATCATACCATTTTCTGCAAAACAACTTTCAAGATCTTCAAGGGTTATCTATCTTGCCTTGAAAACATTTGACTTTGGCCTTGATCCCGATTCTTTGTTGCTTGACTTTTGACTCCCTTGACGATGGAAAAATATATTTCCCACTATTCATCTCTTCAAGTGATTTTCCCACCAAATCAATCAAAAGCAAAACCATTTTTTTGAGATTCAACAAGATAGTGACTTAGTGAAAATGGAGTCGGTGGGCTGCTGAGCTATTTTTGAACTATGTCTATTTTAGACATGGTGATCATCTCCTAAATTCTGGGATGCTATTTGTGGATGGTTGGTCAAGTTGGAAAATAGATGAAATTCTATTTTTTAGAATATTGAGCGATCTCTATTTATAGATGAAGTGGTCAAAAATAGATACATATCGATTATTAATATATGTCATTAGACTCGTATCAACTGTTCTCTTGGAACAATTTAGCTGATATAAAAAGATTTGGTAAATCGGTGAGAAAATTTGAAGGAATTATGCAATTCTAAATTTAAGTAGTTCCATGCATGGAGGACCAATTGAACTAAAGTGGCAATTGCCATCGGAGAGTTGGAAAGTAGTTCATGGAGGGATTGTTAGTTTTAACTAGGTTAATGGAGTTAAACTGGGATTAAACTAGTTGTCTGGATTATTTGAAAGATACACTAGTGAGGTTGAGTGAATTAATTAAATTCATTTACAAATAATAACTATAATCATTTAAAAAAAATACAACAGATTAATACGATTGCATATGGGTTCCGATTTGAAACTAGTGAGAGGTAGGTGAAAGGGTAGATGGACTATCCATGTGACTATAGTGATGCACATTCAATGCATCACATTTTTTATTGGAGTTGCTGTGGCAACGAGGATTTCATGGTCAAGGCAAGGCTGATTCGAATTCATTTATAGGTCGTCTTCGGTCGGGATTGCTCGGTGGAGGGCGAGGGGCTATGTGAAATGAAAATCGGTGTGGGTGCAGATTTCTTCATGATAGTGTAATGTGACGATTGTATTATGCGAAAACTTGAATATATTAAACTTTGTAGAATTATTACACAGTCTCCATAGTATGTATATGATAGTTTTGGTTTTTAGCTTTGATTTCATTAACAAGCTGTGTTATGTGCGATTATTTTTATTTCTTCATGTGTTCACAATTGGTGCAAAAATTACATAATTAACGGTGGAGAGGATTATTGTGTTTAGCGAAGATAAATATTGTTGAGTACGGAAAATGCAGATATATACATACATGTATATAATTTCTGTCGTATCGGAAGCGATGTTAATTCTTGAAAGATGCAATTGTAATTGCGAGTTTGTATTTTGGACAATTCGAATTTCTTTGTAAAGGCTACTTGGTACGTGAGTTGGTATTAAATAAAAATGTCTTTCAATGGCTAAGTTGAGTATGTTACGAAGTGGTTGAATTGTAACTGGAAGGATAGGATGGGTGGTGATTGGGGCAATAGGATTGAAGGAGTTCATCGATAGTGATGTTATAAACTAGCACAACGATGTTGTATTACTTGATGCTGGCAACCAAAGGTAGCAAAGATAAGAAGGATTTTGTTTAGGAAGGTGTGAAAGACCATGTTGTGTCAGAATTCAGAAGAAAGCCACTCCATTTTGAAATGTGGAGAAGCTTTGGCCAGGATATTTTCCAAAGCGACCATAGGAAGTTAGCCTTTGAAGGATAAGCCTAAGAAAATTAAAAATGGAGAAAGGGCAACAATATTCCAAAATATCTCACTG
Source organism: Pinus albicaulis (assembly GCA_034641835.2). Taxonomy (NCBI): domain Eukaryota; kingdom Viridiplantae; phylum Streptophyta; class Pinopsida; order Pinales; family Pinaceae; genus Pinus; species Pinus albicaulis. Next base: position 1,344,267,541 of record CM076581.1, on the reverse strand, counting down.
AAAGTTTGTCCAGTGTAAGGATAGTGAGAGTGTGGGGATTGATTTGCGGATGATGACTTGGTGAGCTTGGGTCTTCTTGGGTTGCGAAGAGTTGCTTTAGTGCTCGGGACACATCAATGAATGGGAGAAATTAGGATTGGGGTGGCTTTGGTCGGATCTTGTGCGAGGAGAGATAAGGAGGACTACCCGGGGATAGCTCTTCTGTGAATAATGAAGATGAAAATTGTGCTTTAAATTTGCCAAGCAAGGAAATGGAAGGGGAAGAAATTCCATAGTCTGAAGCTAAGGCAAGAAGCAAGATTTGTCCAAGGTGAAGTATTTCCTTTGTCTTAAACGTAGGCATTTCGCCACTATTTGCTCTGGAAGAAGAAGAAGCAAAGAATGTTCTTTGGAGGCATTGGGAGAGAACCTTAGCCTGTAGTTGAACGATTTCTTCTTTAGTCTTGGTTTCAAGCGCAATAGGATGATGGTATCTTGATAATAATGAGTGCATCTTTCCATATGACGGGGAAGCAACGAAGAGTTGTTTGGTGATATGGAGAAAGATCTCCAAATACGTGTAGAGATGGGCGACGATGGTAGATACGGTCTTGTTGACATTCGAACCATTATTTGAGAGGAGTCGGGTAAAAGCCATTTGCGATAGAAAGATGTTATGCATATTTCGGTACGAAGAAAAACTTGGTCTTGGTCACGATGTTGGAAGACAAAGGTTATGACGTTGTTGTTTTCGATGATGGAAAAACTTTCTTGTGACATAAAACAATGGGTCCAAACCAAGAGGATAGGGATTCAAGTTAAGAATCTCTACAAGCTGAGGTAGATGGTTGCGTTCCAATGATGGGAAAAGTAGAAGAGTAGTTGAGCCGGATGAGGGTGAATTGTGGCACGGAGATTGGGCCATCTTCACCATAGTGCCTTGAATATTTTACGTTGGTTCTACTAGACTTCCCAAGGGTACTCTTGTCTTGCCGGAAGTTAGTTAGTACAGGGATGTACTATGGGTAAGTTGTGAAGACCATTTCATTAGAAGGAAAATCCTTGTCGGTGATCTGGAGAGAATTCACACGGACGTGTGTGGATGTGCATAAGTTGCTTCAACAACAAAACACATGTATTATGTTATTTTTTATGACTATTCTTGTAGATGTTGGATCTTCTTCATGCCTGCGAGAAGAAGAGTGAAACATACTCAAGGATACATGAGTTTAAAGCATTGGTAGAGAAAGGAGTTGGAAGCAAGTGAAGGATTTGCGGAGCGATATTAGTGATGAATATGTCTCGAGCGAATTCTAAGTCTTTTGTAGCAAGGAAGGGTCGAAGAGAAATCATAGCGCCTCATAACCCATAACGAGAATGGGGTCGCGGAGAGGGAAGTACGAACGATCATGGGTCTTGCACAAGCTATTCTTGAGAGAGCTAGACTTGCATGCAAAGGAGGAACTTCCTATTACGAAAGATAAGGCCTCCATATGTGGATCAACCACGAGGAGGATTCATGGAGTGGATGGTCCACTACGCAGAACCAAAAATCATAACTAGCGAGAAGCGTGCCACGGTGAAGGCCAGATCTTGATGTGGCATAGAATGTAGTAGTCCCCTACATCATAGCGCGACGAACGGTCACACGACCGATTTCTTTTGGATACATGGCTCTTGAGCAGGTGTGTCATGATGAAACCATCTTCTTTTGAAGAAATGGTCACCGAAACCCACATGGGTAGATGCCATGGTGGAGGGTATGACTCCATTGTCGGAAACGAGTGCTTGGGGAGATTGTTCCAAAGTAGGTGGGTAGATGGGTTTTGGGATCAAGATGGGTCTGCAAGGTAAAGCAATGCCGAAAGGAGCATCGAAAATGCAAGGGCAAGACTGTTCCCACAGAAGCTTCTCACCAGTTGAGGGATTAGTTGTGAAGAAGCAGCAGCACACACCAGCGTACGCACGATATTCTTCCATAAGGACCATCCTTTCTCTCAACGTAGATGGGTTGGCACCCCATTCATCGGATGGTACATGTTGCATTCCAGCAATAGGATCATTGAGAAGAAGTAACACGGTGAGCGACACGAAGGATTTAAATCTTCGACGAGTCGCATGTGCCGAGCTCGAAAGTTGTATGGTGAGCAAGCACATCGTGCTTGGTACCTCGGATCGTGGCCTTTCACATAGGACTTGGTTTCACCGAAGTGAGGTGAATCTTGACCCTATACCAATTGTGGTGGAGGGTAAGCTTTTAATCATTGTTCTTTATGTTGATGATTTAATACTAACGGGTGATGAGCGGTTGATGCACTCATGCAGGCGAACTTTGCAAAGGGTTTGAGATGAAGGATTTGGGCCTCATGTTATTTTCTTGGATTAGTATGGTAGCGAAGGTGGTATTTGTGTCTCAAGGCAAGTATGTCCAGCGAGATGTTTTGGAAAATTTTTACATGCAAAGTGCCAAGCCTATCGACCTCCTCTTCAAGAAATTGGAGAAATAGGATGCTACATTGGCGGAATTGGTGGATGCCACTGTTTATCGACAATTGGTGGGTTCGCTCATGTATTTAGTTAATACAAGATCGGACATATGCTATGTGGTAGACAATTTCGCAAGCAATAGTTAATCTACCAAGCTCTTTTGGAATCGTGACATCACGGGGTATCTCGGGGGCACATAGTGGATTATGGTGTAGACGGACGGATGAGGTGAAGTTGCATGGCTTCACGGTACGATTGAAGCGAGGGAACGACGCGGAAAGAAGAGCACATCGGGAGAATTGACCAGTGTCACCTCTCAACAATTTCTTGGTACATCGGGGAAACAAAGATCACGCCTTACGCCCAGTTCAATGGAAAGCGGAAGAATACATGGTAGCAGAATCCAATTTGCATGTGAGGCTATCTCGATGAGAAGATCTTTGGTCGGTTTGTTCGGTTCTCATTTAGATCTATAGTGATACTTTGTGAAGTAATTAAGGTTGCATTAAACTCTCGATTAATCCTGTGTTTCGTGATAGATCTAAACATATTGATATCCGGTATCATCATGTTAGAGATTTGTGTGTTGCGGAAGATCATGTTACTTTAGTACATTTGACGGAAGATCAAGATATGAATGACAGGCGCTCGGCGGAGAAAATTTGAATACCATAGAGGTAGGATCGGGGTGAGATAATCCCTATCTTGTCGAGGAGAGTGTTTGAGTTCAAGATGTGACTTAGTGAAAATCGATCACCTTCACTAAGTGGGCCCGCGGGCTTTGAACATCGCGTTCATATTCTATAAGTTGCCGGATGCTATTTGTGGATGGTCGGTCGAGTTGGAAAAATAGATGAAATTCTATTTTAGAATATTGGGCGAAGAAGTCTTTTTATAGATCATCGATCTAAGTAGATGCATGTCGATTATTGTTATCCCTTAATAATAATCGGACTCTAAATATCAACTTATTCTCTTGAAGCACTTTATTTAGGTATACGGTTGGAAAATTGGTAGGCGGAAGAAATTTTAATTCCTAGGGTTTGCGGTAGTTCTGTGCATAGAGGAATCGATTAGAGCGATGTGAAGATTATGACGAGTTCGAAGAGTAGTTCATGGAGTTGTTATTTAGTTTAACTTAGTTAATGGAGTTAAACTCGGTTGAGCTAGTTGTACATCTAGTTTAGCAGAAAGATACTGTAGTGAGAGTTGAGTGAATTAATTAGTTAATTAATTCACAAATAATAACTCACTAATCAATTGAACAAGTATAGCAGTTAACTATAGTGCATGTCGGTTCCGGTGGAGACTACGTTGGGAGAGGTAGGTGAAAGGGTGAAGATGGAATATCCATTGTGACCAATGCATACGCTTGCACACATTGGAGTTTCAATGAGGTTACACGATCGAGGAAAAGGCCAATTTGAATTCATTCGGTCTTCTTCAACTTAAAGTTGGAGTCGATGGGGCTATCGAGGCAGAAATCGGTGCATGGATTTGCATGTTCTTCATGATAGTGTGTGACGATTGTGTCTTTTGAGAGTTTGATGTACTAATCTTTGTGTAAGTTGTTCCATGATATCTAACGACACATAATATATATATGGTGGTAGAGGTTTTAGCTTCGAGGCTTTCATTAAATAATTGTGTTATCAGCATGATTTTTTATTGCTTCATGTGTTGCAAGTTGTTTTAAATTTCCGCAAAAGATTATTAGTGAAAGGAATGTGTATTTAGCAAGAAAGATAAATATTGTTAGATCGGGGAGAATGCAGACATATACATGCATGTGTTTTATAATTTCTATACCATTTGCATCATAACTAGCCTAATACTTTAAAAAATCAAAACAAGATAAATATTATAGAGAGCCTCTGCGGAACCTAGGAAAGGCTAGATCCCACAGGATTTAAAAGTTGGTCTATGCTTATCTCTAGTTTTCTTAACTAAAAATCATAAATCTCCCCAACAGAAATTACTAGTGCAATCTTCTGCTTTGCATGTATGTTTGCATTACAAGAGCAAGAGAATGTATTTTGGTTATTGACTCATGGCTTCTACCACATTGGGTGATGAACACGTTCATGTGCACAAAGTACGAGTGAGGAAAACCTTTAATTGTGCGTGTGGCCAGAGCATGATCCACTATTATTTTCATTCGTTAAATGGAAGCTTCAGCAGGTATTGTCATCACTCTACCATTCCATTGATCAATTATGAGCTAATGTGGTTAATGGTTTTTCCCCTCATCCTCGTTATCATACTTTTTTCCTCTTAAGGTTTTGGTCATGTATTTCTCTCATGCTTCAATCATTAGTGGTTGACCTTGGAGGTTTTGGTTTTAAGTGCTTTTCCACATGGTAGTTTGAAAACTTGGGTGCTGTGATGGATGAAATTTGGTCCAGTGGCTCAAGACCTCTTGATAATATTTATTGTAAATATGTATATTAAATTATGTTAGTGAAATATGTATGCCACATATTTTATTAAATGAATAATAATAGGTGTCTTTAGTAGAACATTTTGGAGTTTTAATTCTTCGGAATCTAATGGAAAATTTTGAGGTAGAAATGTGTTGTGTTATTTAAATTGGTTTTTAATTGTATATATGGTTCGCTTACTCTAAAAAACCCCTAGGACACAGCAAGTTATGATTTACCTGTCAACATAGTTTCGTGATTCTACTGTAGGATTTTAGAGAAATTAGACGACGTCACAAAAAAACTTCGAAAAGTCACACTAAAGACAACTCGAGAATAATATAATTTATATTAAATATTTTTATATTATATATTAATAAAAAAAGAATAATAATTTAAGACAACTCGGAATAATAGTTATATTAATTATTTATGTACTAGCAATTGCCCCAAAAAGGTGCAAGAGAGGCCGTTTGGTTTGTTAAATTGGAGAAATTTGTATTTAGATTTCCATGTCAAGCAAATAATAATAATTATATTAAATTTAAGTTTTCTAGTATTATATATATATATATATATATATATATATATATATATATATATATATAGATATATATATATATCAATAATTATGTTGTATGTTTTATTTTAGCGAATTTTAGTATACGAGGGTTTGATCTATAGAAACTAGCCATATTTGTCAATTAATATGGGGTAAGAGTACCTTAAACAAAAACCCCTATAACAAATTGTCGAGTTTTAAGGTGGGTGTATCGGTGTATTTTCGGTTCTTTGAATCCTGATCACAAATTTTGAATTTATTAACTTTTAAATAATAGATTTTGTTATGGCCTCCAAAATTGAACTTTGGCCCAATTACTATTGACAGTTACTAAGCCCATAAAATCAATATGCTCATCTTGTTGCAAAATAAGGTAAAGGCCAATAACGCAAGAAGTAAATCATAAAATATAATGAATATCAACATTAAGAGTAAAATATGTCACTAGATTAAATACCTAGAGAATTTTCCTAAAATCTATTACGCCGTTTTATGAGTTACCCATTTATAGAAAAACACAAAGCATGGAAAATAGAATACAATAACTACAACAATTAGATATTGCACTACTTAGTGTGGAACAAAAAACACTAAACCACATAGATAAACCTTTCCTCCTTATCATCAAAATCTTTGTCCCTCTTCATTGCGGTTGGATCATGCGTGTCGAGGGTATTGGGTTGGGTTGTGGTTTAACCCAAGTTAAATTCTTTCCTGGTGATGACATATGTTGAGCGTACAAGTTCATTCTTCGAATGAATCCATCCTAGTAATTTTAACGAGCCATGGGAAGGAGAATTTGGTCTCATCATGGTGACAAGTTTTAAGTCGTTTAATATTTAACGAGTCCAATGGAAAAGGAGTAACTAAGTAAATTTTCGGATTTAAGGATTTTGAAAAGAAAAAAAAAAAAGAAAAAAAAGAAACTCCATCATGTCCCTTTTAGCGAAATCATCTCTCGAATCAAGGTAGAAATCAATACTGAGAGAACCTTTTGACCATGTTCGATCAAGGTATTCCTTTTCGTAAATAGTAAATCTCGACGAAAAAAGGGGTAAACGTTTACGAGACCACGTCAATTTCAATTTCACTTTAACGAGTTTTGAGCCAATAGTATGGAAAAATATTTTCATTATTCGAGAGTAGGAAAAAGAGATAGAGATTGACTACAAGGGGTTCCTTTTAAAGTAAATGTTTAACCAAACCCGAAAAAAAGAGATAAATAAAACTCGTTTTCATTAGAAATAATCACCAATAGTGTGAAAGGTCTATTAATGCACAAAAACGGTGAACATCATTGATGTCGAGGGAAAAATAATAAAATAATGGAAAAAATATTTCAAAAATCTATAGAAAGACCAAAAGTAAGTTCATTTTCACCTTTATATTTGGAGAAGTGCATTTTTACCCATTTTCCCTGCGAAATTCATGTGGGTGGTGCGGGCGATTCACGACACCATTCAACGATCCATCGGCACCGAGGTAAGATCCTAAGCCTCCTCTTCATTTTAATTCCATTCTTTTTAAGTTTGGTTTTAGAAATAGAAATGGGGGAGAGTTCAAACCTCAAAATCGCTCACGTTCGGCGCGGTTTTAGGGCTATCGAACCCGCATTGGTCGCATTGACCCATTAGGGCGACACGCATTAATTCAAACGATGGAGATCACGCTAACCGAGGAATATTTGGAAACAAGAAATCCACCCATTTCCATGGATGATTTTAGAAACTACTGCGATAAGCTCTGGAAAATGTCTTTTAGACATGTTTTGCGGTGTTTTAGTATATATGGTCATCGAATGGAAAGAATGAGGCCACGAGGTGGAAGACCACTAATAACGCAAGACAAAATTGCATAAATGCATTGCAAAATTGTGGTTTTACTAAAAAAATTCTTCCGGACATCGGGGGTGAGAGCTCGGTGGAGGTACTCTAGTGTTGGTTGAACTATGGGATGTGGACTGAAAAATATTAATCATCGAGGGGACCAAGAATTAGAATTAGATGTCATGGACATCTATTTCATTACGAGGATTTTCCATGGGAGGGAGAAGATCCAACTCTCCGGAGCTGCGTGGGGGGGTGAGGAAGTACCCGGTGTGCGCATCCTGAGGAGACAACACCATGCGGAACAAAATGCGAGACGGGAAGATATGGATCTCACTCTATTAGTGTCCTTCCCATGCGCACAATCATTCATTACTGTCATACAAGTGTTGAGAACCTAAGCATTGCACATGAGACAACAAAATCTCAATTCAATCGTGGTGGAATATCTAGACCCAATGATGTTTAATTGGTGTGAGGGTTGTTGGCCAATATGAAGAGCCAATTAACTAAGTGCAAGATAGAGGCGGGTAAAACAATTTGGGTATGGGGCCATTTTGAGGTGACATTTTTTTAGAAAGAGAGTACCATTGTTTCGGTACCAGCAATTTGAAGTCCATGATCGACTCGAGAGTTCCGAGATTGATGGTGGTGTGAGATCATGCCCAGAAGCGAGCGGGGGCCAATAGATGCATTTCCATAACATTTTCAGCTAGGCATGTCATCAACTCATCGTGGTTTCGGAATTTACTCGCCTGACATCAAATTAGGAGGATCTGAATCTACCCATTCCACAGAACACGATGGTCGTACGGTGTAATTAGTTTTTTAACATTTTTACTTTTTGAATGTTTTGTATGTGTTACGAAACGTAAACATGATAATTTTACGAGATATGGGTCCTCGAGAGACACATTTGGTATGTCATAGAATCTTACGAGTTGGCTCACTGGAAAACGGTGTCCCTTATGGGGAGGGAGCGAGACACCTTTAGTCGATTGAAAGCGAGGGGCTTGGTAGGCATAGAGCATCCTAGAGTATGTTGCAGCAGTGAAATTCTCTTCGCTTTCAAAGGCATCGTTCGGGAGTTCCGGAAGCCCGGTATGTCGACTACTCTAACAAGTGATGAGCAGGTCACATATCACGAGCACCATGTGGGCGAGATAACAACCCTATTTTTTACATTTTTGTAATGATGTACACTTGAAGAGCCATTTTTTGTGAACACATATTTTTTGAGATTTTGGATGTAACAAAATTGTGAGACCAAAACATATATACATATACATGTACATTTCTACGGTTACTTTTGTATCATAAAGATGTGTTGGTTTTTTACATATTGCGCAAATTTATACCTAATACATGATTTGTTAATGTATACCGGTAATGTGTTTAAACGTCTTGGAATATGTTGATATGTGATAAAATCAAAATGCCTTTCCAATAATCGAACACGCAAATACATACAAAAATTTTGAGGATTTCGCACGAATAATGGTCTTTTAAGTGTGGCACGACGAGTTGTGAGTTTAATTTAAGAATAATGGCCATTTAAGCGTAGCAAAGGTACCCCGCTGAAGAACGGGGCTCTATGTCTTTCGACAAGCACCATCGAGAAAATAGCGCGTAATTGTTCGATGACATCTATAAACCGAATTGGAACATAAGGTAATAAGAGGAAACATGTTTTCAAAGAAAAAAATCACACCAAAAATCCAATCAAGAACACTAATGAATATAAAAATAATGTTACAAAGTATCACACTCATGATTAAGCGTAATATTTTATTAGATAGAGCCCATTTCAAGGCTCAACCAATGTATTGCCTTCGTAAACCACTAGCTCATGGGCTCCTCACTCCAATACTCATTGAATGATATGGGGCCCATGCCACATTGGGTCGAGTTTTCCTACTCCCAATTTATCATGGGGTTGGTCATAAAGCAAAACAGAGTCACCTTGGAGAAAACACAAGGGTTGGCAGTATTTGTCTTGAGCTTTAAATTGTCTTTTTTGTGCTTCAATAACTAAGCAACAAGCCTTCGGGTCTCATCGAGACACTCAATGTAAATCAAATGTTCCTCTTACGGAGGTGAAGTACCGAAGTAGTTCGACGGATAGATTCGAGGAGAAGGTCTCACACTCGATCGGGAATGTGGCCTTCGACCATACACCAATTGGAGATAGTGTGAATCCGATGTAAATCTGTAAGGTCTCGGTATCCCCAGTTGAGAATATTATGAGATACCCAATCTGTTTGTGTGTAACTGTTGGTGCGTTGAAGCATGGTCACCAAGACTTTGTTGACAACCTCAGCACAGCCATTGACTGTGGATAATAAGGGATGGAACTATCGTGACATAACCCCAACTAATCGATGCTTTTATCATCATATGATTGCGAAAATGAAAATATGATCGGTGACAATCTCTTTAAAGGACACCAAGCAAGGTTATGGCGTGATTGAACGGGAATTGCAACTGAGTTGGACCTTCATTATCATATGTAGGCATCGCTTTCGCGCATTTAGTGAATTAATTGATGGCAACGATAATATAACCATACCCCCCCCCCCAAACTGACGAGGGTTACAATCATGAAATCTATGCCCCATTTCAAAAAATGTCGACGGTCTGAGCGGGTGAAAAGGGTGAGGGGTGGGCGCGTTAACTACGAAGGTAGACTTGGAAATCATGGAATTTTGCCTTTTAACAATGCTGGTCTTTAAAAATAGATGGCCAAAATACCTTGCGTGAGAATCTTTTGGGTGGTAGCATATAAACGGACATGTGAACACCTCAAGCCCCATAGTGGTAGTCATTAGAGGCTGCTTGGCTTCCTCGAGAGTCAAACATCGACGGAGGACGGAGTCGATACCGGTGCGATATAGGGTGTCTCCAATGATATGGTAAGGTTGGGGCCCGATAGCTAATGCGCCGTCGCTCGGTGCGATAGCTGCGGCTGAAAAAGTTTGGTTCTCGAGATAAATATTCGGTGTCCATGCCATGGATGAAGAGTACTAATGAGAAAGAGAGTCTCATCGGGTGGACTCATCGAAGGTGGGATCGTCTAGCGGTAGGAAGATCACAAATCAACTCGGCAAAGACAGGATTTATTAGACTTAGCGGTGGTGAATTCTAAGTCTAACTCTTGAAGGATGACAATCCATTCCAATTACTTCCCCCAAAGCAACTTATGTGTGTGAGAATGTAATTCGGTACATGATAAATCACTAAATTTTTGTACGAATGTAATGTGTGTTTGAATAACATGGACAACGACGCGTGAGTTTCTCTCATTAGTGTAACATATCTTGGTATCAAAGAGATTGTGGCTCCAAGTAGTACTACATGCTCTCGAGCCATTGTCATCATCACGAACAAGCACCATACCAATAGTGTTGTTGGCGTGACCAAATACATGTAGGTAATCGTGGTGATAATTGGGAGGATTGGTGAAGGGCTTGTTGATGAGGGCTCGTTTCAACGCATCAAAAGAGATTTGGAAATTTCATCATATGAATGGGATTCCATTTTCCAATAAGCAGAAAGTGAAAATAACCTGAAGCTCAACATAATTCGATGCGCCCGGAAAGCGATGATAGGTGGCTTTCCACAGCAAGCTTTGCGGGTTGATGAACAAAAGGGGAGGAGACAGAATTGATGATCGCCTCGAATTTGAAAGAATTGATGCGGATGCCTTGTTGGACACGAAACCCAAGCTTTGATGGATTCGATGAAAAAAAGACATACTTATGAGAGTTCAACACAGGATTATAGCATCGATAGTGAAAGATAGCTCTAAGGTGTTAGGGTGATCTCGAAATTCATAGCATTGAATATGGGTGAACTATGTGCTTTATGAAATGAAAAGCATGTAACTTCTGGCTCAGCACAGGTGGCCCCTAGATTCTTCAAGCCAAAGGAGCTTTTTATAGGCAATCGTCCCCCGAAGATAAACGCGGTTTGTGTTTGATCGGTGGAGCAATGTTAATCTAGTTGTAGCGAGAAAAACCACCCATAAAGGAAAAATATCCTCCTGCACATTCATCAATGATTTGGTCAATAAAAGGAGTGAGTTAGTGTCCTTAGGACATGTTTAATTGATATCATGGTAATCAACACAAACCCGGATGGTCCCTTGTTTCTTATTAACAAGAACAATTTTGAGACAGTATGTCAATGGTATAGGATAAATAAAATTGGCTTTGAGAAGTTTTAAACTTCACCCTTAATATTGTGACCTTTCTCGAGTGCACGGGATGAAGTCGTTGGCGAATGAGCTTCAAATCCGGATGGTGGGAATTGCGTGCACAACAATACTTGGATCAATGTAAGACACATCTCTTCGTATGACCATGTGAGACATCGTGGAATTCCTAAAAAATCTCGGTGTAGATCTTGATCTCATGGGGAGAACAGATCTGCAAATGTGAACATTCTCGACAATCGCACAGTTTGAAAGAGATGTCAATTAGAATGGTTGGAGTGTTCATGCTCGCCCGGACAACACTTCATGAATCTGAATTAGATTAAGAATGGGTCATTCGAGTACGGAACAAACCATGGAGATTCTGAATAGGCGGAGATGTCACATGGGATTGGGAGAAACAAGGAGCAGTGATCTCCATCATCCCATGGAGTTTCTTCGAGAGACATTACCACCACGATACTTTCATCGGTGGAAAGTCTCATTCAAGGGATCATAAGATTCCCAAGAACCAGAACGGGGGCCTCTGCAAAATTCAGAAGAATAAGCCAGTATTAGAACTCAGATGCAACCTCAAGAAAGCCATTGAATAATTTGGTACATTTGTTCGCTTAGATCAGTATAGCATCACCAAAACTCTGGTGATGAGATTGGGAACAATCATGGATTGCGACGAGGGCGATATCATATTGAATATGGCGACATTGAATAGGTGGAAAAATTCCCATAAGGGGCGGGTCTTTGAATAGACCCAACCCGATGTTCTCATAAAGGTATGATCTTCAACATATGGGCGTTGCCTATTTAAGAATAAAAGGAAAAGAAAGGCAGTTGACATTAATAGATTTTCCTTGATAAGGAAAACAAAGGACCGCGAAAAAGAGGTAGAAACCACGCAAACCATGTCTTAGTAAATTCTTGAGAAAAGTTATAATTCAAGTTGGCGTCTACCTCAATAAAATCAAAATCAAAATCAAAATTTGTCAAAATTTGTCGGCAAAATTTGCCGGCAAAATTTGCCGGCAAAATTTGCCGGCAAAATTTGCCGGCAAAATTTCCGGCAAAATTTCCGGCAAAATTTCCGGCAAAATTTCCGGCAAAATTTCCGGCAAAATTTCCGGCAAAAAAAAAAAAAAAAAAAAAAAATTTCCGGCAAAATAATTGTTGTACTTCGTTCAGTTACCTGCATTTGGTGTTTAACC